>JAENPR010001384.1:0-163101 GCA_018135685.1 Themeda triandra | reverse complement strand
TGCCTATTGCTCTTGCAAAGCCGGTTAGGAATTGTGCTGTTTTTCCATGAATTTATTGTTCCCTTTGCTAATTGTAATGGCTATTACATTTTTTATTGAAACAGCGGGAAGGTTCTAGCAGCGAGAATCACTGTGAGTTGGAGAAGGGAAGGAAGGAGTGGGTCGTGGGGGGATTTGTGATCGTGTTCATATGTTTGCCTTAGGTGAGACGCGAAACCTTAATTCTCATATTTTGATCAATTCTTGTAGTTTAAAACACAATAGAAGGGGTTTTGTTAAAATCCTCTTAGATTGTCCATTTTTTGTCCATCAATCATTATCTTAGGAGCATCTTAATGGCCTTAATAAATTTTGACACTATGGATACATTTGTAGTGGACTTCAATACATTTCTTTTGATAGCAAGAGAACTCTTATAGCCCTTGTAGTTTGGGGGATATGTGTCTAGACAGTTTTAGATCTAATCTATTTTAGTTTACCTTAATGGAATAATTTGAACTTTGGGTATAAACAGAAGCTGTGGTATTTTCCTTAATCTTTTCATATTGGTAAAGAATACAATTTTTGGTTGAGTATATCTCTAGTTATGAATATTAGAAATTTACTGTCATGTTTTTTGTCAGAAAGTTCATTTATGTTCCCTTGTTATTTATGCTATTTTGGAGATCTCATATGCCAAATCTTACTATACCAAAAGTTCTAGATAATAGAGGAATTTATGGATGCATGATTAAAACTGTATGAAATAGAGAAGTGGCAGTGCTGTTGTCATTAACCGAAATGGATCTCATTAGGTAGCGGAGTCGTGTGGGTGGGAAACCACTAAAACGGCCTAGTAGGGGTGGGAGGACGAGTCAATGGTAATAAGGAACGGAGAGGATGATTTTAGGACCTGTATTTTTACCAAGGATCAATAGAGCATGGGGATCTAGCACATCTCAGCTTCTAACCGTCTAATAAGAATTAACATTTTATAGAAAATGGATGAGCATACCCCCACTCTGCGTGTCTGCACACAAGGTTTACGTTATTACATAGTTTCATTGATATTGCTGATTATATATTAGGGGAATATAAAATGCCAAATTATGCATGGGATTCTATTATTAATTTCCATACGTGAGAGGCAAAATAGCTCCAATGCAGTGGTCTCTAATTTCCTGCTCGCTGCTTCAAGGGAAAACAATCCTGCTCATAAGTGGAACGACTCCTTTGTTTCATCATCACGTTGTAGTAGTGCCCAAAACCACAGCCAGTGTGCATTTACAATTTTCAAAGATTAGATCACTGACATTTCTAAATTTCCCATCATAATGCGGCTACACCAACCAGAATATACATTTTTCTCTTTTAAGAACAAAATTTGATAACCATCTCCATGACATGTGGGATATAAAGCTAAGAGGGGATAACCCAGTGTCTATATAGACAAATCTCTAGATTGTCTTGCAATGATGACAATCAAAGAACATATTTAACGGTATTGTAGAAGTCGGAGAAATAACTCTTTTGATTGCCTTTCCAATTCCTCTTAGTTAAATTGTCCTTTTTTATTTAAAATTAGCCCTTGCTAGAGATACCAAAGGAAAATCTTGATTATTAGAAAAACAATTAACTTCCAAATCAATTTATGAGAGGTAGACTTAGAAGATGAATTCAAATTGTTGTCTAGATATAAGAAATAACACGGTGATTCCATTTGTCAAAAACAACCTGGGGTTTACAAAGGTAATGGTCAAAGCTTATAACTTTTTATTTCATATCATGCTTTCTTGGAGATCTCTTGGATGACCAAATTTCCAGCCCTATGTATGGTGTCAAGGAGCAGGTGCACGTGCTCTTCCAGCTCCTCGGTGAGTCTCGTAGAGCTCGAGCAGCTCCGCCTCAGCTCGTTTGCCATCCCCAGCACTGAGGTCCTCTCGGTCCACTCTCTCGCAAGCACCACTGCGCCAAGGTGTTCTCCGCTCGATGGCATCAGAGATCCGCGCGAACAAGGGTGCTGACCGTGTCGAGGTCCTGGCCAAGGACGTAGCTGCCCTTCGCCACAGTGTCAAGCTGCTCCTGCAGCCGCAGCAACGACGACATAGTCTTGCTGGACGGCTTCTTCGTACTAGCCCTCGTCGCAAGCCATGTCTTAATTGCCCCCGTGGTCGCCGTCCCGATGAGGAGGAGACCGAAGAACAGCAGGTGCGCCCCGTGCGAGAAGGCAGCCACTGCAGCCACTCCGCCCATCATGACCGGCCAAGGCACGCGAGCTTCTTGATGGCTTTCACCATCTTGAGCTTCCTCCCTACTCTCCTCTGGCTTGATCTGATGCTGCGGAGTATGCAGGAGTACTTGTCGTGGATTGGCCTCAAGTTGCTTCGTGTTGTTGTGCAGAAAGGGTTGTTGCTCGTGGAAGGGGCAGTCGAGCGCATCGGAAGCTGAGATGCTAGCGAGGAAGCTGTCCATGGATTCGTAGTTGCTTCGGGCGTCTTTGATATTCTGGAGGAGCTGGCGTGCACATCTCTAAGGCCTCCGTGCTAGCATCGAAGTAATTCTCCGTCACGAGCTCAAGCTCGGATGATGTTCTTCGGTGCATCATCATGTTATGAAGCACTGGAGCGAAGATGAGCGAGAGTCTCGAGAAGAGCTGTACTGGAGTATCTCCTGCTGCTTTGCTTGGCTTAGAATGGAGGGGGTCCAGGCCTTATATATGCAAGCACCATCAGGATTAGGCAGTTTCAGCCGCGTTATTGCTTGCATGACCTCCTGCACTCTTCATCTGGTTGGTATCTTTGGCTGTGTCCTTTCCCGGACGCTGTGTGCTGGAGTAATGCAGAGCTTTTTTTGATTTGGTGTTTTGCGCCGTTCCTGTGACCCTGAGAGAATTTTGTGATTGTTCAGGTAATTCGTGCGCGTGCTACTAGAAACACCTTCAGCTCTGATCAGCATGGGCTGCACCAATATAATGCATTTTCACGTGCGCACATAGTTAGGTTCTTCTTGAACATTTTTCTTCTTCACAAGAGTCCATAAGAAGTCCTGAAACCCTAGAGAATTTTGTGAACTCGCTTTGCAGATTGTGGCCAGTTATCGTGACAAACGTGAAGCAAGCAGATGGACACTCCTTCATGTGTTAAAATAGGTAAAGTACTAAATTACAAAATTAGATGCTGGACTCCTCCAGTTGTTAAGATTTAGGACAAATCTAGGTCTCTAGCTGTTTTCATAGATGGTTTAGTATCCAAAATAATAAGTAATAAATTATTGCAAATCAGATAATTAAACAAGGATCAAGTACATTTTATAGAAAAAATGTTTTCTAATTGTTGGCGATCTGCTGATTTTTTGTAACTATGTTCCTCATATAACAGAAAACAATTTGCACACCTTGTGAACCATGCTGGGAACTGAAGAAAGGGGTTATATATAAACATGAGAGGAATTGAACTTATTAGCTTGTTGCAACTTATTGGCCTTCAGTTAGTTTTCGCTTCTTCTTTTCTTTCTTTTTTTCAAGCGGTGTTACTTTGCCACATTTGAAATGCACTACTCTTGCTTGCACAGGGGGAGGAGCATCTTCTGCCCAACACAAACGAACAAGGAATCCCAACAGAAAGCTTGTAGTTGTAACATTGTACTACAAGACATCATCATTTATATCTCCCATACATCGTCATTGGATCTCTCCAATGCAAGAATACAAGTTAAGCACACTTTGTTTGCACATGTACAACCTGAACTATTGTAAAATAGCACACTTTACAAGCATGCATCACATTTGTTAATTGCAAGCTAGTAGGCTTGTGCAGGCTGAACTATTCTGGCTAATAACTCATGTGACAAATGTGAAATAAACCGATGAAAAACACACTCCAGAAATTTAATCAGAGTAACAATTTTATGAAGATTACGTAAAAGTGTCAGAAAATTGATGGAAAACATGGTCCTGTACTTCTAACTGTTAAAGCGGAGCAAATTTTGTCGTCTAGCTATTTTCAAAGGTGATTTAATATCTATACAATAGATTTTTTCTAAATCAGATAAATATGAAACAAGTATTTTAGAAAAATATTAGCTATTTGTTGATGATCTATTTAATTTTATTTAGAAAGATTTATTTTTGTTTCTAATGTTTTTATTGATTGTGTTTGAACACTAAGAACATAAGCGAAAATGAAGATTCAAATAACTTCCAAATGGACCCCCCCCCCCCCCCCACCACACACACACACAACAGATAGATTATGTTTTTAGAAACAGTGGTACTCATTCTGCAATTTCTTTTGATTTAATATAAGCTTATTATGAAACAGCAGAGATTAAACCTGTTTTTTTGTTATTTTTAAGAGTCAAGTTTATGGTTTTGCATAGTTTTCCTGTCATAACAAATGTGTGTACTATCATGTTTTCTAATGGCATAGATGGATATTTCAACACAAAAATCATACGTGTGGGAATTTATTTATCCATTCCTCAACCTCATGCCATCTGTCTTATAAAATAGAATATATCTGATGACTTTATTAGATGGTGATTACAGTCTTCCAAATTGATGACTACATGTTACTATTGTTGTGCGAATTTCTAGGATGTATCTTTTACCCCCAAGAAGATCTCATGAAGACTAATGTGTAGTGTAATACCCAGGAATACATAAGAAATAATTACATGTGTCAATATGTAGTCATTAGTTTTTACTGAAGGTTGGCTGACAAAAGAGGTTCCAAAAGTTGACTTTGTGATATGTACCTCAGATGGATGATTGGAGACCATAGATGCATAGAATTCGTCGAATGCATTTGAGTTAGTGGTGCAGAGGGTTGTTGCCAGCTGCCACAGCCACTCCGCATGCCATGGTGACCAAGGCACGCAAGAGCTTCTTGATGGCTTTCACCATCTTGAGCTTCCTCCCTACTCTCCTCTGGCTTGATCTGATGCTGCGGAGTATGCAGTAGTACTTGTCATGGATCAGCCTCAAGTTGCTTCGAGTTGTGGTGCAGAAAGGGTTGTTGCTTGAGGAAGGGCAGTCGGCGCATGGGAAGCTGAGATGCTAGCGAGGAAGCTGTCCATGGATTCGTAGTTGTTTCGGGTGTCTTTGATATTCTGGAGGAGCTGCCTGCACATCTCTAAGGCCTCCATGCTGGCATCGAAGTAATTCTCCGTCACGAGCTCAAGCTCTGAAGATGTTTCGGTGCATCATCATGTTATGAAGCACTGGAGCGATGATGAGCGAGGTCCTCCTGAGTCTCGAGAAAAGTTGTACTGGAGTATCTCCTGCTGCTTTGCTTGGCCTAGAATGAAGGGGTCCAGACCTTATATATGCAAGCACCATCAGGATTAGGCAGTTTCAGCTGCGTTCTTGCTTGCATGACCAAACGTTCTCCTGCACTCTTGATCGGCCGGTCGGTATCTTTGGCTGTCCTTTCCCGGCCCTGTGTGCTGGAGTCATGCAGAGCTTTTTTTGATTTGGTGGTTTGTTGATGTTCCTGGACCCCGAGAGAATTTTGTGATTGTTCAGGTAATTCGTGCTGCTAGAAACACCTTCAGCTCTGATCAGCATGGGCTGCACCATGTAATGCATTTTCATGTGCGCACATAGTTAGGTTCTTCTTGAACATCTTTCTTCTTCAGAAGAGTCTGTAAGAATTCCTGAAACCCAAGAGAATTTTGTGAACTCGCTTTGCAGATTGTGGCCAGTTCACGTGACAAATGTAAAGCAAGCAGATGGACACTCTTTCATGTGTTAAAATAGGTAAAGTACTAAATTACAAAACTGGATGCTGGACTCCTCCAACTGTTAAGATTTACGACAAATCAAGGACTCTAGCTGTTTTCATAGATGGTTTAGTATCCTAAACGATAACTGATAAATTATTTCAAATCAGATAAACAAGAACCAAGTGCATTTTATAGACAAAAATGTTATCTAATTGTTGGCGATCTGCTGTTTTTGGAACTATGTTCCTCATATGACAGAACAATTTGCACACCTTGTGAACCATGCTGGGAACTGAAGAAAGGGGTTATATATAAACGTGAGAGGAATTTAACTTGTTAGCTTGTTGGAACTTATTGTCCTTCAATTTGTTTTAGCTGCTTTTTTTTTTTCAAGCGGTGGTACTTTACCACATTTGAAATGCACTACTCTCTTGCTTGCCCAAGGGGAGAAGCATCTTCTACCCAACACACAAACGAACAAGGATTCCCCAACAGAAAGTTTGTAGTTGTAACAATGTACTACAAGACATCATCCTTTATATCTCCCATACATCGTCACTGGCCTCTCTCCAATGCAAGAACAAGCTAAGCACACTTTCTCTTAGCACATGTACAACCTGAACTATTGTAAAATAGCACACTCTACAAGCATGCATCACATGTGTTTAATTGCAAGCTAGCAGGCTTGTGCAGGCTTAACCATTGTGGCTAATAACTCATGTGAAATAAACTGATGAAAAACACATCTGAGAAATTTAATCAGAGTAACAATTTTATCTAGATCACATAGAATTGTCAGAAAATTGATGGAAAACATGGTCCTGTACTGCTTCTAACTGTTAAAGCCGAGCAAATTTTGTCATCTAGCTATTTTCAAAAGGTGATTTAATATATGGGCAATAACTATTTTTCCCTAAACCAGACAAACATGAAACAAGTATTTTAGAAAATATTAGCTATTTGTGCATCATCTATTTAATTTTATTTATAACGATTTGTTTCTGTTTCTAATGTTTTATTGCTTGTGTTCGAACACAAAGAACACATGAAGGAAAATTAAGATTCAAATAACTTCAAATAGAACCCCCAACAGATAGATAACTTTTTGAGAAGCAGTGGTACTTATTCTACAATTTCTTTGATTTAAACCAAACTCATTATGAAACATCAGAATAAACATGTTTTTTTAATTATTTTTAATACTAAAAAATTTATGGTTCTGCATACATTTTCTGTCATAACAAATGTGCATACTATCATGTTTTCTAATGGCACAGATAGATGGATACTTCAACACAAAAATTATACGTGTGAGTATTTATTTATCCATTCCTCAACCTCATCATCTCTGATATAAAATATAATAGATCGGATGACTTGTATTAGATGGCGGTGACAGTCTTCCGAACTGATGACTAGATGTTACTGTTGTTGTGAGAATTTCTAAGATGTATCATTTCCCCCAAGAAGATCTCATGGAGATTAATGTGTTGTGTAAGAATACATAAGAAATAATTACAATGTGTCAATATGTAGTAATTAGTTTTTTATTGAAGGTGGCCGGACAATTTAAAGAGGTTCCAAAAGTTGACTTTGTGATATGTACCTCAGATGGATGATTTTTTTTTTTTGAGAAGGTCGGCAGGGGAGTCCCCTACCTTTTTTTTTTTGTATTTCAATTAAATGTAAGAAGTACAACAAATACAAAAGCAGGAGGAAAAGAAAATTACAAGACCAACAGGGTCTAAAAGAAAGAAGAATACATTTAGGCAAAATTCTCACACCAAACATTGAGTTTGTCCCTACCAAAACCAAGTTCATCTTTGAAAGTCCTCTTCCATTGGTTGAGATTATGAGATTTACCATAAAAAAATACCATTTCTGGTGGTCCAGATTGCCCAGCAGGCATAATCACTAATTCTCTGAAGATTATGCTTCCAAAGTTGTTTCTGGCTTGACACACCATGTCCAAAGGTTCCAGGTTGGTGCCCCAGGATATGTTGATGGAATTCCAGCAGACTGTACTAAAAGGACAGGAGAAGAAGAGATGGAAGGAGGTTTCTTCTACATTATTGTTGCAAAGCACACAACAGTAGTTATTGAGTTGTCTGTTTTTCCTTTTGAGCATATTCCTGGTATTGAGCCTGTCGATGAGCAGCAGCCAGAAGAAGATCTTGTGCTTGCCCAAGTTTCCTGATGACCACAGCCATTTAAAGAGTGCAAAGCATTGTTCCTGCATTTTTGTCATTCTTTTATAGGCTTTGTATGGGGAAAAGTAGTCAGATCCTCAGGAGTATGCCCATTTGTCTTCTGAATTTCTGTCCCAACTGAATGATGTAACTAGATTGTTGAGACCATCAAGCTGCCCTGTAGCTTGGGAGGATAGAGGTAGGAAAAAATAGTACTCATGTCCTTCTTAAGGTAGAACCTATAATAGAGCTTTTTGGCTTTCTGACAAAGCTGTAAAGTTTAGGGAATCTGTTGCTAATTTTATCATCACACCATTTGTCTTGCCAGAACATAGCGGAGTTACCAAAACTTAGATATTTCGATTTTAGCCAAATACTCCTACACCACAAATGGGTCTATATATGTGATAACTTAGATATTTCCATTTTATCCAAATACTCCTATACCACAAATGGATCTATATATGTGATAACTTAGATATTTCCATTTTATACAATTACTCCGATATACTCTCGTTATCTAGTAACCTCAGATTCTCCCCTCACAACAATAATGTAAACCAGCAGCCTCCAACTCATGAGCGGATGCATTGGGTGATCAGGCCAGTGTGTGGCGAGACATAGTGATCAGGCCAGTGTGTGGAGGGTCATTTCAATATTATTTGATACTCTATGGGCTATACCTATAATATTGGGCCTTATAGTTAAGAGGTTAATATGGACATTTTTAATTGTTTACTGGCCGAAAAACCATGTTAGCACCCATATAATATGCCACGTCAGTTCAAAATTGTCCTAGGGCATTATTTAGATGGTTTTTTCAGTATTTTGTGGGGTTGAATAGCTAAAATTTTAGGCAAAGAGGTGAAACTGACAACAACCAATAGTTAAATGGGTTAAGTAGCTAGACTTTTTTCCTAATAGAAGTAGAGTTTTACAAGGTTGCAACGGCATGTAACATCCAATTCACAAAAATGATACATGTAATGTCCCATCAAGCATGACTATGTTACAACCTCATATATGCCTATGAAAACATATATATTAAAATGATTTCACATCATCAAGCTTAACAATATAAATTCATAAACTTGATTCCATATTTAATTATTACAACGCTCTCTTGGCAGCTGTAGTTTTTCGCTCGAATCTCACAAGAGGCAACATAACTATAGTAAGGTGGAATCCGAGACCTCCATAACAGGAGCTCAAAATTCCCATGGAGCCTAACGTTCCCAAATATTACATCTTGGAAATTGATCCTAGAAACCTCCTCATGTGAAGGGCATTCAAAAACACAATAATGTATAAGATCTTCAAAAGGCGAGTTCATTCTCCAAAACTGTGCAGATTTGTTCTGGTTTATAAGATGAAATGGATGGTCACCATGTTTGGAGATATTCTTCTGGGTGACCCCTCTTATGAGGGTCAACACCTTGTACCAAAAACGGATGTCAAAATTTAGTTCTCAACAAAGAAGCAGTTAAGTTTGCCCCAATGAGGCACACGCTCAGCATCCTAGCTATCTCCATGGCCACGTAAGCAAACCTTGGGTGCATCTTGGAATCCATGGCTTCAAATGTAGCGTCTTAAAGAAATACCAAAACTCTTCATGGGGCATATATTTTAAACATAGAGGTGATATTGTTCCAAACTTGACAATCTTGTCGACCGGCTTGTGACTATGATTTTACTACCTTTACGCAGCCTCATTTACAAGAAGAACAGAACCTATTCCATTCATCTTCATCAACATCACCAACTAATTCAACAACAAATAGCAATCTCCTATCTTTGTTCGAGGTCAACACATTATTTTGATGTTCCACTGCACATCCTTTTGAGAGTGCTGTGAGATCATAATATGTAAAATCACGCACATTCAAAAACAAAATTTCAGAGAAATGATCACGGACTTTTTCATGCTTGCAAACATGAGAGACAAGGGTGCTCTTGCCAACTTTGTATGGACCAACAATTGGCAGGACCTCCAATTCTTCAGAACCACAAGGTTGTGTATTCAACAGAAACTGATGACAAGCTGTGCTTCCATCTGGCGGCCAAACATGGAGTTGCTCAATAGCAAATGCATGCTATAAGGTTGGCGGTACAGACAAAGGGTAGCTTGACAAGAACACAACAAACTCTTTCATATCAAGTATCATAGAATTCAAATTGTCAAGGGCATCATGGAGTTGTTCCGAAATTTGTGCCTTTCTAATGGAAGAAGAATATACCCCTTTCAGAGAATTTACTTTGGACAGAGGGAAAGAATGACTCACGACAGGATCATCGGCGTCCTCCACATCATTGGATTGATATCTGAAAGTGTCCAGTATGTAATTGCCCTGGTACATAGCATCTTTCAGCATGTCCAGCTGCTGCAGCATAGCTTCATTCGTGATGAGCCGTCCTGTAGCCTCGTTGATGATGACATTTGCTCGAAGTAGAACACGTTGCAGTTTGTCCTCCTGAATCCAACGCCTTCAGCTTAGAGCTTTTGCCAATGACGAAATTTATGGATCTAGAGACCATTTCACCCAAGAGCACAGAACGAAAAGTGTCCATTACGGGACTCATTCCTCAGGAAGATAACCCACAGTATACGGAGGGAGCGAATGAATGTGAGCTATTGAGACTCTGAGGATACCAGGACGTCTTGATAAAATCAGATGAGATTGCTAGTCCAAGTCATGCGAAAGAGGTTGGTCCAATTCAATAGTCCTTACACGTGATATCTCATCTTTGACCCAGAGGCCACAGCCGTCACCATCTTTGACTCAGAGGCCACAGCCGCGATAAAACTAAGGAGACTTGATCGAACACTTGAGCTTTAATTAACAGAAAAATGAAATGCACACACTGGTCATCCTTTCCCTTTGCAGTGTCCAATATGTGGAGGCTGTAGTCATCCAGCTTTCCCCTTTGCAGCGCAGGAACGTACCACAGCAACTATATATCCTTTTTCTGCATTATATAAAATCAGGACATGTTTGGTTAATTAGAGACCGGTCGCAACCAGAATCACACGGCGGATCTATATACTCTCTAGGAATTGTACAGAAAAGAAAACAACTAATTACTGAAATCAAGCAACTCTGTCTCAATTCACCCATTTATCAATTACCAAGATGTTAGTTTGGTAGCAACCATAAATTCCATCTCCTGCTTGGTCGTAGCAACAATATATTGAACTACATGCACCAATAAGTTTAACTCAAAAGCTTATAACATGAGAGTTGGCTTGAACCTATTTCTGATGAAAAAGTTTATGGATCTAGTTGTTAGCTCGCCTAAAACTGCAGCAAAGAGAACATCAATTCTGTGACTCTGCTCTGGAAGCGAAATGCAGTAGCTGGGCGGCATAGTTCAAAACAAAGGTGGAATGGAATGAAGAGACATTACTTGTAAGGAAATCCGATCATATGAAAGGTCAGCTCATACACGACATGTGCTTGACCTTTCGAACACCTTTTGCTTTCGCTTGATGTCCAGATTGTCTTAAACTCTGGAGCCTGCTTAGTCATGCAAAGACATCACCATCATAGGTTCCCTAACTTCCTCCTCTGTTTCTGATCTTTTTCTTGATGTTGATCAAGTTAAGGAGAGGCTCAATTTTCCTACTTCTACATCTTTTCTTGGGCCAATCAAAGTTATACCAGAATGTAATGTTGTAGGAGTCATCATGGTAGCTGGTCAATAATGCACAACAGAGCACTAACAAAGCATTAGACATGTGGTGCAGATCTGAAGAATATTTGGCCGGCTTCTAGATTATGAACGATTCAAATACATGTCAAAGGTTTATAGTCAATAAAAATGATGACTGTTCTGTACGCACTGAGTTGCTCACGCGCTCTTTGGGATCGCACCTTGTGCATTGCAGCCAACTGAGGTACGCTTTGTTTGGCAGCGCACGTACCCACATCAATCCAAATGTGTAATTAATTTCCACCATGAACCACCACAATAAGTATGGATTAAAGTGGATACGAGTGTAGCCAAACAAGGGTGTAGTGAGGTGATCTTCACTGATTTACATATCTGTGTCACCACTAGCATACCACGTCACCGAGTAAGAGAAAATTGCACACACATGCATACAACAATTGGAAAGTCACACTTGTATATTGCAATATAAATATATACTTTTTTGACAGGTTGCAGTATAAACATTTACATCGCTGTGAATATGTAATTCAGCACCTGTTGAATATGAAAATGAAGTCAACCAAATTACACAATGAAAAGAAAACAGAATCGGCCAGTCCATTAATAATAGGGAATCCTAAGGCTTTGAATCAACATGCCGTGTTAGTAATCATTAAACACATGAAAGCAGAGCGAAGCATTGTATCATATACTGAATCAAAACACCAAAGTGGAAGCCAATGACAAACAATTCACCATATATAGTATCATCATGAGACTCGACACCTCTGCTCATGCACTATTCTGTCAATAACACTAAATACTATGCACATGACAAAGTATATAGTTACACAATGTTGTAACTTGTGAGTTGAGTCACCATGGTAAAAGTGTTCAGATATCCTTCTACATAACCTTACCACAAAAGAAACTAACACAATGTACCTCCATGTTTCTGAGAGCGCTTCCTCTTGGTACCTATAGTTTTTAGCTCTCGAATCTCGCATGAAAGGACAAAATTATAATATGGGGGAATCAAAGATGACCATACAAGGACCTCAAATTTTCCATGAGGCTTCATGCTTCCATACATGATATCTTCGACGTTATCTTCGGAACCTCCTCATCTGGAAAGCGTTGACCCCGGTGATAAACCAAAAATTCTTCAGATTGTGTTGCCATTCTCCCAAAATGTGCAGGCCTGTCTTGGTTCATGAGATCAATTGGATGATCACCAAATCTGGACACATGCTTCTGGAAGGACCCTCTCAAGAAAGCCAGTGTCTTGCACCAAAAGTGGATACCTAAGTTATCCCTCAGTAAACGAGAAGTGACGTTTGCGGCAATGATAGAACCATTCAGTGTTTTGGCTATCTCCATGGCCACATGCAAGAGCCGTGGATGCATCTCTGGATCAATGCTTCCGAATGTAAGTGTTTTAAAGAAGTACCATACGCTTCATTTGTCGGATACATCAGATTTAGAGCTTTTGTTGTTCCAACCTTTACAATCGTGTCGGACCGACTTGTAACTATGATCTTACTACTGTTTGGAGCATATGATTTACAAGCAAATACAACCTATTCCATGTGTTATCATTGAGATCGCCAACTAGTTCCACAACAAGAAGCAATCTCTCATCTTGGCTAATGTCTAACTCTTGATTTTTATGTTTCATTGCACTTCCATCTATTAATGTAGCAAAGTCTTCATCTGTAAAGTCTGACCCATGCAAGAACAAGATTCCTGAAAAATGAGCGCGCACTCTATCATCCTTGCAAACATGAGTTACAAGGGTGCTCTTGCCGACATAGCCTGGTCCAACAATCGGCATCACATCTAATTCCCCAACACTATTAGGTTGTTGGTGCAACAAGAAGTTGATCACTTGTTGCACTTCCAATTGGTGGCCAAACATGCAGTTGGCCAGTTGGAGATGCATGCTGTAAGGCTGGGAATAGAGGCGAGGGTAACTTGTCAAGAACAGGATGAGCTCATTCACATCAATGATCATGGAGCTTAGATTGTCAACCATCTCTTGAAGCTCTTTCAAAGACAGATCGGCTCTACTGGACAGGCGACATAGACGCTTTACAGAATTTACTATTGATAGAGATGAAGAGTGACTCATAACCTGATCTTTGGCTTCCTCCTCATTGTTAGGTTGGTATCTGTAGGCATCGAGCATGTAGTAGCCTCGGTGCACGGCATCTTTAGCATGCCCAGCTGGATGATCATAGCTTGATTTGTGATGTGCCGCCCCATGGCCTCATCAATGATAACTTGCGCCCTAAGCAAGAACTTGTGGAGGCAATCCTCCACTTCCAACACAGACCCCCTGAAGACTTTGCTGGTGAAGAAATTTATGGATCTAGAAATGAGCTCACCAAGAACTGAAGAGAGGAGAATGTCCATTTGGTGGGACACACGCTCAGGAATGAAGGTGTAGGAGGGTGAGCAGGAGCTGGGGAATGTTCGAGTTGTACTAAGAATAACTCCACTAATATTGCTGGTTCAAGGTTAGTCAAGTAGTTGGTCAGTCAAGTTCAATTTTCCATCCACATGTGTTGACCATATCCTTGCCGTTGTTTAAGCAGTCCAAAGTGCCATGTGTTTTTCATGTTTCTCCGTTTTTTTTTTTTTATTGCATACCTCTGAGTCAAGCTGAACCAATTAAAATACTACAAAGCTGGTGACCCATGACAGAAGATTGCTGGTATGAAGTCAGAAATCTGTTAGCTGAAGAATTGGTTTTGGCAAACCGTCGAGACTGTGCAGCTCATTACCATGGTCAGATAGGACATGATGATGCAGAGGCTCCCAAAACACTTTCGGTTCCACTTCCACCTCATGAAAAAATTGAAGTACAGTTCTTTGTTTTAACTAGGTACTACTAGTTTCGAATATCCCTGGGGAATACATGACAAATAACACTAACTGAAGTCAACCAGCCATTTGTTATGGACTTTGTAACCACACTGCAGATGTATTTGAGATTTTCCAATGTAACCTTCCCAGTATGGTACTTGAAATGCATTGCGATAATTTTCTTACAAAAAGAAGTAAATGTGTTTGCGATTATTTTGAACTATCACCTCAGAAATCGGTTTTAACATAACATCTTGGAAGGTAAATTGCCTCATAAGGACAACAAGATGATGCAGAGTATGGAAGAAGGAATACCCGGAGCCCGGAGGTCGCCGGTCCTTGCGGGGGTGACTACATGCAGAGCCGCTCGCCGGCAGCGGCGGCGCCACCTTACCGTCCTGATCCTGTGGGCGAGTGCCGCTTCGCTCCGTCGCCGGCCGTCTCTGGGGGCTGGGGCTCTCGGCACCGCGCTCTCAGGCCTCAGCGCGCCCGGTGCTGCCGCGGCAGAGCAGTTGGGGCGGTCCTCCATCGAGGTGCTGACCGCTGGAGACGGGAGCTGGGCGCGTGGATCTGACAGAGGCGAGGCCGGATTCTTGGTAGTGGGGCGAGCGGCGGTCGCCGGCGACCTTGCCCGATGGGTGCCACGCCGCCGGCCTGAAACATTTGCAAAACGTGTTCCAAATATATTCATACAGAGACGCCTAGTTCAAATAGAGTTATTAATCCCGGTCCCAAAATTTACACAAACCACCCTTGTTTGTTGAAATAGGAAATAAGCAGAGTGGCACCTGAATTTGGGTGCTCCAAGCTTGGTCTAAGATATGAAATGCACTATGACACATCGTTTATTTGAATTTGTGGATGATGATGTATTTTTTTAAAAAATAGTCAAAGTTTGTTATGTCTGGCTTAAAAGGAAACAAAAATAATATAACTATAATTTAGCTGGAGGGAGGAACACCAGCATCTGCTTGTGCTTCTTGGATGTTCATGGCCAGCAATTGGTCTATCGTGGTAGTACTTGCCGGACCCTATGTACAGGAGACCTCTCCATCTCTTCTTTTTTCATGAAGACTAGATGGATTTTGAGATGTCTCATAAAAATCTTTATCTTTACCTAATAATTAAAAGCTAAAATTTCCTTCTGCCATCAAAATCTGTCCGCCAGTCTATTCATAGTCGGTAAAAAATATTCTGTCCACCAGCCCTAAAGAAACGGAAAGAAAAGGGATATTGATTATGTATTTTTATGTGTTTTTTAATTTAGAACAATAAATAATAATATTAGCCCGTTGCAACGTACGTGCATTTTTACTAGTTATATGGAAAGGAGATCCTATAGAAGATTTACTGAAAATATTCCGTCTCCTATTAATAAAAGAATAGCAGCATAGGAGATTTGCTAGAGATTCTCTTATCTCAACTGGTTGGGTGGAAGTTATGATCATGTACCGAATACCTATGAGGTAGTGTTGTTCATATTATCTTTTATTTTGATAGCTGTGGATAATCTAGGGATGTGTTTGGTTTGGGGGCCAAGTGGGTTGGGTTGGATTCAACCCAATTTTCTCATGATTTGATGAGACCCATTCAAGTTTGGTTAAGGGAGTGGGTTGAACGCAGATTTTTGTTTGGTTGGAAGGTTGAAGAGGGATGGCAAGGATGACCTCTGACACCGTTAATTGTTGCCATTAGTGGGGCCTACTTGTCAGTCTCATATTTATTTTTCTCTGTTACATCTTCTTCTTCCCGGAACCATCCCCGCCTCCTCGAGCACATCGCGCGAGTGCTCCGCCGCTCCTCCCCGAGGTCGCCCACCATGGTCGCCACCTCCAGTCGTGCGGAGGAGAAGCGCGGCGCGCGGCTGGAGCGCCTCGCGGCGGCGACGGAGTCTGTCGAGCTCCTCCGGCCAAGAGCTCCGCCCATGCCCGCCTGCTCATGAGCGCGACCGGAGTAGGGAGGCCACAAGCTCGCACGCCCACCCGCCACTCGCCAAGCCCGCCAGCCGAGCTCGCGCACCCGCCCGCCGCTCGCCGAGCCCGCCGGGCCGCCGCTCGCGCGCCCGCTGTGTGCTCGCCGAGCACCATGGCCGGGGAGGGAGCTGCTAGGGAGGGAGAGGTCGGCCGGGCGGCGCGCTCGCAGGAGCAGTAGAGGCGTGGGGAGGTAGGAGCGGCGCCGTCGCCGGTGGGGAAGGGAGGGGCAAGTGGAGGAACCAAGCGCTCCCGGTGGTGCGGCCTCGAGGCGCTCGTCGCCGCGTGCCCCAGGCTGGCCGTCGACCATTGCGCCGTGGAGGAGGAGTAGAGGATGCGGGGGAAGGAGGACGACGGAGGAGACGCCATAGAGCCGCGTTGAGCTAGCAACCGAGCCACGCCGAGCCGTCGGCAAGCTGTCCAAGCCACGTCGAGTCGTCATACTGCGAACTGCAAGAGCTGTAAGCGACCAATCAAGCTGAGCGGACTGCTCGTTAGTCTTCTTCATGCACCTGTCGTTGTGCGTATATATATGTCGTCAGCAAAGCTGGGGACTCATTGACTATAAGATCATTCTACTGCGTCGGCAACTCGGCGACACCTCGTCCTGAGAGACCTGCCAGCGGAGGACCCTATTTGCGATAGCACCAAAAATTCTGGAAGGACACAACGTCGGGTATGCAGGTGCTACGTACGCTACAGCTTGCTGGCCTAGGCAAGCATGTCACACCCGACCACCGAAGGCGTGTGCTAAGTATAGTAAATCTCGGACTCGCACAACGTCGGGCTCTCGGCACAACAGCATGTCCTCACCTTGACACATCTCCAAATCAATTCCGTGTTGTTGATTTACGAGGCACACTGATGCATTGTCATGCACCATGCACGACAACATGTTAGCAAGCAGACCAGGAAGTCTTGCAAGCTAAAGCTAGCAAAAGGTCATATATGTATGCCGTGCATAGCACCTGCAAATCACCGGGAAACAACTATGATTTCATCCGGTCATCTATTTGAGCTAGGGACTGGTCGGTGTTCCTCTTTTTTGGGCTCACAGCAAAGCTGGAAACTGGGCTCACAGCCAAGCTGTGACTTTACACCACGTGCAATGTTGTAGCAAAGCTATAGTTTAATTTTTCAAACCATCAACTTAGTTTTTCAATCGGGTTTATTGCCTTTTGCCATTCGTTTTGCTTCTCATTTACTACTATTGTTTTGCACCTTGTGCACAAAGTCGGTTTATTTTACAACAGACCTACTTGCTTCTATTTGACACAGACGCGTGGCATTTGGGAATGCATTTGTCTGGTTGTTCGCTTCCTATTTGACATGGTCGCGTGTTATAGGAATGCGTTTTTCTGTTAGCCACTCGACCACCAAACGAGCACGATAAAATCCTGCTCTATTTATGATATATTTCTCCGTTCCCATTGACTTAGTCCCACGGGTGAACCGGGGACCGGGTACAAGAGGCACAGCTTCTTCATCCCTCTTAATAAAGTTAAGATTGTTGATGGTTCACTTTGGAGAAATGGTAAAAGGGGGCTTGGCCGACCAGCTAAGCTACGGTCAGAGTAATGGCTTAAGCCATTTTCTCCTACTTCACTTTTTTCGGCAACTACCATTTTTTCTAGAATGATGCGAAGCGTCGACCGTAACACGGCACCCGTGGTCCCTTGAGAGACTTTGTGCCAAGCACCAGTCCACATAATTACGCGTCTTACGCAAGGATGCATCAAAGGTGCATCGCATTTGCCGCCTATTTCGCCTGTGCACAGTGGGACCGGAACCGTGGTGAAACGCCACAACTCCCCATGGTGAAACCATGGATTTAGAGCTGGCCTTTTATTTCACTCGACACATGGCCCTTGGGGTTTGGTCAGTACGCGAAGCTACCTTCCATTCAAATAGCAATGCTATTTTTTCCCGTCTTCCCTTTTTGTGTTTTTGCCATGTTCACTAGTCAGCAACCAAGTTGTGTGCCTAGACACAATAAAATTGTGGTCGAAACCCCTTGCCGGGGACTGGTCGGCAAAGCTGACAATTTTGTACAACATTCATGTGTTACATACCTGGCATACCCTTTATAGATACCTCTTTGCTTGAGCATCTTAGAGCTCACCAGCTTACCTAAGGCCTCCAAGCGCGAAAACACAAATTTTTTGACCCTGAAACAACGTGTTCCACACCTTATATCAGGCTCGGGGACTACATGGGCCCACGTCACTTGGCAGTGATTTGGGCTGGTTAAATCAATTTTTGTGCCGAAGGCATGACCCCTGCCATCTTTTAGCTTTATCTTGTTAGCTAATTAACACAATGATATAAAATATCATGTGCTACTGTGGGCCCACGTCACCAGATGTGCGGTCATTTTTCTTTTTTCTCTAGGGCAACATGCATCTTTCGACAACGGCATGTAGTTGACAGACACAGTGGTCGGCTCTTCATTAACCTGGTCGGCGACTTAGTACTAGCTTGTGGTACTCTCTATAACAGGTCGGCAGACCAACAAGAAGCTCCAACAGTTCGAGTGACTGGATCAACCATGCAAAACTTCAAGCCTCACTGGTCAACAGGCGTCAAGACGATGTTTCCTCAAGACTCATGATGCTCGGGGACTAACTGTGGGGGTATAAATCACATATACCCTCACGGGCCTACATGGGCCGCACCATCAAAGGTGGCCCAATCCACAAGACGAAGACGTGCGGCACACAATGTGCACCGCACAACATTATAATAGTACCAAATAGGATATTTTACTTGTACAACCTGTCCCTTCAGAGTATATAAGGATGGGCAGGGGTCCATAGGGGACATCTCATCTCAGATCAATGCAAATAACAGAGCACATGACGTAGAGTTTTACGCCAAAGGCGGCCTGAACCTGTATAAATCTTGTGTCTTGTGTCTCTGTAACCATCCGGTTTCTGATCACGCGCACTTCTACCGATCAAACTATTACCGTCGGTATACCCTAGATAGACTGCCGCCGATATTTCGTCGACACTAGGGAAGTTGAACTTTTCGTAGTTGAAACTGAACTTTTCATAAATCTCTATTGCTGAACTAGACATATCTGGTGATCAATCCTAAATATTTTTTTCCTGGCTATACTTTGGAAGTGATACCACATACCAGCTCGTGATTCATCCTTGTTCATTGGCTGGCTGATTGACCTCCTGGATCACCAAGTCTCTAGCCCTCTCTATGGTGGCATGGCACAGGCATACGTGCTGCTTTTAGCCACCACGATCTGACATTATCGAAATTCACAACTTTTTATATTTTTTCGAAATACTGAAAAGTGGAATCTGGTTTCATTTTAAAATTTTAGGTCTAACCAAAAGCTAGCATGTTTACCAAATTTCAGGATTTTTTTACTGATGACTTTGAAATTATCGAACAAAATCCCTTAAATTTCGATGACCGCAACACATGGCACACAAGTCTGTCCTGCTTACCTGCGGATCGAGCACGTTCTTGTCTATCCTAAAGGCATACAAATTATCATGTTCATAAAAAAGGTAACGATGGGTTGACGCTTGACGGTTTGGTTGGAAACTATAGGTTAGTCGGTAAAACCAATCTAAGTAGTTGTCTAGCTGAAGTACAATGTTTATCAAATAGTAGTATTTTACAACAAGAAAAAAGAAAAATGTGCACACTGACACACACGAATTTGTGTTGTCCACGCGTCACAGGGCCTGCTTGGGAAAGTGTGGCTTGGGAAAGTGTCGCACAGGACAAGTCGGCCTTAGGCTGAGCATCTGGACTCACGTATCGCACTTCAACGGGTGATGTTGAGTTGAAGTGCGATGCGCGAGTCCATATGCTTAGCCCAAGACCGACTTATCCTATGCGACAATAAGGCTTCTCAAACAGGCCCACACACTCCCGTGTGTGCCGGTCTTCATTTCAAAGTCATGTACTATTTTGTGCATATCTCCTAGTACTCAGGCCGTGTTTCTCGTTGTACTCTGCTGAATAAATGACCAATCCTTAACACCGCACATTATCAAAAAAGAAAAAAAACAAACTTGCAATCCACATGACCACATTTTCATATTGAATTGCTGCGTATATCTTCAGTTGTCCTTTCCTATAATGGGTGTGACGCTGGGGGGCACGTGGCGTCATGGGAGGGGTCGACGACGTGGGAGCGACAGCGTTGAGGGGCAGCAGTGTGGCTGCGGAGGCGGCGGCGCTAGCGGCGGTGCAATGCGAGGAGTAGGGGGAGGGGCGGCGGCGCAGGAGAGGGAGAGAGAGGGAAGATTGGGTTGACCCCTTTCTTTATTGCTTCGATATCAAGGATTACACCTCCTTGTTGGCAAATCTTAGCGCAATCACTAGAAATAGATAATATTCTAGTTCCCCGGCAACGGCGCCAGAAATGCCTGTTGACACTTCTTAGCGCACACCGACTAGAGTAAAGGATATGACGTCTGACAGCTATGCCTACTGCAAACCCGAACTACTACCAGAGAGAGGGTGTCACGATTCCTCTTCTGGCAACAGCCTAAGAATGCTAAGCAAAGCTAGATTCTAGTGGCGACGTAAGACTGACCAAGGGTAACTCTGCAAGCGCATAGGTACCGCTGTAGCACTTCAACCGGGTGAGTATTCCGGTATCGTTATTTGTAGTTCGCTCATGGGAAGCGGATTAAGACTCTCTAGTAAATGGGTGATGGATATCCGTGGTGGTTCTACCCAATATAAGCTATCGGTGTTGACAAAAGGGTAGGTGATGGTAAAGGATATGAGTGATAGACTAAGGGTAACTGGTAGGTAGCTAGCTGGGTGGGAGAACAACGAGTGAGTATTGACACCTATGTATCTTATGTATCTAACTATACTTCTGTGTTCTAATCCTACTAATGTAACGACTTAACTAAACTAATGCCTAGACAATCTGTGTGATAGGGGAAGTCGACTGACAAGCAGGAGGGTTCATCCCTTGCTCCAGCGGACCTTTGGCTTATGGTCGCCCTACGGCCTAACCCTGACGCAAATAGAGCCAAAAGGGAGACGGAGTCCTGTCACGACCCGTTCCCGCTAATATACGTCGGAAAGTGAATGGATATACCAATCAGCGATAGACGGCATCCACTATTAAGCACTAGCCTAAGCACCTTGCTTAGTCTAGTCTTAAGACTCTGGTTACCACGTAAGTAAGCTCGGCCCCAGATGTTTGTGAAACACACACAAAGGACCTAGACACTAAACTAGCTAAGACTCTACACTAAAGGGACTAAGACACAACACTACTACACTAGTATAGCAGTGCACTAAGTAAATACTGAAAGTAAAGTACTCAAAGTAAAGACTTAATAAAGTAAAGCAAGACTATATTGATAATGAAAGTACTATAAGAGAAAAGGTACAAGAGCTATACCAGATTCTCCACTAAACCGCCACAATAAATTCCTATTGTTCACTAGTCAATTGTGGCGGTTTAGTGGCCCGAAGTGAACAACCTTTGCATCTGCCTTACCTTGACTAGTTTCAGAACCATAGGAATCCTCTCTACCCTCAACCATATACCCTTGTGTCATAGAACGGCCTTAGTTCTTTGTTAAGTCCACTTCGCGTTCCCTGTGGAATACGATACCTGGAACACTCCCGGTGAAAGCTACAATTGACTGCCGTACGCACCCATGTTGGATTTGTCTTCTAGTGCTTGATGACTTCATCATTTCATGTGTAATCTTCTTTGCTTGATATCTTTTCCATCCGACGCCCAAATATAGCGAATAATATATCCATTTCGATCAGCTCGATGAGAGCTTCACAATGGTATACTCCAATTTAGCATTTGAGATACTTTTATTTGGTGAAAAATTGAGATACCTGCAAAACAACTAGAGACACCGAAAACTCATGGAACTTGTTAGTTGTAAACCCTACAACTATGCTTTGTGGTTCATTTCTTAGCATATTAAACAATAGTTGATGGTTAAAAATAGGCATTAATGACCATCAACATCGGCCGACCTGGAGGTGGCTGGCCTGTGGGTCCCACTGACCTTCTAGAAGGTCCAGAGTGTCTTGGGAGCATTGCCAAGGTGTCAGGCTACCAGGGACAGGTCGGCCGACCTGGACCTGGGGTCCCTGGCCCACCTGGCAGCTTCCTGGTTCTGTCCTGGCTTGTCACGTGCAGTCTTGTCTGAAGTTGGGTTCACTTGATATCTTGCTTGCTTCTATGTGGATTCTTGGTCCAATGTACCGGTTGATTGGAATGTTGAGTTGTGGTACATTTGGATCCAGGATCAGGTCTTCCTATAGCATATCAGGGACCCTGCTCGGTGGTCAGATCCTGGTGAGACCGACCGGGTCGCAGGGCCTGGGTTTCGGTCTCACGGGCCTATTTCCAGCTTTCCCCGCATTTCACAAGCTAAGAGTACGAGTGGAACTTTATTAGTAATAAATATGCTCATGTGATGCTTATCTTCCCTTCATCGAGGGTTGTTGACGGGTTTCTGGGTGTACCAAAACTAGTCTTTATTCCCGTCAACAAGATCCCCCAAGCTTAACCTTTGCTCATCCCGAGCAAACGATTAAAACTTGGTTCGATTGGATCGGTATCATTACTAAGTTAACATCTCAATAGTGCTAAGTGCACAACAAAGAACTTCTCCTTGAATGGAAAAATCAGCAATGCTAACACATCCATATTACTCTAGCACTCATGGGGCTTATGGCATTAACTCAGTCTTGGGGTGTTGGAAGACGAACAGTCTTGACTAGAGCATTTACTTTTCTCATTCGTTTAGCAAGTTTCATGCCAGAGGTTTTTGATAAGTTTTTTCAAAAGAAGTCTTAATGTTCCTCAAGTGGTTTCTCTCAAGTCACTCAAGCGGTTTTTGCTTCCTCACCAAGGCACATTATGTGTTTGCCTTTAAAAAACATCCTACCTCTAATAAGGCTTTTTGTGGAGCTTAAGCAGGTATGTCAAGGAATAGCATACTTGCAATGCATATGTTTTTTTAGTTAAGAAAGAACAAGATCTTGGACCATAGAAGGACTCATCATACCCCCAGATCAAGATGTAAAATGATAGGGATAGAGTGAATGAATGTAATGGATGGTAAGGTAATGAGAGAAAGGTGGATGTGTGGTGGATGAGGTTGCTCCTTCATTTGATGCTATCTCTTTTTCTACTTCTGTTGAGACAATGCTAGCTCTTTCTTCTCAGTTTTTTTATTCTATCTCAATAGATGCCTAGCCTTTTTGGGATGTGTCACACCTAACAAATGATAACTGAGAGAATTTCTAACTTTGGAGCATGGAGCAACCTATATGATGGAAATGGTTAAGGTGCGTACTTCTAGTGTAGAAGCAGCACAAGGATGGTGGTATGAATGATGATGCGTGCTCCCAGGGTAGGAGTAGCATAATGATGGTGGTAGGATGCGTACTTCCAGGGTAGGAGTAGCATAATGATGGAGGTAAGATGCGTACTCCCAGGGTAGGAGTAGCATGGTTGCGTACTTTCGGATTAGAAGCAGCATAATTGGTGGTATGTGGATCTTGATCTTAGGACCATGACAAACCTCTAACACAGGTTCTACAAGTCTTAATCAAACTCAATGCAAGCAAATAGCTTATGTAGAAGGCTTTTGGATATATCATGTATATATGGCCGTGGTAGGAAATTCAATACCATTGAGGAACAATTAAGTTTTTCATTCATTTTTCAAAAGAAAACTCTGACAATCATGCGTGCTTAGAACAATAGTATAGATCTTTTATCTTAACTATCTCATATCTCACAACAACTTAGACTTTGTTTTAGCACTTGCAACCCACTAAGTGATCAAGTTCATGATGGTTAAAAGTGCCAAGTAATCCAGACTTAGAGAAGTGCTAAGTTGTAAACAAGCACTAGAGAAACATTAACTAGCAATTTCATCATCATTTCCATAAGAAGACTAGCACACACGAAGCATATGTACAAAAAGGGAAATAAAGCAAATAAATATTTTTGGATTTTTAATTTTTCAGATTTTTTTTAAATGCGAGAAAATAATAACTAAAATGCAATAAGACAAGAATTAAATGAGGGGGATTGGAAACATACCTAGGTGAACTTACCTTAGTGGGGGAGAGGATCTCCCCCAAGCTTGTCTCTTGCTCACTGTGGTGGAAACCATGCATTCCACTGGTCCCAGCGGTGCTCTTCCTCCTTATGGATGCCTTGGACCATGTCCAAGTTCTGTTGCATGATTTGCAACGTGGCCTGCTGCTCGATGTGGATGTTCTCCACCTCCTGGGTGAGCGCTTCGATCTCGGACAACGGCTGATGCCTCCCTCTACGAGGGCGAGGAGTGTGTGCCCAGGAGGGTGTCCTGGAGTGAGGAGGTGCTCCCATGTGGGAAGAGCTCACCTCTTCTTCCTCATTGTGTGCAGCATGAGAGGGGCCTCTCATTAGGGAGAGAGACTTCGAATGCATCAGTCCCATAGGTCATCTTAAGTGCACCTCTTGGATCTCTTTTGATTAGACCAACTCGTATAAACATATCTTCAAGAATAATTGGTCTCTCCGTAGGGATATACTCAAAAACATTCCCCTCAAGCAAACCCATGGTTTCAGCAATTCTAGTTATAAATGAAGTAAAGCCTATGGGTGTTTCTTGAACAACAGAGTTCTCCCAAAAGTGTACTAGCATATTAACAAAAAGCGAACTTGATCTTATTAACCATGGCATACATGGTTTGCATCTCTTTAAGACCTATTCTCTGTAAATCAGTCCTAGGGAAGAGAGTGATTGCAATACAAAAGAACATAAACCGCAAGGTTGGATTATGAATTTGCTTGGGTTTAGGATTAGACCAGTCATTGGATACAGAAGTTGATTTCCAAAAGACAACAAGATTAAAATTTGCTAGAGCAACCTCTTCGTCTAATATGCAATTATGATCAAAACCTAGAGTAATGCTCAACTCACTCCAAGACAGGCTATAATCATTGTTAAACATGCAAAAGTTAACACCCAAAGCATTTGATTTTAGTGAGCAAAGGAATTCTTGGGTGAGTAACTCTATGCCAAGCTCAGGAATTTGCCAAAATGAGGACCAACCAATGGTATTAAAAACTGTGGCAAAGTCGGTGCTCATACCTGTTCGGTCGAAGAGTGCGGAGTGCTGGAAGCCGCAAGTGCGAAGGGTATAGAGCTTTCCTAACTCCTCATGGGTGACCATGAGGTTGTTAAGAGGCTCCATCATTCTACCAGAGATGATGGCAGGGACAAGATGGTGCACTTGTTCTTCCTCCTCCCTCTCATGGCTCCTACTCTCGGATTGGCGAGAGCTCAAGGATGAGCCATCGCTCTTCTTGCTAGACTTTCGGAAGGGGTTCCTCATCCTAGCTACACTAGTGGGCAAACAAGACCAAGCTTCCCACTACACTACTAAGGGAGAAAAGGAAATGTTTTTGGGTTTTTGGGTTTATGACTACTACTACTAAGGAAAGAGAAATATTTTTGGGTTTTTGGCTATAGCTACTACTACACTAAACTTGAGAAGGCTTGAAACACTAAGAGAGAAGAGAAGGCCAAGTGAGCTCGAGATGATTCTGCTGGTTGTGGTGTGGGATTGAGCTCACATTGGGGTGGTATTTATAGGGGTGAAAGGGCAAGGCCAAACCAGCCAAGGGGCTGGTCGGCCGACCACCTCCTTGGGCCATGTGAAGTTGTGTCTCACTTTAGACAAGGAATCTAGTCTCGTGCTTGCAAAAAGTCAGGAATCTGGGACCAAACCTTGGTCGGCCCAGGATTTCTGCCCCCCACCACTTTGGACATGCTTTGTCTAGTTGTCTAATAAAGATGGTGGTGGTCCTAGTCCAAGATTCCTGCTGGTTGCTTCGGATTCCTATGTCTAGTGTTTGGTGAAAGAGAAAGGGAGAGGGCAAAAGTGGAGACAAGGATAAAAGTTGTCTCCTAGCATGCATTGTTGCTCCCCATGCTTACTTTGGCTGTTGGCATGCTCACTAAAGCACTCTCATCCTTAAAGTAGCATTCTAAGCTAAAGTCATGAGCAATGGACCATCACTCTTCGAATCCTGGCTAGTGGGATGGGCATAGGATCCTTGTGTGTCGGTAGTGGGAGGCAGGCGGTGGGTGCTGGTGGCACCAAGTCCAGGTCGGTCGACCTGGGCTTGTGAGCCCCAGGGCACCCAGTGCACTTCCTTGGATCCCTGCTTCTAGCCAGAGTGAAGAGAGAGGTGGTGGACCCCAAAAGCAGATCGGTCGACCGGGCCTTGGTGGCCCCCACTCAACTTTTCTCTAATCACCCCTCTCAAGTTTTATTACCTATGTCTAATTTATTTTATAAAAATATGCAGTTATGAAAGTAAACATGCAATTGAAAGGGAAATGCAGAATTGAAATGCATGAAAATAAATATGAGATAACTACTAACATACACAGTGAGGGCTCCGTGTTTTAGGTGCATAGAGCAGGACCTGTCCTGTCGGGTTCATTATGTGGACACCTCAGTCGGTCCCGGAGATGGGGACCGTGAAGGCGTCTCCTTCTTCCGCCATTCTTGCTTGACTTCGGCTTTCGCCTCGGCGGGTTCTTCTTTCACTTCAGCCTTCTAGGCCGACTTAGCGGTCTTAGTGTTCTTCCGTCGGCGGTGTTGGCGACGTGGCTTCTGGGGTGCTTGTGCCTGCATGTTAGCTTTAAAACCATTGAAAGGCACACTCACATACCGTCCTTGGATTGACATGTATATATCGCCATGTTGCACGTAGATGGTGGCGTCCACCGTGTTCAGGAATGGTCCTTCCAGGATGAGCGGCACGTCGACATTGGCTCCCATGTCCAGTACCAGGAAGTCGACAGGGACATACTCATCTTTAATTCTAAGTAAGATGTCCCGTGCCAACCCCTCGGGAAACCGGATGGTTTGATCCGCCATCTGCAAACGCACATGTGTAGGGTGCAAAGGGCTCCCTAATAGGTCATCATAAGTTATTTTGGACATGATGTTGACACCGGATCCAAGGTCGCAGAAGGCGTTGTCGAAGATCTACAGTCCAATCTGGCAAGTGATCGTCGGCAGGCCAGGATCTCCCTTCTTTGGGATAAACGATGAATCCATCGTTACCTGAATAGAACGAGACTGAGGCTTACCGAACCTCGTAGTTACCAGCCTAACACCCTCAATAGGGTCCTCAGGCTTTGCCAGAATCTTACCTTGCTCATAAGTGGGGACAGCTGCTGCTAACTGAGCTAACTGGTTTTCTAACATCTTATTAAAGCTCAACTGATTCTTCATAGCAGAGTTAAAACTATCCATTTTCTCACTAAGACTTTCTAAGATCTTGTCATTAGCCATCATTCTTATATTAAGACCATCATTAATTTTAATTTGACCAAAGACAAGTTCTTTCAAGGAAGGTTGGTTATTGAAACAATTACCAGAATTATTATTATAACCCATACCTTGGCCTTGGTAGAAGGGGCATGAACTCCATTGCGGTTGCTGGGGCCGATTCCCGTTGTTGAAGTGGTTGTTGTTGTTGTTGCTGCTGACGAAGTTCACCTCCTCCTGAGTCATGGGGCAGTTGTTGCCCGAATGGTCCTCCTCTCCGCAAACCTCGCACCATGGGTCAATGCCCACAGCACAGATAGCGGCAGGAGTCTGGATGGCCTCAACTTTTTTGTTAGAGGTAGATCCCTCTATTTTCTTCATCAGGAGGTCCATCTTGGCGGAGAGCATGTCCACCTCACTAAGGGCGTGGACACCTCTCTTCTTTGGCTGGAGGCGCTCTTCATTCCAACCTTGGTTGATCACCATCTTCTCGATGAGCTCCTTGGTATCCCTGACATTGTGTTGCAGGAATGCCCCTCCAGCGGAAGCATCAAGGTGACTACGGGCTACGCCAGTCAGCCCATGGTAGAAACCTTGAATAATGAGTCATTCGTCTATCCCGTGATGGGGACAGGCCTGAATGTACTCATTGAGACGTTCCCATGCTTCGGGAAATGTCTCGTCAGACTTTTGTTGGAAGCTTGAGATCTTCCCGCGCAGGACACTGGTCTTGCCCGCGGGAAAGAACTTCTTGAGGAATGCATTGGCACATCTGTCCCAAGTTGTCACCTCAGTCTTGTTGTTGTAGAACCATTGCTTCGCTTTCCCCAACAATGAGAATGGGAAAAGACGAAGACGAACGGCATCTGCTGTGGCGTTCTTGACTGTGAAGGTGTTGCACACCTCCAGAAAGTGTTGGAGGTGGGCATTGGCATCCTCATGTGGCTTCCCACGGAATTGATTGGCTTGTACCATGTTGATCGGTGCGGCTTGAGTTCAAAGTCGCATCGCCCAAGTTCACGTTCGGACCCGTAGCGACAAAGTCGGCCGACGGCGACGAGAACTCGGCGATGGTCTTTGAGCCATGACCGCCTCAACAACTGGTGCGGGACTTCCTTCCACGAACGGTTCGGAGCTGCGAGATGATTCTGCGAGGAGGGACTAGACTCGCGTCTAGTTCTCTTCAGCAACTTCTCAGGATCTTCCACGAAGTTCGATGGCAGACTGAAACCGCTCATGCACTGTCTAGAAAAGATGATAACAAAGACAAGACAAGTGAAGGGTAATCCCCTAACACTACGGATGCTTAGATTAAGAGTAGACCATGGATTCCAATTTACTAGAGATTCCTAATGCAGCACTTCCCCGGCAACGGTGCCAGAAATGCTTGTTGGCAAATCTTAGCGCAATCACTAGAAATAGATAAATATTCTAGTTCCCCGGCAACGGCGCCAGAAATGCCTGTTGACACTTCTTAGCGCACACCGACTAGAGTAAAGGATATGGCGTCAGACAGCTGTGCCTACTGCAAACCCGAACTACTGCCAGAGAGAGGGTGTCACGATTCCTCTTCCGGCAACAGCCTAAGAATGCTAGGCAAAGCTAGATTCTAGTGACGACGTAAGACTGACCAAGGGTAACTCTGCAAGCGCACAGGTACCGCTGTAGCACTTCAACCGGGTGAGTATTCCAGTATCGTTATTTGTAGTTCGCTCACGGGAAGCGGATTAAGACTCTCTAGTAAATGGGTGATGGATATCCATGGTGGTTCTACCCAATCTAAGCTATCGGTGTTGACAAAAGGGTAGGTGATGGTAAAGGATATGAGTGATAGACTAAGGTAACTGGTAGGTAGCTAGCTAGGTGGGAGAACAACGAGTGAGTATAGACTCCTATGTATCTAACTATACTTTTGTGTTCTAATCCTACTAATGTAACAACTTAACTAAACTAATGCCTATACAATCTGTGTGATAGGGGAAGTCGACTGACAAGCAGGAGGGTTCATCCCTTGCTCCAGCGGACCTTTGGCTTATGGTCGCCCTACGGCCTAACCCTGATGCAAATAGAGCCAAAAGGGAAACGGAGTCCTGTCACGACCCGTTCCCGCTAATATACGTCGAAAAGTGAATGGATATACCAATCAGCGATAGACGGCATCCACTATTAAGCACTAGCCTAAGCACCTTGCTTAGTCTAGTCTTAAGACTCTGGTTACCACGTAAGTAAGCTCGGCCCCAGATGTTTGTGAAACACACACAAAGGACCTAGACACTAAACTAGCTAAGACTCTACACTAAAGGGACTAAGACACAACACTACTACACTAGTATAGCAGTGCACTAAGTAAATACTGAAAGTAAAATACTCAAAGTAAAGACTTAATAAAGTAAAGCAAGACTATATTGATAATGAAAGTACTATAAGAGAAAAGGTACAAGAGCTATACCAGATTCTCCAGAAGACGACTCCGGAGACCCGAGCTTCGCTCGACTCGACTCTAACTCCCACTCTAGACTAGACTACACTACTCTTGATCTCCCAAGAGAGCTTGAGCTTAAGAACACTATTGTGGACTACTTGGGGACACTTTACAATGAAGGACTAGGGGGTATTTATAGTGGAGGTGGAGTAGGGGTTACTCCACCGCCACGTCAGCGATCCGTGTGACGCTGCCTCCTTGCCCTTGGATCAAACCGACCTTCCCACCGACTTGAATCAACGATGCTCGGTGTAGGACACGTGGAGACCATGCAGGAAGTCGGTGGAGTCGAACCGACCTTGAGGTGGGCCCACATGCAGGTCGGCCGACATGGAGGTGGCTGACCTGTGGGTCCCACTGACCTTCTAGAAGGTCCAGAGTGTCTTGGGAGCATTGCCAAGGTGTCAGGCTACCGAGGGGACAGTCGGCCGACTGGACTCGGGGTCCCAACCCACCCGCAGCTTCCTAGTTCGTCTGGCTTGTCACGTGCGGTCTTGTCTCGAAGTTGGGTTCACTTGATATCTTGCTTGCTTCTATGTGGATTCTTGGTCCAATGTACCGGTTGATTGGAATGTTGAGTTGTGGTACATTTGGATCCAGGATCAGGTCTTCCTGTAGCATGTCAGATCCTGGTGAGACCAGAATCAGGTCAGTAGACCTGGGTTTCGGTCTCACAAGGCCTATTTCCAGCTTTCCTGCATTTCACAAGCTAAGAGTACAAGTGGAACTTTATTAGTAATAAATATGCTCATGTGATGCTTATCTTCCCTTCATCGAGGACTGTTGACGGGTTTCTGGGTGTACCAAAACTGGTCTTTATTTCTGTCAACACTCCTATTTATAATCTAATCTAGCTTCAATCCTAAGCAAACTAGGAAACCCTTATCATGGATTTCCTTTTATAATTCTCCCTTATCTTATTCTATTCTTCCAATTATAGGCATCCCAATTTAGGAAACCTGACGGATGACGGATAGGTGGTGGTTCGGGGGTTGCACCCCTTCCCCTACCTACGGTGCGCGCCTAGGGCGCTTGCGGCCCATGGTCGGTTGTCCTCATGGCCATTGGGCCCCTCTTTTATCCTCCATTTGGCCCAAATTTCCCCACAATCTGCTCAGCCCTCGTTGTTCTTGTTACAACACTCCCCTTTTCCGCTCAACGCGTCCTCGTGTTAAAATATTGACCAGCTGTTGACCCCAACTTGAGGGAGGAATGCGTCTATGGAAAGCCTCTGGATGTTACAGGTCATGCAACTGTGCATTGGATTATTGAGGCAGATGTTCTGGTTGGTTTGGAGTGGAGTGAAATCGAAGCAGTACTGCAAGTTGCCAATGTTACCATAGAAGTGGAATATGTCGTCCTCTATTGTTGGTTCACCGTTGTGTGGTCCTCTATGGGCTGCTTGAAGAAGTGATCTCGGAATAGCTCCATTTATTTCAAATGTGGCTATTACCTTGGGTGGTCTCCCGTAACGAGCGATGAAGTGATCCTTTTCTGGGGTTATGTAGATAGGGACGTGATGCCATATTGCCATTTGTGTGACAGTGGGTGGTAATGTTGTGAGGTCTATCATGGTTCCAAATAAGAAGGTCCATCTTTCAAACTCTTTGGGTGCTAGTCGGTGACGCCCCATTACCTAGATTATGTCAATGTGGGTGCGTCTAAGGCGTAGGAATACGTGGCTGTTGTTGTCAATGAATATTGTTGCCGCTCGATGTATTGTTTGCTCTGATGGTCATGTTTGTCCTTGTAGGATAAATGAAGGCATCTGTTGGCGGTCCTTAACTCCGATTTTTACCCCGCCAACTATAGGAAATTATGGGGGAAATAAATATTTTATTTCACATATATCTTTACTATTGACCTAGTTCCACTGTGCTTGGAGAAAATACTTGTTTTTGCAGAATATACACCAACTGCAGGAATTTTCGGAATAAAAAGGCGCTTTTCGGAAAGGCGTAAAAGAGCAAGAGAACAAGGGCCACCACCGGGGTCGAAATGGGCCAAAAGCACCAAAGATAAACGTGACCCGAAGGCGGCCCGGAGCCCACCTGCCAAAGGCGGTCGAGGGCGGCGTCACCCGTGCGCGGGCGCGCGCTCGGGCGCGCGGCCTGCCGCGCGGTGGGCCCGGCCAAGGCGGTTCGCCTCCTTCCATCGGGGATGACGGTTTCGGCTGGTGTTTTTACACCACTACCCCCGAACCGCCTTTTGGGGGCTATAAATGAAGAGGAGAGGCCCCCCACCTTCACACACACCATTTGGAGCCATCTCACTTCCTCACACTTGTTCTTTAGTCTTGGCATTAGTCCATTGGAGCTAGGCAAAGCTACTTGGAGAGCTTGTCTCCAGGAAGAAAAGCTACACTCTTGGTATAAATCTATGGAGCATTCTTCCTTAGTCAAGTTCTCATTACATTTATATATTCGTGCATATGAACTAGAGTATAGTCTAGTACACGATATATTCGATGATCAAGAACTAGGCCATAGTTCTTGTGAGAGTTGTTCATCGTGTTCTACATTGTTCTTCATCGTTCATATGTTTTACTTGTTTAGATTAGATTGTAGGAGAGGAATAGCGGTTCGATGTGCCTTCGGGTTTGCCTATGCCCTAGCTCGTCCATCCGTAGGGTGGGAGTCCCGGGGGATGTAGGTAGCTCCTTAGTATGCGGACATGGTGTCCGGATGCGAGGAACCTTCGGATATGTCGGCATGCCACGGTTGAGGTGGTAGGCGGCGGGTGGTGACAGCCCCGTCCGTCCCTTGTAATCCCCACGTTCGCATGTTGAGTAGGAGTTCGTAAATGCCGCCATCGACCGGAGAGCAGTTGCCGCGTCTCCCCATATTCCTAGTCTATAGTCGAGTCTTGACTTGTATAACATGTGGAATTAGCTGTTCTAGCAATGACTATATAGGACCCGTCATTCCGCATAGATTATTCTTTATTCTTTATTTTACCTTTATTCCTTTGAGGTTGCTCTAAGTGTGTGTCCACTATCTAAACTACCGTATGCTTACCCCTGTATAGCACATTGGTCGGTTTCTCCTCATGCTAGATATTGTATTCATACCCATGCTAGATTACTTAACTACCCCATGCCTTCCTTTGGGAAATTATAAATAACGATACCCTGAATACTTCCGGGTGAAATGCTGCGACGATAGATCCGTGCGCTTGCGGATATTTATTCTAATAGGATGTGATCTATCTCTTGGCAACACTCGCGTAGTTGCTAGAACCAGTTTCTAGTAAATATGTCGAGTAAAGCCATTTAGCGTTTCTGGCGCTGTTATCAGGATTAGGCTCTAAGTCTATTTTGGTAATCGCGCTAAGAAATGCCAACAGCATCCCTGCTTCCTTGATTGTTGTAGTAGGTTGATGTGCTTCAATAGCTAGCATTGTCATGCCGGTTGAGCCATCCTTGCTAATGAGCTCCAGAAGGGCAGGTGATAGTGGTGATGCTACTATAATGTATATGCTGTCGTCAAAGAATATCAAGCCATCCTCGAATGTCTAGTACTTGGTAGCTTTACCATCTACAATTTTGAGGGCATTTGAGCGTAGTCCACGCTCTTCTCTGATGGCTTTGCGTAGTTGATTGAAGATGTCGTCGTCATGTCTGGTGTTGTTATCAAGAGCGATTGGCATGCGGACTCGTTGCTCTGTGTGTGTCATGATGCATGGTTGGATGGCCGTTACTGTTACTTGAATCTGTTGAGGTTAATGGAGTCGTGGCGGTGTTGGTGGTTGGTGCTGTAGTTGGGGAGACGCAAAGAGGGTGTGGTTGTAGTTGTCATGGTCGTATGATATTGTCTTGTTTGAGAAATCCCAGGTGATGCTTCCGAGGCTTGCAAGCCATGGGGTGCCAAGGATGATGTCGATGTTGTTGCCAATATTGATGAGATATGCATCTAGGGTGAAGACATCTATTGCTATGCGTGTGGTACTATGGATGCCGCAGATCAACAGGGTACCTCGTTCTTGTTCCCAATCAAGATTGTTGTGTTGATGCGTTGTTCCCGGAGGCCAATTTTTCAGGAAACGTTGATGTCGATGACATTGTGTGTGTATCCCGAGTCGACAAGGACATAAATACCTTCTCCGTTAATCCGTCCTTCAAAATAGAGGGGAAAAGTCCTTGTACCTCTGAGTTGTGTTTCCCCATTAGCATCATAAGGCTATCGTTGGTGTAGTGGGGATTGGGGTTGGTGTTGACAACTCCTAGCGGCGGTGGCACCATGATGGGAGCACGGCTTCCAACTGTTGCTACTCCTTCTGGTGGCGTCCAGCTGTATGGATAGTGACCTGTTCGTTGATGGAGACGACGGTTGGTGTAGTGGTACATGCATCCACAGATTGGATCTCGGCGTCGATCGTTGTTGGGGTTGCCGGCGCATCCGATCTATCTTCCAGCTTCTAGAGGCGGTTGTTAACATCCACGAGGTTTCCATGGAGTGCCTTCATCTTGGCGTGGGTTTTGGCGGTGAATTCCTGGAGAAGCTCCTCGATCTTGGTGATGTTGGACCTGGCAGTGATGTGGATCGAACCGACTGTCCAGTACCAGGTATAATGGGTGTGACGCTGGGGGGCATGTGGCGGCACGGAGGGGTCGGTGGCGTGGAAGCGCGGCGAGGGGCGGCGGCGCGGCGGGCGCAAAAGTGGCGGCAGCGGCGGCGGCACAACGCGAGGAGTAGGGGGAGGGGGCGGCGGCGCAGGAGAGGGAGAGAGGGAAGATTGGGTTGACCCCTTTCTTTATTGTTGTGATCTCAATGATTATACCTCCTATTTATAATCCAATCTAGCTTCAATCATATACAAACTAGGAAACCTTATCATAGATTTTCTTTTACAATTCTACCCCTTATCTTATTCTATTCTTCCAATTATCGGCGGCCCAATGTATGAAACCTGAGGGGTGACGGATAGGCGGTGGAGTAAAGCTGGACGAAAAGCTCACAGCTCGGTAGCTCGCTCGACTCGGCTCATTAGTGGCTTGGCTCGGCTCGGCTCGTTTTCATTTTTCAACGAGGTGAGCCAGCATTTTAGCTCGTAAAGTTAACGAGCCAGCTCGCGAGCCTAACGAGCCAAAGATGTTGGTCTTTATAATTGGTTGATGACTATTATAGACCATATAAACATAAGCTTAATATGAGTATTACTTTACTTTTAATGGATGTATGGATACATTATGTATGGTAAGAAGTATGGAACATAGATATATAGTATAATATTATATTATATTTTTAACTTGCATATATGTTAACACATATTAATTTTTTTATTAATTTAGTGCTTATGAATGTGTTACTTTTGTATTATTAATAGTCTAAAGCTTTAAATAAATAAATATATTTTATTTTCTATGTATTTTTAGATCTGGCTCGCGAGCTTAACGAGCCAGCTCGAGCTCGTAAACGAGTCGAGCCGTGCTGGCCTTCTGGCTCGATAAGATAACGAGCCGAGCCGAGCTGGCTCGTTATCTTAACGAGCCAGAACGAGTCGAGCTAGCTCGTTAAGCCAGCTTTAGCGGTGGACCGGTGGTTCAGGGGGTTGCACCCCTTTCCCTACCTGCGGCGCGCGCCTAGGGTGCTTCTGACCCGTGGCCGGCTGTCTCGTGACCATTGGGCCCCTCTTTTGTCCTCCAGTTGGCCCAAATTTCCCCATTCATATCTCGCTTTTACTGGTAAAACGATCAGCATAAGAGACTATAGGTTAGCTAAATCGGAGATTTTGTGCCGACCCAAAGTTCATTATTTAATATTGTAAGAAGAAAACAGGATTCGGTAGCCAAGATACTTAGTTCAACCCCTCTAAACATTTTTTTTCCGTAGAAATTTAGCGGGTGTAAACTTAAGGGCTTGGAAGTGAATTGTTGCATCCTTAGAAGATTTAAACTTAATGGAGCAAAGAGATGTTTTTGTATGGAGCTTGAATACGTCTGGAACCTTTACTGTCAAGTCCATGTATGCTGCGTTAATTAACAACGGAGTGAGAGTCTCACGGGATATTTGGCAAATCAAAGTACCAATGAAAATTAAAATCTTTCTGTGATATATTAAAAGAGGGGTCATTCTTACTAAGGATAACTTAGTCAGACGAAACTGGAGTGGTGATAGAAACTGTTGCTTCTGTCATTGTCCAGAAACCTTTAGACATCTTATTTTTTATTGTGTTTATGCCAAGTTTTTATGGCGCGCTGTTCACATACTATTCGGGATTGCACCACCTATAGATATATTAGTGATGTTTTCGTTAGATGGTAAAAGATGGGCAACAAAAAACTAATTCATTGTTATTAACGGCAGCTGCTACACTATGTTGGGCAATTTGGTTAACTAGAAATGAAGTGGTTTTTGACAAATGTAGACCAAAAACTTTTTTTTTGCAGGTACTATTCAGGGGAACACACTGGCTTCGACAGTGGGCAAGTCTGCAGCGACATGATGATCAGTTCCTTGAGATATCAGCGCTGCAATTTTTTAGTTCCATCGGGTGGATATCATCAAGATTTATTGGTCATGTTTAGCTCAAACTATATTTTGTTTATGTTTATCGTTAAGGGGGTTACATACTTCGTTGTAATTCTGTTAGTGTCTATCGACAAAACTCTTTGTAATAATTGGTCTGATTCTATCGTTTGATAGATGAAGCCGCATATACATTATCCATTATCTAAAAAAAAGCTGTAATGGTGTTGCACGTCTATTTATTTACATAAAAATTAAAAATAGATCCACAGGTTGAAGTGCCTATAAAAAGGCTGAATTATATGGTTACCAAGAGCAGGCCATTGCGGACACGAGTCAGCCTTTCTATGTACCAAGAATTATAGAATATGCATTTATCAACGGAAAGTGTAACATTTAAAAATTTATTACAATTGTCTCTAATCACAGGAAGATTAGAGAATGGTGCAAAGAGATCTTTCAAATATTACAACAGTCTAATCTTATATTTTCTTACGCTATTTATGCTTACATTCGAATCCATCCGCTTACGGTGCTCTGACTCTGTTCTCAACAAGAAACAATCTACTAATGTAAGCATGTGTATCATCTAGCGAAGCGCAGCGGAAGGGACCTGCCTGTAACATAAGATTCTAGATTTTGAAGGAGCACATGTTACTATATATGCTAATAACAAAAATGCACGACGGTCCTTATAGAGGCACTCGATGAATACGTACAATATGTTCTATCAACTCTAATTTATCTTCGTTGCATGGAAAGGACAATGACCGAGTACATTGTCTTCTCCCTCTGAAGGTGGTTTGCAATATTACGTTCATATTCTTTGAACAGCTCATCGAGCACAGATCCACCGAAATGGCTTGACAGCAAGGGCTCCACAACTGCTCTAATGCACTTAGCAACATTCATGCCACTCTGGGTGCTATCTTGGACCACATCACCAGCTGGAGAGTCATCGTAAGGATCCCAGTTGGATTCAAACATTTTGGCGCAGGTAATGTCGAACAACTCGCTCTTTCTAACAACCGCCGTCACTTCGTCAAGTGATGGTGCATAAAGGGGCAGATTGAAGGCATCAAGTTTTTCCTCTTGCACAAGGCCCTGTTTCAAGAGATATAATTTATATAACCAAACATATATAATTTCATTATGAACTACTGTGCACAAAATAAATTTAATTAAGAAAACGAAAAATTGTAATCACTATAGCATGTATTATGATAATTTTTGTGGGTATATATCTAACCTAATATTATTGCTATGCTAGGTACAAAACTAAAGATAGAAATGATGACAGGGGTTTCTTATTTTGATGTATATATATAATTGTATAATTGTACAGTGGGCACGTAGGATTACCGGTTACATGTGTAGAGATGATATCAAAGACGGATCGCCTGATGTCATATTGTTTTATACGTTTGCAACAAAAGCATAGTATATTGTACAGCTAATCAGTTTCATTCTACTCTATTATTTGTACCTTTTGAACCAGGGACTGAATAGATTGTGAAAGTAGCTCACAGAGATGGTTCAGATCTCCTTCGTACACATCCTCATCCTTCCTTCCAAGAAAAGTTAGCACCATCTGCCCACTGCATACAAGTTCTTCATACCGCAGCTTCAAGAAAAGTAGCAAGTCCATTTGGAACAGTTCCTTGTACAGTTTGACCATAGATAACGGTGTGGTCTTGGCAATGTAAATGTTTCCTTTGTTTGAGAACGTTTTTGCATTTACATCTAGCTCTTCAGGAAGCTATAAAGAGAAGAAAAATCAATGGCTAAAACTTCCAAAAATAAGAGACATAATGGTAATAAACTTTTATACTAGCTAGCTAGTACCTGAGAACGCCAATGGAGACAATAGGACGAGTGAAAGAGATGAACACTTTGCGAGGGAAAAGCCTGGTGTAGTAGGACCCTGGCAACCCACCAACATAAAATGGGGGCAGGGTTCCACCCTTGTGCTCTGCTGTTATGGATTTCTTGAAGCTTTCAAGTGACTGGAAGATATAGTTGAAGTCGTTTCCTGGTAGATCACTAAGGAAGAACTGAACCTCCAGTGGTTTGTCTCTCATGGCGTTGATCACTTCGGAGACGAAGATGAGTGTGTTTTCTCCCGAAGAGCAGCCTAAGTCAACAACCACAAGATTTCGAGGCAGCACATCGGAGCATAATTCTTTGAAAACCTTCTGGAGCACTTGATTAGTTTCAAACAATGCTTTTTTCTAGCATGCGCGAAATAGAAAAGGTCAGAACACAAAAAACGAATAGTATTAATTGGACATCCTTGTGAAGAAAGAATTACATACGGGGTTAGACACAAACCTGGAGCCGGGAATTGTTGATGTAGCTGCTTTCTCCTTCTCCATTCGTCATATGGAAGTCAGTATCCATCTTCATATTTAGCCTGTAAGGAGCTTTTAGCTGATCACAAGTTATTTGATTTATTGGAGCACAGATTCCAAATGGAACAGTATGGTCTTGTAGGGCGCCAAAGAATCAGAGACGCCTTAGTTAGAACTGTAGAAAACGCTGCTCTTGCTTCAAGATGCAGCGTGTTGGTCTTTGTTGCCAATTTACAATCAAAGGTTACATATATAGCATTGCACGTACAAGATATTCTTAACTCCACAAAGTTCTATGATTGGCGAGTAACCAATGTGGCCGAGGTGTAGAAACTGCTCTTGTGTTGTTGATGCAGCTCGATCGATTGAGCAGATGTACAGCTAGTCTTTGAGCGGAGCTACCCTGCGACAAAGCTTTTGTGCCAGAAGAATGAACAGGCCCGTCTAATTTATAATACTCCGAGCAGCAATAGCTGACGTTGACGCAATACCACTGCACAGCAAGTGCTACTCCGTGGCTGACCGGCCCTTAGCAGCCTGGCTGCTAAGGGCTAACAAGTAAGCAGATAGCCGGGTTCGGTTCGACCCTGTCGCTGGTTCGCTGCACAAGTACGTGCTCTCCGTCATTGCTCTTTCCGGTCCGCTCGGCCAGCCTCTCGTTTCGATTTGGATCTAGTTAATTTGCTTGGGCCATTCGATCTGCATGTCGCCATCCTCCTTGTATCTTCCTTCGTCGATCGTCACGGTCGCCAGCGGCGTGCGCCGTCGACGTCTGCGCGAGCCAAGGGCAAGAGACACGACGATCTATTAAATTATTGACGATCTATTAAATTATTGCAGTTGTCTGTTTCGCAGCACGTGCACGATTAACACGCACACGCAGAGGCCGGGTCTCTGCGGCGTTCCGGCCGGCGCCAGCTCCAAGCCTCCTGTTGTCTACCCACATACTCCATCTTCATCTGGTCATCTGTTCCACAAAAGCAGCCCGACCATAGCAACGTTTGGTAGCAATGTAACTGCCTGGAAGGTTCAACTCTTGACCCTTTTATGGCATGCATGTATGGGCCGGGCAGAGGGTCATGATTTGGAGCGATCCGAACTGCATAATTTGCAGGCAACCAGTCCAAGCTATGGTGATCACGACATTTATATATATAGATGATGACATATGCGTAAAAAGATTATCTACTCTATACTCTTATTTCTGATGCCCGACTGATCTTGGCTATTCCAGTTCATGGTGGTATGAAGAATAGGGCAGCTTGGTACTTTGATAAAAAAGGAATTTTCTCAGTAAAGAGTGCCTATAAAGTTTTCAGAATGACCAATGTGATTAAAAGTCAGTCTGGGGGAGCATCATCATCAAATTTAGATCCAGAGCTAAACTCAGTATGGAAAAAAATCTGGAATATTCAGTGTGCTAATAAGGTAAAGCACTTCATGTGGCGCTTTTGCCACAACAGTCTTGCCCTCCGTGTAAATCTGAAAAGAAGGAATATAGATCTTGATACAAAATGTGTGGTCTGCAACCGGCTTGACGAAGATGGCTCGCACCTTTTTTACAAATGTAAGAGCATCTCCAAGAGATTATCTAATCTGTTTTCTAAAGCTAAATATAGCTATTGTTCAATGAAAAACATCTCCAACAGATTAGCTAACCTGCCCTCTAAATTTAGCCGCTAGCCATTCCGTAATTTTCGTTAGCTATATTTGGATTGCAAGGATCACTCGCTATTGCATATTCTTCATGCGCTAGGTGCCCCCTTCCCACACGTGGCGTCCTCTCCCGGCATGAAGGTTCCTTTTTTGTGTCTCCTTCCCACAAAAAAGCATATATTTAAATAGTGTGATGGCATGTTAAAGAAATACACAACCGATTTTAGAGAGTCTGCTGCAGCAAGTAAAGATTTTGAGTAGCTAAATTGATTTGGAGAACCATTTTTCTATCTTTTCAATAGCCAAATTTAACTAGTCTCTTGGAGATGCTCTAAGGACATGGTGAAGGTCTGGGACTTGCTATCTTTAGGCAGTCAGAGAGAGGTGCTAGCTAGTAAACGATCAGCCAGGGAAGTAACCGAGGAAATATTGACTATGAAAGAAGAACAAAGATCACTATGCTGCATCGCCCTATGTGTTGGTTCAGGAGAAATAAAATACGTGAGGGTGAAAACAGGCATGATTCAGCTAGTCTTGCCCATTGCATTCAAGTCACTTCTGCTGAGTGGAGAAAGTCTGAAAGCAAACCAACAAGTATAGGCGCTCGCAATATTCAGAGATGGGAGAGACCGGTGGGAGACCATGTGAAGGCACTACAAGAAATGTGTCATCTTATGACATTTATACCTTGACATCTGATGTAATGTCACTAAATCAACTAGTTTATGACATTTTTTGGGAAGCCATCTTATTTTAGTGACATAAACCAATTAATGTCATATAAAATGTCTTATGGATAGTTAAAATCTATTTGGTGATGATTCTTGCCGTGTTATAAAGGCCAAACTGGAAACATGAATTATTGTTATTATTAATAATTATGAGTTTTCCAAGGTGGCATGTGAACCAACCTCCATTACTCTGCTATTTTTAAACATTGTGTATATAAGCAGCAATCGAAATAGAAATTTCTTTATATGCCAAGTATTTCTATGGATATATACACGCTTGACTAAACCTATCAATTTATATAACTTCGTTGTCATATTGTAAGCGCATATAGAAAAATTATTATTTTTCAGCTACTACTTTTTTTTTCTTTCTGAGAAAAACCTACGTTCTTCTTTTGGTCCACTTCTTCAATCGTCTGCCCAGCCCACTCACGCCCAGGCCCACCAGTCAGTCACAACACCCAAAACCCTAACTTATCCTCCATCACCCACCCACCCCCATCAGCCGCCACACTGAGAGGACCCGGCCACCACTCGCCGCCGCCGCCGCCGCAGCTGCCGTCCCCGTCCACGCCGCTGTGGCCGCCATCCCCGTCCCCGTCACCGTCCACGCCGCTGCGGCCGCCATCCTCGTCCCCGTCCCCGTGCCCGTCCTCGTCCCTGCTGCCATATGCGCCGTCATCGTCGCCGCCGCTGAGGCCGCCGTCCCCGTCCCCATCCCCGCCGCAGTCGCCGTCCCCGTCCCGGAACCCGCCGATGCTGCTTTTGATGTTGAAAGATGCTGCTTTTGATGTTGAACTGCGATGCTGCTTTTGAGGTCAAAAGATGACACATTTCTTGTAGTGAGGTGAACTGCGATGCTGCTTTTGATGTTGATTCAGGTAACGGTGATTGGGGTTGTGTTATTCGGGACTCGTCAGGAGATGTGATCAGCGCATATAGAGTAAGAGTTGAGGTGTTGTCAAATGCCATGCACGGAGAGCTCATTGCTTGCATCCAAGGCACACAAGCTGCTATTACGACAGGGATCGGCCACATTGTCATCGAGACTGATGCATCATCGGTGGTGACAGCTGTCTATTCGGAGGAGTATGCTCTTAGCGATGTTTTTAATCTTGTCAAAGAATTACGTAGTCTTTTAGATTGGAATTTTATTTCCTGGAGTGTGAAACATTGTCCTCGTTCTTGTAATATGGTAGCCCACGAGCTGGCTAGGTTGGATAGTGTCTGTGATCCGGATGCGGAACATTTGTTGGTTCCCATTCCTGCACAAGTCGAGTTTGTAATTGCTGAAGATTCAGCTTTGTCGAGTAATGGAAAGATATTTTTCCCCTAAAAAAAATTCTTCTCTTGATTGAGCCACGTCGCCCTCTTTTTCTGTACGTCCGATTACTCATCAACGTCCACAAACTCCCCACCTTTCCTCCTTCCAGAAACTTCACGAGCCTCCTCCGTTGCACAACTCCACGGGAGGAAAAAAAAAACTGAAGCCCCCGGCCTACATCCTGCACGTCGTGCCCGCCACAGTCGTCTCCGTGACTCTGCAGCACATCTCCTGTCCGTTGGTCCGTGCTGCCACCCACGCAGCAGCCTCGCACGCACAGCGCCCGCTCTGCTCGATCTCCGGCGCCTCCGACCCCCTGCGCCGGCCTGCGATCCTCGAAGTCTCGCAACTGGCGCCGCCTCCACCTCTCAGCAACGCCGCTACTGCTCCGTCCCTGCCCAATGTCGCCACTACACGTCCCTGCCCAATGTCCCCGCCCAATGACCCCCTGGTACTTTGTTTTTTGTTCGTTTTGTCAAAGCTATATTTCCATCTCATCAGTTTGTCCCCTTTTTTTCCAGATGCATCAGCACGTGATGTCGTTATAATTTATAATCTAACAAAGCAATAACCACACCATCTGCTGCCTACCTCTTCCTTTTCTTACCAATTATTAGGCAAATTATTTATTTGTTTGTGTTGGTGATTGCTGTGAGTTGCCATCTATCTCTTGCATTTAAACTATTGCAGCTTCAAGCAATACTAATGTTGCGATGTTTGAGGCGATGTTTGAGATGATTTCTTCAATTAGTGATGTCCATACTTTTTTTTTTATGTAGAATAACCGCAGCTAGCCACATTATTGCAGTGGAAAATCTGAATTTTTTGGACTGGGAATGATAGCAAGAGGTTTTGTTGCAAGAATTGTCACCTGATAAAGATCTTATATATTCCTCCTAATAAGCACCAAAACAACGTAACTGGTATTTGCAAACATTTTTATACATGAATGATGATGTTCCATGCTTTTTTTTTATGCATTGCCAACAGCCACATTGTAGTGGACCAAGACACAACAGCAGGCAACCAAAACCGGGTGTTATATATTTGCCTGCACATACACCTGGGGGATAGTTCCTGATGAGCGCCATCTCAGTAGCAATTTTCTGCCTGAGATTTTAGCTCCATCCACTTCTACAGTGATCCTGACTCATTATTATTTATTTATATGACTTTGTGACATTTAGGTGGTAAATTCATTTTCATCACATTCTAAAATATGGCACAACAGTACAGAAGTATGAAACCTGAAGTTTATTTTCTGCTATTTTTGCTAATTTGCAATTTTACAAAAATAGATTCTCCTTAACCATATATACGTGTTCGCATTTTCCTTTGTCCTATTTCTGGATTGCAGGAAAGAATGCACCTATGGCTTTCAATCTTTCTGCCTCAGTGTGATTGCTGCAGCAAAAGACAAGTTATGGCACAAAGGACTCTACAATGCGATAGGCTAACATGTCTAATGTATTCGACAGATTCTTTTTTTTTTTTTTTGACGAGAAACACATATATATTTAATTAACAGCACAAGGCTGTTAGAAACCTTACAGAGTTAAGGTTTACAGAGGTCAGTGCCATATTTAATGGACACTGTGAACTATGAGCATCAAATGTACAAGCAGCCTGATAAGACAAATCTGGTTCTACAGGTGCAGAGAAGGCCTGCTTAGCAAGTGCATCAGCTATACTGTTGACAGACCTACTAATCTTGTACAGGTTCATTTGCATCAGTCCTCTACAATTATCAAATTGTTGAGTGAAGTATTTGATTCTCCAATCCGGGGGACGATTGAGGTCGCCTGATGTCAAGAAGTGCACTAACTGACTGTTGTCAGATAGAAACGAGACCTCTGTGAACTGAAGGTTACAGGCAATTTTTGCAGCAAGAGCAAGTGCTGCTGCCTCTGCCATAATCACCGAGGTGGCGTTTTGCATCCTTGCATTGATGTATATCACATTCTTGAACTGTACCTGCGAGTTGATAAAGAAAATACCTATGCCTGCATGTCTTGGTTGATTCATGGAGCTGTCTGGTGTGGTAGATGCATCAACGAAGCATTTGATGCCTGGAATCATGTTCGGATTGGTGTCCTGATGTAGCCCTGTAATCAATCCAGTTGCACTTAGATTTATTCCTGCAAATAACCCAGTCATACCTTGATGTCGCACATCGTGAGTGGTACTGGCATGCTATGCTACACCAATCAGGATGCCCTCTTCATGTGTTTTTGTGTGCAGACTTAAATTTCAAAGCACTTCATATGCTACAAGCCTACAACCAAGGTCGGCATATAAAAAAATCACTCACTGTCCTTGATGTATAGAAAAGTGGCCTTCTTCTTCTTCTTCTTCTTCTTCTTCTTCTTCTTCTTCTTCTTCTTCTTCTTCTTCTTCTTATTATTATTATTATTATTATTATTATTATTATTATTATTATTATTATTATTATTATTATTATTATTATTATTATTATTATTCATAGTAAACTCTGAACGAGTCTATGCTTAAAAATATGTGGATACAAATCATTCCCAATTCAAAATATGGGGCAGTGTAAGGTCCTAGATGGCTAGAGGGGGGGTGAATAGCCTATAAAAATTTCTACAAACTCACTAAGCAAACTTCGTTAGATACACAAACGGCGGAAAGCAAGTTTTGCTTAGCCTACTAGATGTTGCAAGCCTCCTATCCAAACAATTCTAGTAGGTGATCACTAGCACAAACAATAGCTACCACTAGTGATCAAGAGTTCTACCCACGGATTTAATCTACACAAGAAGTGGTTCCCGACCAACCACACAAGCAATTCTACCTTGCAAGAATGTAAACAAGATAATGCAAGAGAGGATGAGACTTGTTATACCGACGCGTCGAGTCGAGGTTGCCAATCACCAAGAAGATGAACAATCAATCACAATCGGCAACACACAAAGGATGACGACCAATCACCGGGAGACAAGATGAACACAATGATTTATCCCCGGATGTTCACTTGGGCACCGCCAAGCTACGTCACCAGTTGTGTCGATCAACACCTAGATGGTCCTTTGGTGTGACCCTCAAGCCACTTGCCCCGCAAGGCACTTCCCCGCAAGGAAACCACAAGGCGCCACTCTCAAGCGTGATACTCAACGACACGCGCAATCCAATAGAGTTACTCTTCGCGATCCCCGCGAGGTGAGCACAAGAACCTCTCACAAATCAACCGGAGGTGGCCAAGAACATACACCTTCTCTTGCCAACGCCTCCAACAATCTCCAAGCCGGCTAGGAGCGGTACTCTCCAAGAGTAACAAGAAATCCACCGGCTAAACCACCCACAAGTGCCACTAGAATGCTCTCAAGCAATGCAATGCACTAGGTGATCTCTCAATCTCACTTTGGATTCACAATCAAGCAAGAGAGATGAGAGGGAGAGTGTTTCTTCAGCTCAAAGGATGAATGAATGAGTTGGGAGAGCCAAGAGAGGGAGCCAAGCCCGGCCACCCATCTATTTATAGCCCAAACTCTTCAAACTAGCCGTTGCCCCTCGGGGCGACCACTGCGCCGGACGCGTCCGCCGCGAGCCGCCGGACGCGTCCGGCGCTTCCCAGCGCGCGCCCCCTGCACGACCGTTGGCGCCGCGGCCAACCGCGTGCCGCCACGTCGGCGTCCGGCGCGGCGTCCGGCGCTCCCCAACGCGCGTCCGGCGCCCGCGTCCGACAGACCGGCCGAAACTCAAAAGTTCGGTCGCGTCCGCCGGCCGCCGGACGCACGGCCGCGTCCGCCGCCTTCGCCAGGCCACACGCCGGCCCGGACCACGCCAAGACTCGGCAAGATGCGCCGGACGCCGCACGGTGAACACGCCGCGTCCGACGCCCGCGTCCGTCGCAGCGTCCGGCGCTCACCAACGCGGAGCCACCAACCCGAGCCAAGCTAACACGCGCCCGCGGGCGTCCGGCGCCAAAGCCTGCGCGTCCGGCGCTACGAAAACTTCGTTTTTCAGCCCGTCGTGACGCCAACTTCTCCGTCATGCTATCCAACAAGTATACCAACTTGATCATCAGAGATAGCATGATTTCAACCAAATTTTGCATCCGGCGCAATAGAAAATATGCATCCATTTTTCCCAAAAGCGCCGAATCCCGCCTCACAGGCTCGGCGGGAGGAGGAGAGGGACCCAAACCCATCTCTACCCTGCAAACCACAGCGCGCCCAAGCGCCACCTTTGTAAATGTGCCAACACCACCAAGTGTACATCTCCATGTGCTTGTGTGTTAGCTTTTCACAATCATTTCTCAAAGGTTAGGTTAGCTCACTAGGCCCTACATGCAATGCACTTCATGAATTTACCTAGTGGCACCCGTGCGTCTAATAGCCGATAAGACTTCCCCTCTTAATAGTGCGGCTATCGAACCTAAACCACTCACACCCTCTATGGTGTCTTGAGTGCAAAACAAAATGGCCCTATCGGTTATACCTTTGCCTTGAGCCCATTTTGTTCCTCCAAATGATATGAACGCTTCACACCATCATGTGACCGTCTCGATCCATCGACCTCGACTTTACTTGCCCTTCACCGTGCATCGGTCCATCGGCGCCTAGTCTTGCCCGAGCTTCACCATCGCATGGTCCTTCACTCCGAAGCCTTGACTAGCCCTTCACCTTCAACACCGGTCCATGGAGCCAAGCATCATCTTGATCTTCATCTTTGATCACATGACACGTGTCATGCTTCATATTCAATATGCTCATCATGAGGACAACCTTTCTCTAAATCAACCACTTAGATAAACAAGGTTAGTCCTAGGTTTCATCAATTAGCCAAAACCAAACTAGGGACTTTCAATCTCCCCCTTTTTGGTAATTGATGACAACCTCAACAAAGATGATTTTATAATAAAGATTTTTGAACTTGTCATACTTGTCCAATCGTTAAGCTCACAAGAGGAATTTGGACAACTATAGCAAGTTCGGTTTTGGTAGTATTGCTCCCCCTACATATGTGCATAGAGTTTGGATTTGAAGCTTTGCACATATGCATGGATAAAAGTGTGGGGAGAGTAATTCTACCAAAATGATGCTAAGGTGTAAGAAATGGACCTTTGAAGCGTGATACCAATCGGAGTTGCCTTTTACACCATCCTTAGCACCATGAAGTAACTAGACATCCATCAAAAACTCAAGAACCCCGTGAGATCAATCATTATAAGCAAAGTTCTTGAACCACTTGTAAGGTAAGGGAGTCTAGTTACAATCTATGCATGCTAGCGATCATTACACCATTCAAGTCCTATACTAGCATTGCACCACGAAGCAAGAAGACACCACTTGTACAAAACTTTAAAACTAGGTGCCATGAGCAAGTCATATGAGAATGCACAAACAAATGCAACAACTTTGTTCATGAGCTTGCTCCCCCTTCTTGTGTGCATCAAAAAAATTTATTTACCCCCTTTATCATGTTCAATCATCTTTTTCTCTCCCCCTTTGTCAACAATTGCCAAAAAATGGGATCAAATTGTGGAGAGAAAAGGACTTTGATGGAGTAAACAAAACTTTAGTCAAATTTGGTTCAATCTAGACCACTTGCCAAAGACATTTAATTCAGTTTGAACCAAAGACAAGCTTCTTCACACCTCATGACAAGGGTTATCTTGCCTATGTTGAATTAAACACTTGTAGCAAATATTCTAGATTCAACACTAGGATTGCAAGCCCACAAACATGTCATATGTCACCACTAGATCAAGCAAAGCATAGAAGTAATAGTGGTAAACATATATACATCAAACACATTTGATTTATCATGAATGCTCCAAATGCACCTTGTATGTCTACATGTGCTACCACAAGTATAGTCCTAAGCATGAATGACATGTCAACCAATGGTACCTTGCTTAGTCGAAGGAGAGGCATGTCAAGTAGTGGTGGGGTGCATTCAACACATGTTTGAGAAGTCAAGAATATTCAATTCATTCCTTAGCTTGCAAAACCTTCTTTCATCAAGTGGCTTGGTGAGGATGTCGGCAAGTTGATCATCGGTGCCCACACTTTCAATGGAAATGTCACCCTTTTGTTGATGATCTCTTATGAAGTGATGCCTTATGTCAATGTGCTTTGTTCTTCCATGTTGAACCGGGTTTTGTGTCATCTTGATTGCACTTTCATTATCACAAAACAATGGCACATTCTTGAAGTTGATGCCATAATCCTTCAAAGTTGACTTCATCCAAAGTAATTGTGCACAACAACTCCCCGCACTAACATATTCGGCTTCGGCGGTAGAGATTGCTACACTATTTTGTTTCTTTGAAGACCATGACACAAGTGATCTTCCAAGAAGTTGACATGTACCACTTGTGCTCTTTCTATTGATCTTGCAACCACCATAGTCGGAGTCCGAATATCCAATCAATTCAAACTTTGACCCCTTGGGATACCATAGTCCAACATCTCTTGTTTGCTTCAAGTACCTCAATATTCTCTTTGTGGCCGTGAGATGACTCTCTCTAGGTGAGGCTTGATATCTAGCACACATGCAAACACTAAACATGACATCCAGTCTTGATGCGGTGACATAGAGTAGGCTTCCAATCAATGACCGATAATCCTTTTGATTCACCATATTTCCATCATGATCACTATCAAGATTCCCATTGGTGCCCATTGGAGTTGAGATTGGCTTTGCATCTTGCATCCCAAACTTCTTCAACATGTCCCTTATGTATTTCCCTTGACTCACAAATGTCCCATTCTTCAATTGCTTGACTTGAAGACCAAGGAAATAGCTAAGTTCACCAATCATGGACATCTCAAACTCTTTTGCCATCATTTCACCAAATTCTTCACAATAAGCTTGATTTGTTGATCCAAAGATGATATCATCAACATATATTTGCACAATGAAGAGATCATTACCAATCTTCTTGGTGAATAGGGTAGTATCAACCTTGCCCATTGTGAACCCCTTGGAGTGAAGAAAAGTCTTCAATCTCTCATACCATGCTCTAGGTGCTTGCTTCAAGCCATACAAGGCTTTCTTCAACTTGTATACATGGTTGGGCTTCTTCTCATCTTCAAAACCGGAGGTTGTTCAACATATACTAGCTCATTGATGATCCCATTGAGAAATGCACTCTTGACATCCATTTGATATAACTTGATGTTGTGGGCACATGCATAAGCCAATAGAATCCTTATTGCTTCCAATCTTGCCACGGAGCATATGTTTCATCATAGTCAAGACCTTCAACTTGAGTGTAACCTTGAGCAACTAGTCTTGCTTTGTTTCTCACCACATTGCCATCTTGATCTTGCTTGTTTTTGAATACCCATTTGGTTCCAATGACATTGTAGTCCTCCGGCCTCTCAACTAACTCCCACACATCATTTCTTGTGAAGTTGTTAAGCTCTTCTTGCATTGCCATAATCCAATCGGCATTCATCAAAGCTTCATCAATCTTCTTTGGCTCTTCGGTTGACACAAATGATGCATGTTCACAAAACATAGCGACTCTTGATCTAGTTTGCACACCACTTCTAATATCACCAATGACACTATCAATTGGGTGATCTCTTGCAACATGTTGTGGTTGTAGCACTTGCACTTGATTGCTTGCGCTTGGTTGATCACTTGACTTGTCTTCATTTGATGAACTAGCACCATGATCTTGCACTTGAGCATTGCTAGCTTGCCTCAATGGAGAATTGAGCACTTCATCTTTATCATCTTGTACATCAACCACTTGCTTTGCTCTTATGTCACCAATATCCATGTTCTTCATAGCTTCAACCAATTGAGTTCCTCCAACATCTTCTAGATTCTCATCTTCATCTTGTGACCCATTGGTTTCATCAAATTGCACATCATGGACTTCCTCTAGAGTGCCACTTGAGTTGTTCCAAACTCTATAAGCCTTGCTTGTAGTTGAATAACCGAGTAGGAACCCTTCATCACATCTCTTTTCAAACTTCCCCAATCTAGTGCCCTTTCTCAAGATGTAGCATTTGCAACCAAACACTCTAAAATAGCCAATGTTGGGCTTTCTTCCATGAAGTAACTCATATGGGGTCTTCTCTAGCAAAGTATGACAATAGAGCCTATTGATGTAGTAACATGCCGTGTTGATTGCTTCATCCCAAAATGATTGACTAACATTGTACTCATGAAGCATTGATCTAGCCATATCAAGCAATGTTCTATTCTTCCTCTCAACTAGGCCATTTGATTGTGGAGTGTACTTGGCCGAGAATTGATGACCAATGCCATAGTGATCACACAATTCTTCCATTCTTGTATTCTTGAACTCACTCCCATTGTCACTTCTCACTTTCTTGATTCTCATGTCAAACTCATTGTGAACTCTAGTGAGAAAGGTCTTGAAGGTGTCATACACTTCACTCTTGTCACTAAGAAAGAATACCCATGTGAATCTTGTGAAGTCGTCCACTATGACAAACCCATACTTGTTGCCACCAATACTTGTGTATGTAGTTGGTCCAAATAGATCCATGTGCAACAACTCAAATGCCTTGCATGTGCTCATTATACTCTTCTTTGGATGTGAGCTACCAACTTGCTTCCCGGCTTGACATGCACTACACAACTTGTCCTTCTCAAATACAATATCTTTCAAGCCTTCAACAAGATTGTGTTGTGTGAGCTTCTTCAATTGTTTCATGCCAACATGCCCAAGTCTTCTATGCCAAAGCCAACCCAAACTTGATTTTGATATCAAACATGTTGTCAAAGAACCTTCACTAGTGTTGAAATCAACAAGATAGAGATTCTCATATCTAAAGCCTTTGAACACCAAGTTGGAGCCATCAAGAGAAACTACCTCAACATCATTTGCCCCAAAATGCACTTGTAGCCTCGATCACAAATTTGTGCCACGGAGAGAAGATTGAAATCCAAGCTTTCAACTAGCATCACATTGGAGATACTTATGTCATTTGATATTGCAATCTTGCCCAAACCAACAACCTTGCCTTTCTTGTTATTGCCAAAAGTAATTGACTCAATGCCACTATCATTCTTCTCAATTGAATCAAACATTCTTGATGTGCCGGTCATGTGTTGAGAACACCCACTATCAATGATCCAATGCCTTCCTCCGGCTTTATAGTTCACCTACAAGCAAATCAATGAAGCTTAGGTACCCATTTTTGCTTGGGTCCTTGTAGGTTAGTGACTAAGCTCTTTGGTACCCAAATAGCCTTCTTCTTTGGGCCAACAATGGGTGTACCAACAAACTTAGCTTGCACACCTTTCACACCCTTGGTAAGCACATAACAAGAATCAAAAGGTATAGCATTGTCAAGTTTCTTGTTTTGTTGCTTCTTGTTGCAATTTTGCTCTAGGTGCCCAACTTGCTTGCATCTATAGCAAAACCGACCATTGCTCTTCACAAAGCTAGGCTTTGGAGTTGCAAAGGCCGACTTGCCCTTCTTGGGGGTATAGCCCAATCCCTCTTTGTTAGGAGAGAACCTTTGGCTACCCAAGCACTTTAGCAAGCGGGCCTCACCACCATAGGCTTTGCCTAAGGCATGAGTGAGCTCATCCACCTCCTTCTTGAGAGTCTCATTCTCAACCATAAGTGTAGCATCACAAGTGAAGCCATCACTAGTAGTAGAGATAGAGTCGGTGGTGGTGGTGGATGATGTGCTACAAGAAGGGTTAGCATTTGTCATGATGATAGGTTGATAAAATGACTCATCAATGATGTCACAAGTAAGACCTATATCACATGATGCAATAACCACTTTCTTTGCTTGTTGCTCAAGTAGAAGTGAGTGAGCTTCTTTAAGCTTAGAATGAGCATCACCAAGCTTCTCATGGTCTACCACTAGACTCTCATGAGTGGTCATAAGCTCGCCTAGGGCTTTCTCAAGTATTTCTACTTTCATTGAAAGCTTCTTGCACTCCTTTTCCTTGGCAATAGCTATATCTCTAGTTTCTTGCATCAAGTCATATAATTGATCCTTAGAAGGTTCATCATCATCATCAACATTATCAACATCGTGAGCATATTCCATCTCACTATCATCGTCACTATCATCATATTGTACCTTGGTTTCCTTGGCCATGAAGCACGATGGTGATGAAGAAAATAGTGAAGACTTCTTGTTGATGGCGATGGAAGCCATAGCCTTGTTGCTTGTATCTTCATCTTCATCATCATTGTCACTTTCCCAAGTGACCACAAATGCACCATTCTTGCCCTTCTTGAGTGTCATCTTGGCCTCATGCTTCTTCTTCTCAAACTTGCCCTTGATGTAGTTTTTCTTCTTCTCATATGGGCATTCGGCTTGTAGATGCTCGGTGCTATCACAATTGAAGCACTTTCTTGGTTGCTCTTGCTTCTTGAAGTTGTTTCTCTTGAAGCCTCTTCTCTTGATGAACATGTGTCCCATCTTCTTCACCACAAGAGCAAGTGCCTCATCATCAATCTCAAAGTCACCATCTTCCTCATTGGTTTCTTCTTCTTCAAAGATTGGTGCTTTGCCCTTGGAGGATGTGGCTTGGAATGCCACGGTCTTCTTCTTCTTCTCCTCTTCTACCTTCTCATCATCTTGATCAAATTTGTCATATGTCAAGACTTCACCAAGCAAATCATTTGGCTTCTTATTCTCAAGCCCATCTCTTTGTAGCATTAGCTTCAACATCTTGAAGCTCTTCGGCAAGCAAATCAAGAACTTGTGACAAAAGTCTTCGTCTTTTGTCTTGTGCCCCAAACTCTTGAGATCATTCACAATCACTTGTAGACGATGAAACATTTCAATGATAGTTTCATCCTCCTTCTTCTTGAAGTTCTCGAACTCACTCTTGAGTCCATATAGCTTGGCACTCTTCACAACCTTGGTGCCCTCATAGGTCTCACCCAACCTAGTCCACACTTCACTTGCAAGCTCCAAATCCTTGATTCCCTCAAACACCTTTGTATCAATGCCATTGTATAGGGTGTTGAGAGCCATTCTATTGCATGTGATGTTGGATTTGTCCTCATCGGTGAGATGATCATTATCAAGAATAGCATAGTCATGCAATGTAACTTGCAAGACTCTCTTGTATTGAACCAAGATACATGATCATCTTTCTCTTCCAATGATCAAAGGAACTAACTCCATCAAACATAGGCGGTTTGCCCCCAACATGGTTGAACACGATTTGAGCCATCTTAACACCGTAGGATGTTAAGCCTTGCACTAAAACGGTGACCTCGGCTCCGATACCACTTGTAAGGTCCTAGATGGCTAGAGGGGGTGAATAGCCTATAAAAATTTCTACAAACTCACTAAGCAAACTTCGTTAGATACACAAACGGCGGAAAGCAAGTTTTGCTTAGCCTACTAGATGTTGCAAGCCTCCTATCCAAACAATTCTAGTAGGTGATCACTAGCATAAACAATAGCTACCACTAGTGATCAAGAGTTCTACCCACGGGATTTAATCTACACAAGAAGTGGTTCCCGACCAACCACACAAGCAATTCTACCTTGCAAGAATGTAAACAAGATAATGCAAGAGAGGATGAGACTTGTTATACCGACGCGTCGAGTCGAGGTTGCCAATCACCAAGAAGATGAACAATCAATCACAATCGGCAACACACAAAGGATGACGACCAATCACCGGGAGACAAGATGAACACAATGATTTATCCCCGGATGTTCACTTGGGCACCGCCAAGCTACGTCACCCGTTGTGTCGATCAACACCTAGATGGTCCTTTGGTGTGACCCTCAAGCCACTTGCCCCGCAAGGCACTTCCCCGCAAGGAAACCACAAGGCGCCACTCTCAAGCGTGATACTCAACGACACGCGCAATCCAATAGAGTTACTCTTCGCGATCCCCGTGAGGTGAGCACAAGAACCTCTCACAAATCAACCGGAGGTGGCCAAGAACATACACCTTCTCTTGCCAACGCCTCCAACAATCTCCAAGCCGGCTAGGAGCGGTACTCTCCAAGAGTAACAAGAAATCCACCGGCTAAACCACCCACAAGTGCCACTAGAATGCTCTCAAGCAATGCAATGCACTAGGTGATCTCTCAATCTCACTTTGGATTCACAATCAAGCAAGAGAGATGAGAGGGAGAGTGTTTCTTCAGCTCAAAGGATGAATGAATGAGTTGGGAGAGCCAAGAGAGGGAGCCAAGCCCGGCCACCCATCTATTTATAGCCCAAACTCTTCAAACTAGCCGTTGCCCCCTCGGGGCGACCACTTGCGCCGGACGCGTCCGCCCGCGAGCCGCCGACGCGTCCGGCGCTTCAGCCCCCGCGCGCGCCCTGACGACCGTTGGCGCCGCGCCAACCGCGTGCCGCCACGTCGGCGTCCGGCGCGGCGTCCGCGCTCCCCAACAACGCGCGTCCGGCGCCCGCGTCCGATGAGCCGGGAAACTCAAAAAGTTTGGTCCGCGTCCGCCGGCCCGCCGGACGCACGGCCGGCGTCCGCCGCCGCTCGCCCAACCAAGACCACGCCAAGACTCGGCATGCGCCGGACGCCGCACAAGAACACGCCGCGTCCGACGCCGCGTCCGTCGCGCGTCCGGCGCTCACCAACGCGGAGCCACCAACCCGAGCCAAGCTAACACGCGCCGACGCGTCCGGCGCCAAAGCCCCGCGCGTCGGCGCTACGAAAACTTCGTTTTTCAGCCCGTCGTGACGCCAACTTCTCCGTCATGCTATCCAACAAGTATACCAACTTGATCATCGAGATAGCATGATTTCAACCAAATTTTGCATCCGGCGCAATAGAAAATATGCATCCATTTTTCCCAAAAGCGCCGAATCCCGCCTCACGGGCTCGGCGGGAGGAGGAGGGGACCCAAACCCATCTCTACCCCGCAAACCACGGCGCGCCCAAGCGCCACCTTTGTAAATGTGCCAACACCACCAAGTGTACATCTCCATGTGCTTGTGTGTTAGCTTTTCACAATCATTTCTCAAAGGTTAGGTTAGCTCACTAGGCCCTACATGCAATGCACTTCATGAATTTACCTAGTGGCACCCGTGCGTCTAATAGCCGATAAGACTTCCCCTCTTAATAGTGCGGCTATCGAACCTAAACCACTCACACCCTCTATGGTGTCTTGAGTGCAAAACAAAATGGCCCTATCGGTTATACCTTTGCCTTGAGCCCATTTTGTTCCTCCAAATGATATGAACGCTTCACACCATCATGTGACCGTCTCGATCCATCGACCTCGACTTTACTTGCCCTTCACCGTGCATCGGTCCATCGGCGCCTAGTCTTGCCCGAGCTTCACCATCGCATGGTCCTTCACTCCGAAGCCTTGACTAGCCCTTCACCTTCAACACCGGTCCATGGAGCCAAGCATCATCTTGATCTTCATCTTTGATCACATGACACGTGTCATGCTTCATATTCAATATGCTCATCATGAGGACAACCTTTCTCTAAATCAACCACTTAGATAAACAAGGTTAGTCCTAGGTTTCATCAATTAGCCAAAACCAAACTAGGGACTTTCAGGCAGTACTACCCCGTGCTTGTACAGGCGGGGATAAATCCTGACCCTTCATCTGCCCACATGCTCCTTCCACCCCTGCACCCGCACCTTCTTTGAGGACGCATGGTTTTTGCCATAACCATAGTGTGGCCTTTTTGTGATGAGAAATTATCAACATGCCAATACAATGGCGTGTGTGTTCCTACTAACCGATGGCACGCGGTTTCGTATCAAACAACGGTGTCTCTTGGCTTGTGTTGTTTGCAGGTGTCGAGCTCAGAGACAGTGGTCGATGGTTGTTGAACATCAAGTAGGGCGTGTCGTGCTGACGGACCGGGTGCGGTGAAGGGCGGACGTGAGGCTTGGATCGAGGGACCTGAGAACCGGGCGGCCAGCCGTGGTGGCTGAGAGCTGGGACATCGACGAGCGCAAGTGTACACGACGGGGGATGCGTACGGGCTACGCTACTCGCGGAGGGTTTGGTGGTTTGTCCTCAAAACCATCGGCGATGGTTTGGTGGTTTCGCCTCAAAACCATCGGTGGCGTGTTTCCCTGGTTTGCGCCTCAAAACCGGGGCGGAGGTCCCGCGCGGACGGACGGCACGTGGCGGCATCAGGGAGATTGCTTGGGAGCAAGGCTACCGGTGAGAAGGCGCGGTGGCCGTCGAATCAAGAGAAGCCTGAGTTGGACTCTTATACCCCTGGCTAAGTGGTTTGATTCTTCATGTATCCAAGGGCAAAGAAGAAATGTAAAATAGTCTTGCCCCTATAAATAAAAGATGAGGGTCAGTCTGGGCACTCGATTAACCAAAACCGATCGGTTCGGTTCTTTGGTTTTCCAAATAATTCGGTTACGAGAACTGACGACCGATCGGTTCCTTAGAAAAGTAGGAACCGAGAAATTGGTTTCGGTTAATTTCGGTTCGGTTTCGGTTCCGACCGAACTAACCGATTTGTAAAACCAACATCCAAAATGACACGGATCGATGACCAAAATAAAGAAAAAGAAGAAGAAAATGCACATGCATTCGCACACAATATGGCACAACAGCCGCTCCTCCACTGCTCTGTTGCCGTAGCGTCGATCTTTTTCACGAGAACCATCCAATTTACATAAGCACAAGTATGATTTATCAATGTCAAGGCGTCGACGAACACACTTAGCCCATGTAAACCCGGTAGTCATCCGAAATCTCGAAGGATTTCAAACTTTTCCAACGATACACCAAGAATCACATATCAGCAATTACAATTCACCTGATCATACATTTCGCATATAACATATTTACATCACGAGTTTTAGGTGGAACTTATTACAATTCGGAGTTACAATTATCAGCGGAAATAAACTCTTTTTGAAACACACACACCTATTCATTTTAAATAGAGTGCCAGCTTTGAGTCGATATCCAACAAAAGCAATAGAAGAGATATAAGAGTTGATCTTGCCCATTGATCTAACATCCTCCCGTAGTGGAATACCGGTCCATCTTGTTACCACAACAACACTGCTTATGATCTGCAATAAGTGGGAATAAAACCCTGAGTACATGGGGTACTCAGCTAGACTTACCCGTCTTAAAAGAGAAAATAAAGACTCTTATAAGCATATGCAAGGCCATATTGGTTTGGCTGACCCTTTCTTGCATAAATAACATGAGCTTACTTTATCCTCAATTAGTGAGCTACACTAGCTTACCAACTTAAATAATGCCTGCATTAACTAGGTTTGCACCTAATCTAATCATCATCTAGTAGAAGTATAAAACAATCATCCCTTCACATGGTTGATCATATTTCGATATCCCACATCCGATATGGCAACATAACCCCCTTTCCATTTTCCCGTTTATTCTGTATTGCATGTACTCAAGTCAAGTTATTCCTATCCAGGAATGATGGCGATTATAACCGATTACTAACCAGCTGGCGATAATTCTCACACAAACCACACTACCCCCGTCAGGGTAGATTAGGTCACCGTTCGTTGTTCGGAAAAAGAAACCGGGGTTCAATAAATACGGTTGCACCAGGGCATGCCCGGCTACCAAGTCTCTCCGGAATGACCGGCCCTTTGGAATTACTATCCGCGCCTGCGGGCAACACACTCAACTCTGCTGAAAACCCGGCCCAAACAGAGCTACTAGGGTTCGGGGTACCATAATACCACCTAAATGTGAGACATTGTTCAAAATGACTGAAGGCCGGAACAATACAAGGTTCTGCCAATCCCGTTTGGGTTATGTTCCAACCTTTCCTTTCCCGATCTAACCATTAGCATGTGATTCCATATTCTCGCGGATGATTATCCAACCACCCGACTTCTACCATGTAATTAAGCAAGGCTAAGCATAATACGTCCTATACTTAATCAGGGTAGAGGTATATCAAGTGGTCAAGGTAGGGTAATGCATTAAAGGTGTCGATCAACGCCTATAACTTAATGCAAGTTAGTTTTGGCAAACCGTAGGAGAAATGCTCCGGGACTTGCCTTCCGATGTCGAGCGAGGTCGAGGTTCCGAATGCTCAATCACTCCACGTCTGGTTCCCGATCACCTCCTGTACGGGAACTTCCTTCACGACTTGTCCTTCGGGATCCTTATCCTTCTCAGCGAATCCCTAATCATGATCCTGGAATGATGCATGTGTGTGTGTATGAATATATGATTAGCGGTATACGCATGATCATGAATGATCAATGATTATGGATGCTCATATGAATGATCCTTTTACATCTATCACTAGCAAACAAGTCAGTAAAGCCAAAGAATCTATAATCAATCGTAATCATCATAACCTATTGATATTGACACCTCACTTAACAACCAATCATACACACACTAGTCATCATGAACACCTAACATTAAGCTTAGCATACAACATCCCACATTCAAGTGTTACTACCCATTATAGGTCCACAATGAGTAGCTTAGTAATTAAATCATAACTAAATATCTATGCATCCAATGGATATGGTTGAAGACAATCTGAAAAGCTTATGAAATTTCCCATAAATCATCTTAAGATATCAGAACATGATTCTCAAGTTAACTATACCTAAAAGGGATAACATCAGGGCTGGTTCTGACAAAACAGCAACTAAACAGCCCTATCAACCAAATTGTAGGAACCATAGCTCCTAAACTATTCTTCCAATGACCACAAAATTTCAACAAAAGATAGATAATATTATTTCCTACACTTCTTCTAATGACATGCTACCCAGAAACTTAACTTATAACTAGGCCAATCATGGCATCATTGGATTAACCCCTAATTGGACCAACCTTGAGTTGAACAGAAACACCAAGATTTACCCTTCCTAAAATCCTACCAAAATTACAGTAGATAGAACATACCAAATGAAACCCATCATCAAAATTTCATTCCATTTGGATGATCCTACTAACCTACACAAAAATGACAAGTGACATGGCAGAGGGTCACCTATAAATACTTTGTACTCCCAAGTTGTTCAAACAAGGGATTTCATCACCCTCAGAGCTACAACATAGCATATAAACAGCCCATAAAAATTAGGGACACTTTGCTACAGGACACTGAAAGTGGCGCGCATTTGCTGGAGGACACTTTTTCATGTAACACTCACCACCAAAACAGTTGCCATTTGTAAACCATAAGGCCAGTGGCTATGAAATTTTAACAGCAATAAGATATGATAGTCATCTATAAATCATCTAATACTCACTTCCATAGAAAATCTCGTTAAGGCCATGAAATCATGTCCACTGAAGAACATTAACGACCATGATTTGTCAAAGTGGGCATGATTTCATGGCCGTAACGAGATTTTCTATTGAAGTGAGTATTAGATGATTTATAGATAAGTATCATATCTTGTTGCTTTAAAATTTAATAGCCATTGGCCTTATGATTTACAAATGGCAACTGTTTTGGTGGTGAGTGTTACATGAAAAAGTGTCCTCCAGCAAATTTACGTCTTTGGTGATGTCCCATGGCCAATTCTTCCTAAAAATTATGAACCTCGAGATCACACTCTTATAATTGATTTATGAATTATTTCCATCTGAGCACCTAAATCATGCTTGAACTACAACTCTCTAATCCCAAATAACAGGCATACATGATAACTTTATCACAGCAAGAGCATGGCAATAGAAGATGGACAAGATAAGAATCATATTTGTCGAGCATCCTATGATTTACTAGACATTTCCCAAGATTAATCAATAACCCACAATTAAATAAATCTACAAATAAAGGTGTCTCAAACATGGCATGTGATATTTTTTGCGGATAATACACATCATAAGAAAAATATCACAACTTGATTCATCGCATTTGGACTAATAATGAATGAGATATGAATTTTCAAAGGTTAAACATGATTTCAAGAAAATCCTTTAAAAAATCGAATAGGACATAACATTTTCGATTAGGCCCCTGTGGTTTCCGGAAATTAACCGAGCCCTTCTTTGAAACCGACTGTGCCTGGCCACTTTACAACCCGACCCTCACCTTTCCTCAAATTTCAAACCGAGGTCCCTGCGTGGAAAAACGGAGGAGGGCGGCACGGCTCGCCGTCCCGGCCGGTGGGGTGGCTCCCGGCGTCGGCGGAGGGCTACGAGAGGTGCAGGGCCGACCAGCACCTGTCTGTGGCCACCGGTTGGGCCACGATGGCCGGGCGCGACGCGCCCACGCGCTGCAGCAGCGTCTGCCGGCAGCGTCCGCATGGGAATTGCTCCGGTGGCCTATCGGAGTCCGGCGACGGGCGCAGCCGATGCAAGTGGAGGTGGAGAAGATGATTCAGCGCCTGGTTGCGGATGAGGGAGCTCGAAGGAGCGGCACGGCTGCGGCTCAGCTAGGCGGTGGCCATGGCGGAGGCGGCCGATTCGGCTCATCCGGTGGTGGAAGCGCAAGGCGAGCAGGATGGCGAGGCGCGGAGCACGTACGCGATGGCAGGCAGGGACGTAGCTGCGGCCGTGGCGGCGCTAGAGAGGGCTAGCCGCACGGTGGCCGTGGCGGTGGCGGCTTGGCGCTACGCGAAAGACGCGGCGACGACGAGCGCGGTGACCGTATAGATTTCCATATGGCCCGAGGCCCGTTGGCACGGCCCGGTGTTTTGGCACGGCCCAGGCACGACCCAGCACGGTGGCCGTCGGGCCGAGTCACAGGTCGTGCCTGGGCCGCCACCCATGCACGCGGCACGGCCCGGGCACGGCCCGAAATGGTGGAGGCACGGTGGCGGCCCGATGAACCACCCTGGTGGCCTGGCCTGCATAACAGCCCAACAGGCTTTTGCTAATAAAAATGGCCCACCAGGCTTCTTCCTTCTAACTTGTAACCCTAGTTCCTTTCCCCAATCACTGATTCACCGTATCCCATCCCGCGCCACCGCACTCCACCGTCCATGTGACAATGTGAGCCTCTCCCTCCTCCCCGCAACCACACGCGGATGCGCCGTCGCGCCCCCTTCCTCCTCCCCCGCCGGCCAAGCCAGACCCCCGCCACCCCGCAGTCGCGCGCACGCGCAGCGCCGCAGCCTCTCCCTCGCCCACTGGCGGCGCGGCCAGATTCAAGCGACGGCGTCCCCATGGCAAGTGACCTCACCGGCACCATCCATCCACGGCGGAGGACCTCCAGGCGGCGGCGCGGCGAAGCAGCTCCACGTCTCCATGCGGCGGCCGGCGGGCGGCTGCGGCTCTGCCTCGCGGTGGCCCTGGGTGCGACCTCGGGAGCGAGTGCAGCGAGCTCGGCACGGCGGCATGCCATGCTCTCAGGCCGGCCCGACAGCCCATGGGCCGTGCCTTGGGCCAAAGGCCAGGCACGAGCCCGGCTCAGGCACGGCGGCCCGCTGAGGCACGGCACCATTTCGGGCCGGCACGGCCCGTTGGCCATCTATAGCTGCAAGATTGTTGTGTCTATCCACAGACTCCCTACCATGGTACCTTAATAGTACCCTTCGATGGCATGCCACCCGCCACCCTAGGTCAGACACCAACTAAACACCCCCGGTCACCAGAAATTTGGGAACATCTCAAGGTTACTGTTCTAGGACTGCCACCACATCTTTGCCAACCCATTACCATACCTAGAATTTTCGGGAACATATGTCAACCTCACAAAGTGAGATTGCATAGGGAGAATCTCAGTTATATCTTCAAGACATATGCATGCCGACGAAATAAACCATCTACATGGAATGTAGCCATCCACAGAGATTCTATGTTGTACATATTTGGATCAATGTAGAAGGTTATACACCAGGTGCCCAAGATGCACTCCAGCAACATCAGAAGGGTAGCTGCAGTTACAACACAACCTTGCTCCATTAATATCACACTCTTCGCTCTAAAAAATTTCACTCTTATTGCAGCTATGAGCAACATGTGGATCTGATACACATTGTACCCATACCAATGGGACGGTGCAGGGCCTTCTGGACAAGCAGATGGAGCTAGACAAGCAGATGGAGGTGGACAGAAAGGGACTCTTCTGCAATTAGATATGGTACAACCATCCTATACATCGCCCCTAACCACATAGTTGAGATATATCACAATCCAAATATTAAACTACCTCATCCGGATTCTCATGCAGGTTACACAGTTCAATTACCCACCGATTCATCAAGAGATTCAGGTTCCACCATAGTACCGGACACGCCACCGGCCACACCACCGGACGAGGCTGATCCATTTGCCTCACCACCATGTTTGAGCATTGCACCAAGTTTGTTCCAAGTAACCGAAGTACTTGACACACCAGAAGGGTACATTTAGTTGAACTTCAATCCTTATGTATAACACTGTCCAATTAAAACAATAGTACTTGTCCAGCCGTCTCTATGCTAACACGACTCATTTACAACTACTACAACTAAATCCAAAGATGTGGAGACACGGGAAGCGGCAAGCACCCAAGAGAGTTGTGCTTGATGCGACAACTACCTGCCCATCCTCTATGAACTATGTCGTGAACTTTGGTTGTCAATTCGTTGCAAGCAGCTTGGTTGCGAACTTATGGTTGTGAACTTTGGTTGTGAATCTTGTGAACTTGTTATGTATTTGAACTTGAGATGTCTTTGTGATGAATGTTTGTGGTAAATGTGCTTGTGGTGATATATATGTGGTGTTTGCAATATATATTGTATAAGAGTTTATGTTTGATTGAACAAAATGTGCAAAAACAAAAAAAAAATAACATAGGCTTTGTCGAGTGCCATCCCCCGGGACACTCGGCAAAGGTGGGCACAACCCAACTCATTGCTCTTGACGGTGCACAGAAAAATTCGAATTATAGTCTTTGCCGAGTGCCAGGGGCAGGGCACTGGGCAAAGAATTTTTTTTTTAAAAAAAAAAACTTTACCAAGTGCCCGAGCAACAGCACTCGGCAAAGAATTTTTTTAAAAAAAACAAAAAATATCTTTGCCGAGTGCCGGCTCGATGCACTCGGCAAAGGCCGACGGTGGGGAGGGGTTTGGCCGTCAGCTGACGCCACCTTTGCCGAGTGTTGTCTTTGTCGAGTGAGGCTCTTTGCTGAGTGTCACTCTTCGCCGAGGACACTCGGCAGACACGTTTTGCGTCGGCAAACAGCTTCTTTGTCGTGTGCCCGAATTTTGGCTCTCGGCAAAGCAAAGGGCACTCAGCAAAGAAGCCGTCTCCCGTAGTGATGCCCGTTGCATGGGGTCACAAATCTTCATTTTTATGTCTATTCAGAAAATAATTAAAAATCATTAACTGATTTTGCATTGTTGGGAACCTAAACTATTTCCAAATGCATCTATGCAAGAAAAAATAATTCACCATCACGTAAGTACGAACGTGTGTAAAATATTTAGCAAAATACTAAAAATGCAATACCTGGGTGAACCTAATTGATGAAAGCACACAAAACAATAATTGTGTGAGAGCAAGCCTGCTGTGCGTTTGGTCTTTTAAAAGGGGTCAAAGCCTGCCATTGCTATTGGTTGATCGAACTGCTTTTGTGGAACAGATGACGACCAGATGAACACGATCGAAGTACGTGGCTGCAGACTAGCTAGGTAACTGGTGGCCAACTGGAGCCACCGGAGGCCTGGAGCTGACGCTGGTGCCGGCCGGAACGCCGCTGAGACTGAGACCCGTACGTCTCTCTTCGCCGCCCTTAGCTGACCTGACGATCGACGACTCAGGACTCAAGAGGCTGCTAGGAGGATGGCGACATGCCGACATGCAAACTGCATGGCGATTCTGTATGTAAATGCATAGACTAGTCAGCCCATAGCAGCCATCTTTCTAGGCTGCTATACGAAGTTGCACTTTCTGCACTGGTACTGCAACAACAACATCTGCTGCTGCTCGGACTATTATAAATGAGACGGGACTTTTCACTCTCCTTGCACAAAGCCTTTGTCCTCCGACCAAAGACTTCTGCGCGATCAATCGAGCTCTAGTACTTTGTTGTCCTCTGATTTGTGATTGCATCCATGGCTTCCTACCGGGGGTCTGCCCTCTCGCTACTACAATCGTCTAGAGTGCTCGCAGCTGGTGCCAAACTGCGGGCCCGAGCGTTTTGTGGAAATGTTTACTGTGCGCCGGCGTCGATGAAGATCCGGGACCGGGAGAGTATGGCTATGACTATGGCTATGCATACAGCCTCATCTGCAGAGCCTCCATCACTAAGGCAGCATGTGCCGGCGTCTTGGGTAGACAGCTGGGTCCCCACGGCGGCCAAGCCCTATGCAATGCTTGCCCGTCTCGACAAGCCTGACGCCATTTGGCTCTATGCATGGCCCTGCGTCTGGTATGCCTCTATGTTTATTTGCGTATATATACAGGATACATATTTAAATGGTTTACCCTGTTCACCGACTTATCAGTCATGGTATAGTATTTTTCTATCACAACAAGACACTATAAGTCAGCTTATCGGTCACAAAAACTATCGGCCGAACGCCAGGATACATGTTAAGAAACCGGTTTTTTAGTATAGCAGTAGCCTAAAGGCCAATCAAAATAATTGAAATGGTTTGACTGACGTTTAGGCTGCTGCCATATTAACATATTTGAAGGTCGATTTAATTTGGTACTTCTTAAAATTCAAACTAGCAACCTACTACTCAGTAGTAGCATCTGCGTTTTATTAAAGTTTCACAATCTTATACTAAATATTAGTTACAAAAAACACAGATAAAAAATAACTATAAAATTTTAAACCATGAGTTCTATGTTAAACTCTATTGCTCATATGTAAGAATAAGTAAGACGGTGACCTCAATCCATTAACACGTCGACAATAATTTGTGTGCATAAAAATCATTCTATTTGGTGCAGGTATTGATTAGTTAATGTCACTCTATAATGAATTTTCTAAAACACTTTGTTTTTAAAATTACACAGTAGAACGCAGACGTCCACAACACGTATACACACCGATCGCCTACGAACACATGTACGCAAATCCTAATTCTAATATAATATGCATGTGCACTCACCTCTATAAACACACGTGTAGGCAAGGTCTATCTCTATGTGCACTTTCAAAGAACTGAGCTGACAGATCTCGATATTCACAAAGTCACCCAAAGCGCCTCGCGATCGATGAGAATGTCTTTACCACCGAAAAGCACACCGCTGTTAAATCACACCCACACCACGCATGTACATTGAACCACTGCAATCCACGTACGCAAACCCTACCCTAACACAATACGCATGCACAACCCTATAAACATACGCGTACGCAAAAACCTATCCCTATGAACACCTCCAATAAACTGAGCCGACAGATCTCGAGATTCTCACAAAGTCACAACTCACAACAAGCGTCTCGCGTCGATGGGACATCGCTTAGCACTAAAAGCATAGGCTATTAAATCTAAGAATAAATCAAGAAAAATACGAGCCGGTGCCAAGTTGAGGATGTAGACTGAGAAAATACCTAAACCCCTAGGCTAGACGAGACGGTGCCCTAGCCCCACCAATATACAGCAACATCATATCCCTATGAGAAAAGACGGTCACAAACCTATACTTCGATGCGGGACAGACAAGGAGATTTTTTACCACATGGGGCCTAAAAATCACCCTTGGCTGGGGATCGAGTTCAGGACCCACGGTGCCTCGGGAGCGCTCAACCTAGGCCGCATCTGTTGGCATGCACGATGTATTGTTATTTTTTCTGTCAAAAAAAAAAATGTATTGCTATTTCCAATAGAGTCTGCAATTAACTTAAATTTGCTCTTTATCGCAGGTCAATTACAATAGCATCAAATAAAGGACAAATCCCGGACATAAAAATGCTGGCACTGTTTGGATTTGCTTCGATTGTCATAAGGGGTGTTGCTTGCACAGTGAATGATCTTCTCGACCGAGACTTTGATAAGAAGGTGACTTCTCTTCTTCACTGTTAGAGTGAAAACTCTATGCCAGGGCTGACGCAGTCGTCAAACCAAACCACAACTTGCTTGACTAAACCAAAATATAGAAAATAATATCAATATTTGGATCTCTATATAAGCTTAATACAAAAATATAATCTAACCTATTAATATTTATTATACATCCTAACTATTAGTACATTTTTGTATAGTTTAGTTAAACTTTAAAAGATTTAGTTTATTAGGAAATGAGCTGTGCTTTTATTTTGAGATGAAGGGACGAGGAGAGTACGAGCTATGTTCTGGTGCAAATAAAAATTTATATGGTTTTGCCAGTCAAGTAATAACAGGACTGAGCTTGCAAGCAAGAGCGGTAGCAAATCTGCCGGCAGGGGAATCAAACATGTTTCTCTCTTATTCATTTTGTCTAGAGGACATATTTTTGCAAATATAAATTTTATATTGAACCATACTGGTACTCCTTCGACCCCAGAAATAATATAAATCCAATTTCTTTGTTAGTCTAATCAGTAATGATACTTACTACATATTATATGTCAATTAATCTGTTCAATATGTTTATATGGTCAAATTTGATATCGTTTGATTTCTCGGAAAATGGGAGCTTCAAATTATAGGACATTTTGATTTTTCTAGACGCAATGGTTTGCTATGCACCTAAATATATACTATATTTAATTATGTAATGAAATAATATACCAAAAAAGAAAATATCAGCCAAAGGGCCTCTAGCCTAGTGGCTAGAGCACCCGAGTGGCACCCAAATAGGACCTGGTTCGACTCGTGGGAGCGAATTTAAACAGCCTGCATTATTAAAAAACAAAAAAAATAGGTCAGGGTTTCTCTTGCTGATTTCGGTCAAAAGAAAAAAAGAAAATATCATAATTTGAAACGGGGGAATACATTGATTCAAGAGCAAGGACAAGATAAGCTATCACAATTTCGTGACAGCAGAGTAGTAGTATGGCTGCATGACCCGTGGTTTTCCTCTGCCTGCCATGTGAATATGTGATGCAATCATCCCACCCCTGCTTAGTGCAATCGCCAGCCTAGCCACCGGTGACTTCCAGACTTAAGCCACCAGTGGCCAACGATTCCTTCATTAACACCGGCCACCAGCGGTCACTGCTTATTGAATTTTCTATGGCGCAGTTGCATGGGACCTAACGAGCATGTATGATCCCCTTGTAGGTTGAACGTACAAAAACCAGGCCTCTTGCATCAGGTGCTCTAACACCTGCTCAAGGATTCTACTTCCTCGGATTTCAGGTTCTACTATATTGGCTCGCCTTTCTTAGTCAACTAAATAACAAAAGGTAAGTTAGACATGATCTTCATTGTGACAGTTACAAACACAAGTTTGCTATGTTTTGAAGTCATTTGGACTATCCAGATACACCATAAATAAGGACTATACATGTGAATACACCACAATAATGTCAACTTAGTTGAGCAAATACATAGGAAAAGGTTAATTAAACTACAGTAAAGCGACGTGTTAATGCATCACAAAACTACAGTTAAATAAAACCTTACAATGAAAACATAGGCATGGCGTAGCAATGATGAGACTAAAATCTGTGCTAAATAATGAATTGATGATGAGTCTAAGTTAATGAAAATTCTAGTGTTTAATTACAAATACTTTACAGTGAAACTACATATAGTTTGCACATGAGCTATGGTCACTCTTTTTTGAAATTTTCAAGTAATTATGACATAATAACTAATATAAATGTCATGATCTGTCATATGGATAAACAGGATATTTATCGTAAATATAGATATAAAAAAACAAACTTAGGTCACAGATTAAGCATGTAGAGAATGCTGTTCGAAAGAGAACAAAGAATAATGGAGTCAAGATTGATGACAAAACTTTAAAGTATGCGACCAAAGCAACTGGGATAACGACAACATCGATCTGTTGACAAAGTGTGTTGACAAATGACGGATGCTATAAAAACATTGACCCAAGTACCCAATTTATCCATATTCAAACTTTATGACGAGTAGAAACCTCAGTATATTGTTCACTAAGCCCATCTTTATCCTGAAATAATTCTCTAGTAGTAGCTCAAATTATATATGAATTGTTTTTCATTTGCAAATATATATATATATATATATATATATATATATATATATATATATATATATATATATATATATATATATATATATATCTCAATATTTATCTATAATTGTTTGTCATTTTCTTCTTATAGCTTTTTTCTTGGAGCTTCTTGGCTTGCTCTATTTTGCTCTTATCCCCTGATGAAGAGGCTCACCTACTGGGTATGTGCATGAAACACAAGATGAAGCTTGAATTAAATTATCTTTGTTTCCATATATCTATATAATTTCCTTTAATCCACACTTATTATATAGAACAGCCTCAAGCCTATCTTGGCTTCGCCATGAGCTGGGGCGTTTTCCTAGGATCGGTTGCCATTAAACAAAGCTTGGATTATCCCGTCCTCCTTCCAATGTATTTTGCTGGCATATGTTGGACACTGGTTTATGACACCATATACGCACATCAGGTATTTACTGATTATTCTAATTTTATATTTGTTCGGGGTATTTTTCCAATTGAAAATCAACACTTGAATTGTTATCTTGTCTTTGTTTTGTACATGCATTTCAGGACAGAAAAGATGACCTCAAAGCAGGAGTTAAGAGCACAGCCGTAAAATTTGGAGATACTACCAAGTATTGGCTTAGTGGCTTTGGTGCTGCATGTATTGGCAGCTTAGCACTCACTGGCTACAATGCTCACCTTGGTTCGTGCTTACTGCTGGCATCACATTTGTTAACAGCAATATACAAGTTCACATTTGATTGACTTTTTTTTTGAAGAAAACATTAGATTGACATTGACTGCTTACCTCAAACATGTGGAACAGCATGGCCCTACTATCCTTTTCTGGCAGCTGCAGCTGGACATATAGCATGGCAGATTTCAACTGTCGACCTATCCAAAAGATCGGACTGCAACAGCAAGTATATGTTCATTCAGACTGAATCTTTGCTGTTTAGTTACATTCAAAACAACAAATGCCTTCGTTGGTTGTTATAGTAAACACTGTCTGTTGAATTCCTACCTTGCAGGTTTGTATCAAATAAGTGGTTCGGAGGACTCATATTTGGTGGAATTTTATCTGGGCTGCTTGCACCATGATAAACAAGGTATGTATTGCCATCAATTCTTTTTCATAGTAATCAATGTGATAGCAGCAGTGTTAAACTGAAAACAAATTTCCACTTATGTATCAGATCGAGGAGTCTACAACATAGTACATGCATACATACTTCTTCATTAATATCCTAAAAATGTGTCCATTTCTAACTTTGTTTTCAATCCTTTGTTTTTTTCCAGACGATTCATATCAAAACCGCAGATTGTGTATGGACTAGAAACACAGGCACGGCTTTGCCTCACGCGCACTGGTTGGAGCGAACCAGCCGGTTGCATCTTCACCAATTTGTAAACGAGTCGCTATGTTAGTTTATGTCCAGTAACCATCTCGGAATAGACATCAATTCTATTCCCGTGAGAATGCAATTATTATTTAAGTCATATACTTCCAAGTATTTAAGATACACATTGTATATAGAATGGTCCAAGATCAGAAGGGGAATTAGCATGTTGCATTTAAGTTGTTATTGGTCTTTACTCTTTAATTAGTAGTACACAGATTATATCATGGGTCATCTATAATGTAAAAATAAAGAAAAGGAGTACCTTAATATATTCTGATATGTGGAGCCTAAGAGATGTCTTTAAGTGGTTTTCAGTTATGTAACATTAAGCCGGCGAGATGTCTTAGTGGTTTTCACTGATTTGCTATCGCTTAGTATATACTATATCCTGTGATTGAGAGAGTTCTGATGAAACTTTTTGTTGCGAAGGAAGCTCCAATGCACTAGGCACTTGGAGATATATTTATGAGATGACAGTGAGGTTATAAATGCCGAGATTAATTGAACTCAGGTGAAGTATTGCCTCCGTGTCTGTTTGCTGGCTCAACAAACACCATGCCATCTCTGAGTCCGATGCTGCTGCTGTTACCAGATCCGGAGTCCATGAGGGGTCGTGTCCAACCTGGCGGCGTCCTTGAAGAGTCGTCATATGGCGAGGGCGCAATGGCGGTCACATGACTTGGAACTTGGGTATTCAAATTCAAAATAGGAAGAAAAAAATTGGCAACCCACATAGATGTAATTGGTTAATATATATACTGTAGCAAATATACAACGCACAATTCACCATATCTTACAACTAAAAAGAGTCGAATGTTATCAATCGCCACGCTAATCGCTTCACTGCCTCCCTAATACCGCCTCCCGCTAATAACCCCCGCCCGCTAATGACCCCCTCCCACGATGATGCTCCCGTAAAAAAAAAAAAAAAAAAAAAAAAAAAAAAAAAAAAAAAAAAAAAAACCTCATAACCCCGAGCCTCCCCAGAAAGAAAGAAAAAAAAAAAAAAAACTAATCCCTCCACGATTCCCCCACTCGCCCTCGCATTCCACCTCGCCCAGCAAGCTCCATCCGCGATCCGCCGCCCGCCTCTGCCGAGCCCGGGGCGCTGCCACCGCCACCCGCCCAGCAAGCTCCGTCCGCGATCCGCCGCTCGCCCGCCTCCGCCGAGCCCGGGGCGCCGCCACCGCCATCAGCTCGCGTCGACGCCGTCGCCCTCCCATCGAAGTGCCTCCCCCTTCATCTGCCCAAGCTGGATCAATGTTGGGGTGGTCAGATCGACGCCACCGCGTGAAATCCGGCCTCGACGGGCGCCCTTCTTCAATTGGTTGGCGGCATGGTGGTTTGGTCTTCTACGCGAGGATATGGGCAGTCGCGTCGTGTGCATCATCTTCCCTGCGGCAGTCGGATCCTGTTTGATTCACGGTTAGTAACAAACACAACCCCCTCTAGATCATCGAAGTTGGCGATGGAACTGCAACAGGAAATCACTAAACTGCATATACCGTTATTTACAGTGATCTGGATTGTTTTGGTTAAATGGATAATGGATATATAAGTGATTAGAGTACTTGGCTTCTCTTTATCTGTTCGGAAGCACTTTAATTTATCAAGTATTCAATCTCCGTGTCACGCATCCTTCTGGTAATAGTTCACAATGCTTTCTTAATAAACTTTACAATATTCAGGAACAAGGTCTTGGGCATTTTTGCGGTGTTCATTCAACGAGCACTATCAAGACAACATATTGTTATTGTTCTGAACAATTACACACACGAGTAGCACCTGTAAGTGCAGCTTTCTGATTTTCTCAACTTGTTATATTCATGGTCTCTATCTCTGGATTAGCTAGGTGGGTCTGATAGTTATTGTCGCGAATCTGTTTTGTGTCAAATAACAGCTTCACTGATGCAAACTTTATATACCATATGTCAAAGATAGGATACTAAAGCAATCTTGCTTTGTTAGTGCTGAGTTCAATGCACCCACCGAGAAAACAATTGTGAGAGGACGGTTTTGCAGCAGGCTTTGTGAACTTAGATTATTTTTCTAAACAAATCAAATTTTGTATCTGATTTTGAGCAGAAGCTTTAAAAATTAAGCACAGTGATATCAACCACAAACTCACCATTCATAACTTTGTGCTTGTGGGTATAATCTAGCAACTGAAAGATTTTAACTCCATTTTGCGTGCTAATTAATTGACATCATTAGAGGAATACCAAGTTTTTTGCTTGGTTATGTTATAGAGTTAGGTGTATTTGATTTTTTGAAATGGATGAGCCTTTAGCACTGCATTCTGCAGATTCTAGCATCTGAAACATTTGATTGGATCTAATCCCAATTGGTGGCTCTGCAGAATGTCGTAGCTCCTACTTGCCTGTAGCCACGCGCTCTGTTCTGAAGCCAGCTAGGAAAGCTCCTAGCGACAACGTAACTCATCCTGGGCAAGCTCCCAAGGATGCCACATCCTCCGAGGAGAACATGAAGCCATCAGATGGTGTTGTCAGCAACAAGAGCTATGGGCAAAATTATTCGAGAAAGGAGATCACAGGCACACTTACAACTGCTCATGAAGATATCGACAAGATTGATGCTAACACTTGTCTTTCTTTGGCGAACTACGTTAATAACATCTACAACTTCTACAAGACCATCTAGGTAACTACCTCTTCATCTTCAGCAAGTCTATTTGACTGAGCTGCTTCATCTTTAGCAAGTTCGTGCAGTGAGCCTGTCATGAATGTGTGGTCACCATATACCATGTTTATTGTTGCAGCATGAGAACTGTCCCAGCAGTTACAAGGGTAATCAGCCTGAGTTCAGCCCCAACTGCATGCCATCCTCATGACTGGCTTGTTGAGATTCATGGTAGATTTGAATGCATGTCAGAAACACTAATTCTAGAGCCGGTGGCTCTTGGTGCAGCCCATGTCGAAGAGGGAGAGCTCATGAGCATGACAATGATGCTGATCTATAATACTTTGCGATTTAGTTATTGCCTTATGATGGAAGTTCTTGGAAAATTATAGTTTCTATAGAACTACAAAACTATCTTAAGTGTATCAGTACCACACTGTCATATTCGCTTGAACATATTAGCCCCGGCTATCAGAGCCATTGTACAATGCTTTTCTCTTGCAATAAATAAGCATCGGCCATAGAAACCATCAGCCTTTGCAAATCTTATGATTGCAATATTCTTTTTTTAATAATATTATAGGACATGCTGGTATATATGTTAGTGTGGTATTATTGTAGTTTCAGTATACCACAGTTGCTTAGCTTGCCCTGGAACAATTTAGAAATCAAATGTTCATCCTAAGCTCATACGAATGATGTCATGTGCGAAACTGTATGATAGAAACTTGTGGAAGCAAATATATCTTTCAGACTTTCACTAACCACTGCTGCAGCAAATCCCATTTCACTCATTTTGCAATCGAGTGTAAAGGAATAGGTCACTAAGGACTCTAGGACCGTTTACAAGTTTACAACTCGATAATATTTGCACCGTGCCAATATCAATATGCATTTGTGGAGAGCTCTATCTCTAGCACAAGGAACTAAACTGCTCTTTTCTTTTGCTCAATTCCAGATTGATGAGGTAACTGTCCAAACTCAAAGCACAAGGGTATCCCTTTCCAATCAGATTGCCTTGTTTGGAGATACTCAAGGAAAAGTCAAGTAGTTGGGTGGAAAGTTCCTGATAATCAGAGGTCTTCTTGGTAATATTTTGAACCCTTTGCACGCTGCAGCACTGATTTCTTGTTATGCTATAATGCAATTGTATTACCCACTGATGTGTAATATTATTGTTGCCATGTACTCCCTGCAGCCACTGTGTTGCTGCATCCATATAATTATGCCTATCCATCCTTGCAGGCTCCACTAAGCAGAAAAAAATCAAAGGACATTATATTTATTTCAGCAGTGTTCGTGGCCTGCACCTTCTTTTTGATTATTTACTGGATTTTAAAAAGATGGGCATCACCTGAAAGAAACTTCTTAGGCATCCAAATTATTTACTGGCTTACTACTGCAGGTTTGTATTTCAGCTCAGGCCTCCTAATTTTTGGTATGCAATGACTTGTCTGATACTGGGAATTGGAAACTAATATTTATGATAACAGGGGCAATGGATGAACTACTAAGTGAAATTATAATATACTTTGTGCATTTATTTGTTTCTCCTGCCCTTATTTTCAATCCATACTATTTTTGAAGTGCAAAATTCTTTGTACTGCATTCAGAATTATTCAGGTTAAATACAGTAGTAATTTTGAGACCTGAAATCCTCTCCTGGTTGATAGGGAAATGATAAGGTTATTACAGTGGTTTTACTTGGGTGGCACAGAGTTTTGTGCCTTGTTCAGGGAGCCACTAGAGCCCTTCACCATTTTGTGCCTTGTTCTCCCTGAATTCACACTTATCAGGATAATACATAAACACATGCATGAAGTTTAGATCTTTGCCTGTATTAGACAATATTGACTAAAGTACATTCCTGGCATTTTGACTGTATGACGATGGTGTAAATAAATTGTATAGTATCATATGCGACCTGATATTGATATTTATTTTTCAGTTTATCATTACAGTTTACTGTCTAGACAATCCACATCTATGATAACCCCTCATCAAAGATGCTAATTTCCTTTGTTTGCTGTCTTAGGTTCCTTCATGATTGTTTGCCATTTCTTAAGATAAATAACAGAAATCATGTGCGTTTTTTTGGTATATATACTGAAGTTTGATGAACTAATTCCACCATGTTGGAAGACAATGGATTGATTGAGCAAGTGGCGATGCTGGAAGCACGGGTTGGTATTTTTTTTCTTCAAGCCGGTATTGCATTTTCTGTATCAGATTTGTCATTGGAAATTACAGTAGATACCTTCACTATTTAGTATTTCCTCTATAAATATGAGATAATGTACCAGAAGCTTTCATTTTCACCATGTTAAGTTTAGAAGTTGTAAATGGATCAATGATCGTAACCATTAAAGGTGACAAAAAAATAAAATTACAAAATTTTATTGCTACTGGTTTCTTAAACTCCAGCAACATCACCTCTCCCTTTTTAGATAAATTGATCTATTTTCTTTTACTACAACATAGGGCGATGCATGAATGTTACATTTGCGGCTCTCTCTTCAGTGTGCTGGTCACTGTAATCTAAGTCGTCCTGGTCTAAGCCTTGGGGAGATCCAATACTTGTGGAATTTTGTGTCCACACAAGTGTCCACACTCTTTGTGCCATCTGTTATGGAAACTGCTCCAAAAATTCACCAGCATTTTAACTATTTTAATCTCCATCTGTTAGGAATGGACTGATATTTGTTCATGTTGTTCTTAAATGCCCTTTTCTGCCAGTATTCCATGCAGGTTACAAGGTGTGAAAATGTCAGAAAGGGCTTTGAAATATCCATACCTGTTGGATATCCATCCAGTCCTACAAGAACGTGGTGCCTTTGCAGGTGTTGACTTTAGTAGAGATCCTATTCCATTTTTGTGTGTTTGATTCATGGGATTTCAGGAATTTGAGTCCAAAGCTATCTTCGCCTACATCATCATCATTGCAGAGCTCAGGTATGCATCATCTAGATGAATATGCTACTGAAATCACCATTAACACTGCCAAACATTAGAAAAAAGTGTCGCTTTTGACCTTTTAAAGTTTTCTAAACTACTGGTTTGTCAGTAGCTAACTCACAATAGTTGTCAGTCACTTCTTTCAAATTCAGTTGGAGGCTGAGTTCTTACATAAGCTTTTAACTTGTGATGAAAAGCAGTACAGATTGAGTATCTCAAAGCTATTGAGGATAGCTAAACTGCTCAAGTAACCACATAATTCAGATTGTCTAGCAGTAGCTTATATTTTATAATGTTTTGCAACCGTTTGCAGAAAGTCAGCTTGAGTAACCACACATCGCAATGAAATTCATTCATATTTGTTTCAACCAAGACTAATTTGTCTTTCTTCTTGCATTGATCGGCTTATCATCATGATTGTAGGCGTTGCAGATTAGGCTGGGAAAGATGAGATCACGAAGGCAGGAATGGAGGGTTTTCTTTTTTAGATAGAGGAATGTTAAAACATGTAAGGGAGCTGAACATGTGACAACAGAAAAAAAAAATTGACCACCATGCTACACAATTTATTTTCTTGTATGAATGTATTTCGAATTATATTTATGGTCATATACAATTGCATGAGACAAAAACTATAGAAAAAATATCTTGTTGTTTTTAAATGTATAAAACGAAGTAGCAGCGGGCACTATACTTAGTAATTTTATATATTTGACCAGATACCCCCTATTTCCTAGTTTATGAGATTATGGGAAGCCAGTAGACCAAATTTTAACTTACAAATTGACTTCAGAAGCCTCAATTGGCCAACCTTAAAAGCTTCAATGCCATGTGCGGATGTGCATCCCATGCCCATGGTGCCAATGCGCACGCCGAGTCACGGCCTCAATCCAAATGTTTCTGCCCATTGTCGTTCCAAGAAGGAACACAGTTTCAGAGTGCCGCTGCCCGGCTATGCATCACAATCGCATTAGCCTGGAAGAAGAGATAAACAGAGACGAATATAGGTACAATGCAAGAATTTCTCACGAAACCTCTGGTTTCAGCTCTGTCCACACAATCCAGTTCAACGCAACTAGCAGTAACAGTGGCAGACGGAGACGGCAGCACGGGGGAGCAGCTGCGGTGAGCTAGTCGTCGATGAGGATGGGGGTGGACGAGGTGTACCCGCCGGCGCGCTCCCGGATCTCCTCGGGGATGTGGGCGCGGAGCACCTGCACCCTGAACACCACGCCCTCGGGCTTGCCGTCCACCAGCTCGAAGACGCACCCGTCGCCGAGCTTGAGGCCGTTGTCCAGCGCGAAGCCGCGCCACCCGGCCTCCAGGCGCTGGATCTGCCGGCCCCCCGTGAACCGCATCGGCCAGGACCGGCCGTGCGACGTCACCGTCGCCGGCACCGTGGTCGTCGGGAGGAACGGCGCCAGCGACCTGGGCACCACCTGCAACCATGCAAGGCACGAAAGGAGTTTGGTCATGCAGCAGCAAGTCAAGCCTCTTCTTGATGTGCGAGTTTGTCACTCTGAAAAACTTTGCTTCCTCAGCAAATGGAACTATGCAAGCAGAGCATATGAGTAGGAGCAGTACCACTTGAAACGGCTGGTTGACATGAGACTTGCAGAGGATGCATGTGAAGTATGGCCGCCCGAGAAGAGGGAGGACGCCGCCGGCGGGCTGCCTGGCACCCGGTGTCTCCGACGTGAACCGTGGATCAGCTCCGTCTGCAGGGCTCTCACCGCCGCTGTGTCCAGGGAAGGACATCGCCACTGATTTACCTTTGCTCATGAGAACTGCATTAGCAAGCCATGCTGTTACTTCGAGGAAGATATAAAATCAGCTAGAGAAGCCTTTGGCGGACATTTTTTTTTTTAACCTTTCTTGGGACTTGGATGACACGGATTCTGAGTGTGAGGTGACAGGTAAGGACTCGGATGCGAGGACGAAGAAACAAAAATGTGTCGTGGCATGTGGCATGTACTAACGAACCGTGATGTCTTCACATTTGTCAAGACATTCTCTCTCTTGATCCTATTTTTCTTTGATGATATTTGCTTTTTCAATCGTATTTTCTCTTATTTAGAGTTTATTAGGACTAGGGTTTAGTGTTTAGGTTTAGAGTTTAGGATTTAAGGTGTCTAGTATTCTAGAGTTTTTTTTTTTTTTAGAAAACAGGCCGAGGCCCCGCTTTATATTCTAAAGTTTAGGATGTCTATAAATATGCAATGTATAGTATGTAAATACACAATGTACGTTGTCACTATTAGTTGTGCCTCTAGAGATGGAGTTGGACACTAGATAGTGTCTGTCCGGCATATAGGCAAAAAAAAATTTGCGCTCAGAAAGAATGGCTTACGGGATCATTGTGGCAGCAGTCTTAACATGGGTCCCACTGTGTGGGGACAACGGCGGCCTTAATGTTTCTATGCAGCAAGTGGCAGGCGGTAACGAACACCATCGAGACGACAAATCCATTTGTAGTGTTGGGATGGAGGGGCAGACTGGGTTGGAATGGGTCCAACCCAGTTCAATCTAACTCCAAACAAACACCACTTAAGCTAGGAATATGTATTTGAGGTGCGGATCCTCTCGTTACCTTCGAAGTGAGTGGACCACGCCGACCAACATTGGCGTCGATTGTCTTTGTCTCGGATGTAGACACAACTTGTGGTCTTGTGGCACGCCTGAGTGGAGTCCGACGACAAACCATTTACAATTCGGTAAAATCATATTCTAATTCGATAAACCATTTATAATTCGGTAAAACCACATTCTAATTCGGTAAAAGCATTTACGATACGACGACAAGTATTGATATAATTTGTTCAAATGAAATACAAACATTTCAAAATATAGCTATAGACAAATGAACTTACGGAGTGAGGCCGTCACGTCAAACTGTCGAGCAGATCGTCGCCTCGTTGTCTCCTGACCGGCGCCTAAGTGTTGAAACGATCGAGTAGATGACCTATAGCCCTACGAGCGACGGCACACGACAGCAGTCCCCTTGCTGGCCTGGCGACTCCCTCCGTGGCGTGGCTCCCTCCTTTGTTCGTTGGATCGTTTCTACCTCGCTGTGAGAAAAAAAAAACATTGTTCAATGGCTAGCAGATTTAGCTAATAAGCTCAAGCAAACACGCGGTTCAGCCTGTGCGCCGAGACAAGGCCGCACGAGCAGAGTAACTCCCTCCACGAGTCGTGCGGAAAGCCACAATCGACTGGAAGAGATCAGATTGCTTTCTTCTTTGTTTTTCCCTTGACAATTTATATTGTCTCACTGACGACATCAGGACTCCAGGGTATATGGTGGCCCACCCTACATAGCATGTGAGTCCACCTTGGGGCGCCACAACGCGGCAAGGCAGAGCATCTCCTTCTCTTTTCTAATGAGCGGACTACCGGGGCTTCTCCTTCTTCCTCCGGATGCGTGGTGCTTCCTGGCAATGCAGGGCAAGCTTGAGGCCCAGCCATGGTGGCGCGGGCGAGCTCTAGCCCCTATCGTGACACCGTGGGGCGAGATGGAGCCCCGACCATGGCTTGTCGGGGCGTGGGGCATCACAAGCTCCAACATGTGTGGTGGCGTTGGACAACATTGCGATGAGTATCGGAAAATGGGGAACAATTACTCACATTGCAGGTCTATAAACAATACGAAGTAACAAGGATGATGTTTAAATGCCATTCATCTCAACCCTCTCTATCCCTCATAGCAAACAAAAAAATTGAGGCTCGATTCTTCGAAGGAAATATGTGATGGATTCTACCAAACCTTTAAAACTAGGATATGTTCAACCTATTTCACGTTGTCACCAAACCAAACGTACTCAACCCGTGGCTTAAAAGAAAAGAAGATCACTGCCATACCAGTAGGAAAGTCAGCCAGAACAATTTGTCCGCTCAGCTCGTCGGTGGTGGGCCTATTTGTCAGAACCCCCAACAGGAAAAGATATCGATGAGAATGGTCCGCATCACAGCATCATGTGGATGTACAGTTGACTTGTGGACCATGGCACATCTGGTTTAACATGCATACGGTTAAAATGTTAATGAGGTCCACGTCAGTTTGCACTATGTCCTAGTAGGGATAATACTTACCTATTTTTTTGACTAAGCAGGCCAGTTCAAATATTCTTAGTTTGGTTACCCAGGACATGTAACCGAACTAACCGTAAAAAGTTCATGTAGTAAATGTAGTGTGTACTCCAGACCGAATTGGTGATCGAAAATTTTGGTCTCGGTCACTTCAACTTTAGCGTCGGTCTCGGTCACTTCAACTCTCAGCCTAGGCAATCGGTTTAAACTGGCAGTTCGGTTCGGTTTAATCGGTTTATGAAAACTTAGGTTTCTAAAAAGCAAGAGTCGATCGGTTATTCTCAGAACCGGAAACCGGCAGCTTCGTTTCGTTTTCAAACTTCGGTTTTTCGGTTTAAACCGAACCGACCGAACTTTCTCAACAGAAGAAGGCCACGCGTCGGCGTCACGCTCCCAGGTCCCAGCTCTGCTCCCCGCTCGTGCCCGCCGACGTCGCTCCCAGCCCTGCTCCGCTCGTGCGCCGCCTCCGCCCGAGCTGCTCCACCACGCGCTCGCCGCTGCTCTCCAGCCACACAGGGCCACCGACGCTACCTGCAGCCGCGCCCTGCCATGGGCCATGGCGCGCCGCCGCCGCACAGCCTCGAAGGCCGGAGCCGACAGCAGCTGCGCCTCGCCATGGGCACACCGGCCACCGCCACTGCCACACAGCCGCTAGGTTTGAGCTCTTCACTGTTTGAGGTAGCAGTGGGGATGGATGGGTGAGGATGACTCGTGGACTTGTGGGGAAATGACTGAATGAGGAGGCGACGTGGGTGGCCTAGGTGGGGAGCGGTGGGCAATATGCCAGTTTATTGGCCCGGCCTTGATGGGCCTTTGCTCTGGGCTGCCTCAGCTGAGGGAACGAGGCGAGGAAACAGGGTCACGCCCACGCTGTTTCTCGGTGGTCACTGTATTCCTTGGTTTCACGGTTCTTTGGTTCGGTTTGGAGATGAAAACCGAAGCGGAAGCCAATAACCAATGTTTGCAGAACCAGAAACTGAAGCCGAAACCAAAACCAAAAACTGAAAAAACCGATTTTCGATTCAGTGCGGTTCGGTTTTCAGTTCTCGGTTAAAAAGTGCCCAGGCTGAACTGTTCGCTACCGATGAGCGACAGCTGGGCCTAATGTAGTAAATTCCAAGCCCAAGCCCAAGTCCAAACCCAACTGCCTAACAACGCGCGTCGCGGCGGGAAAAAGCAGGTAGTTTTCCCGCCAAAGCGCCCCAAACTTCCCTACTCCCGCCGCCGTAGCTCCCCCACACTTCATCCCCCAAGCCCCAAACAACAAACTACCACCGCCGGCGACCCGTAGTCTCCGACGCCGCGAGCGCACCGTCCGCAGCCGCCGACCCCCGCCGGCCGCCCGAGGATCCTGCTGCGCGCTCCAGACCCACCGACCGCGCAGCCCTCCCCGCATGGAGATCGTGCGCTCCCACCGGCAGATCGCGGCCGCAGCCACCGGCGGCGGCGCGGGGGCCCTGCCGACCTACAGGGCGGCGCCGCAGCTCGAGGTGCGGCTGGAGGAGTTCGAGCTCTTCGCCATCGACCGCCTCCGAGGTGCGGAAACGCTTCCCCCCGAATCCCGCGTGGCTTCCTTTCGTCGCTTCCTCAAATCTTTGCTAACGGGTTTCGTTGCGCCTGTGATGTGATGGGCAGTCCTCAAGGGGATCTCGGATGGACTCTCGCGGGGGAAGAGGCCCGAGGAGATGGAGAAGCTGGTGAGCGATTCTTGCCTTGGCTGTTCATGATCTTGGTGGGAAATTGTAGGAGGGAACTGTATTTGCAGCACATTTCTGGCGGAAATTCTGGTTTGGCCAGCAGGAATAGGCGAAAATTGCAGCCTTGTGTATGTGTAGGATCGACCTCTTTCTCTGAGTTGGATTTGGCTAGAGAAGAGGAGTCTAAAACTTAGGCTCTTGTGGATGTTACCGTGGTACTACTATCAGAATTTCCCATTTATTTTGACTATCGTTCATGCTTATGGGCTTAGATAAGGTGTAATTTCTGTAGCTAGAATTGTTCCTTTCTCCTCAGAATCATATTGAAGTAACATAATGTGGAAGGTTTTGGAATCCTAGTATGGACGTAGCATCACACTCTGGCATTGAATTTTGTCTTAGTAGAAATGACTTATTCAGTTATTCTGTTCTGTACTTCAGGTCAGTGAATTGTGGAAGACACACATGAGGCACCAGGATCCAGCGGAGACTTTGAACAAGGATATAATATCACATTTTGTGCTCCGCCTAGTCTACTGCAGAACGTAAGCTTGGTATTCGTATGTTTATATTTTCCACATATATTAACTATGGTGGTTCACTTGTGATTCTTTTGACCAACTGAATGGAAAGCTGTATTTGATACAACACACAGGGAAGAATTGCGAAAGTGGTTTCTATCCATGGAGACTACACTTTTTCGGTATCGCTTTCGGCTTGAGAGTCCTGAATCACAGGTGACTTCCTATCCATTTACCATACAACTGACAAAGGACAACATGCATTTATGCTTTAACTGTTGCTTGTTGCACATCATCTGTTTCAGAGGATGCTTATGACTGAGTTTCAACTGCCATACAAAGCACTGCCACACTCAGAGTTTGAGGTATTGACTTTGGCCACTGACAGAACTGCTGAGGACTTGAATCTTCATCCCTAACACTGCACAACTGCAGTGCTTAGCTTTTTCCTCTTTGCTTCGTGAAGTGATTTTCGTTTTCATGTTTTAGGCTGTGAAAGACAAGTTGAGCCAAGTTGCGCGTTCCATCGGCCAATTTGCAAATGGTATGCATCATTTGATATTGCCACTATCTTTCACTCAATTTATTGCAGAATGCTGTTCCAACTGGTTAGTGTCAGTTACAGAATAGGATGCTTCTCTATGATTAATATCTTTGTGCATTGTGTGCTAGTTATCATAAGGTATATGTCGTTCAGCTGGATTGCTCAAAACTTTATAATAAAACCAGGCTGTGAGCACTTGAAGAAACCAGAAATTCCTTAGTTTTCTAAAGAAAAATCTATAAGCAGTTAACATACTGAAACAGCAGATTTACTATTGCAATTTGCAATGTATAGAACAGTTATTTGAAACTTTTACTGTGTTAAACTTGTCAACTTTTGTCTGTTGTTTTTGCTTTCATTATCTGCTTTTGTTTTACCGGGAGCTAAATTCATTCAATACCTTTTCATTTTTGCAGTTGAGCATGTGTTCTTCAAGGTATGTACACTTGCATGTTTTAGCTATATATCTCTTTTCCATTTTGAATATTTTCTTCTATACAAAAGTTAACTCCAAGGAGATCATATTGTAATCCAATTAAGGTACCTTTTGAAGAAGTTCCTGATCTTGTTGCCAGCCGCCGGGTATTTCTTTCAAAAGGCTATGCTTATGTGGCGATGAGCCAGGTTTGCTGTTAACATAAGAATAAAAATTTCAATTCTTGTTTTGATTGGTGGCCTTTATGATCACAGCTATATAATTCTGTAGGTGGTTTCGCTAGTGGTTACTCAATTCCGCTGCAATATCTCAAAGGCACTTGCTTTAACAAACAGGTACATTGTACACTAGTTTTACTTTATTCAGTACCTATGGAACATGTTTTGGAAGCCTTCTTACTTAATTCTCTGTAGGAAATCTCTTGTGGCTTTATAAATAGTACCTATGCTACTTTTTGTTTGGAAATAATCAAATAATTTATCACATACTTTCAGAAAGATCATACTTTGAAAGTTTCCAGTTCTTCGTTCTATGACATTTATGAGCAGCAGTTGGCATTAAGCTCTAAACTCAGTGATCACTGGTCATAGTAAGCTAAGATATGTGTAATCGTTTAATGTACAGAAAATGGACAGCAACCATTAAAGAACAAGAAAAAGACAGGTTGACTCCTGTGAGTACCAGAGTACCGCTTCCCTACCTCAGAACCTTTTTTATATCCTGTGTGATGCCTAATTTTATTATGACAGATTGTTGAAGCATTAAGCAATGCATATTTTGGACCTGATTACTCTCAGGTATGCTGTCTCACCTATGCAGTTATGCTTGAATTTCCTGAGATTTGACTATGTTTTCCTCTAGTGCTATTGCTGGCTGAATTGCTTGACTTTTTTCATACAGCCAAAGGATGCTGTTGACATATCTCTGAAGGATATTGACCAACTGGCTAAAAATTCTTTCCCTCTTTGTATGCGGCATATGCTAGATAAGGTGAGGTACCTTAAATGTTCCTGTAGATATACATATCTTGCAACCAGGTGTCTCAGTGTTTTCATCTATTTTGCAGTTGAGAGAAAACCACCATCTGAAGCATGGGGGTAGAATGCAGTTTGGTCTTTTTCTTAAGGTAATAGTTGAATGAATTAGATAAAAACTTAGATATAGGTACCCAAAATTATGTCACATTAATTTGAAGTTATGATCCAGGGTGCTGGACTAAAGTTGGAAGATGCTCTTGCATTTTGGAGGGCGGAATTTACTCAGAAGGTACATATATTTTCTTTGACCTGTACTGTGTCATGCAAATATTTAACAGAAGCACGGTACAGCATTATTTCCTCTATATATTAGCAGTGCACACTGAGCTAATATGATCATAGATATGCAAAATTAAGCAGTTATTTTTTCTCAAGGGAATTAAACAGTAAATTTTTCCCTGAGTTGAATACGCAAGTAATCACAATTTCTGTGGCCTCACTTATGTTATATCTTTGGATAAGATTGGTTCTGAGCGGTTCGACAAGGAATATGCCTATTCCATCAGACATAATTATGGAAAAGAAGGAAAACGGACAGTAAGTACCTACTCCATGTGTAACTAGAAATTGCACCAGAATTATTACTTATCTCACACATGCTGCTCCAGGATTACACTCCATATTCATGTCAAAAGATCATTTCTGCAACGCCTGGTGTTGGAGATCACCATGGATGCCCATTTCGACATTTCGGGTATAATTTCACCCTTAGTCTTCTATAGACAATTACTACGTGCTTATTATTTAGATAGGTGCTCTGAACTTTCTGTCAGCAGTATCAGTTTGTATTTCCGATCATCCTTTTTTCACTAGATTACTCCTGAACTCTAAGGTGGAAGATATGATCACATTTGAAAACCAGAAAATCTGAATGGAGCAAGAGGCCTCCAACTTCCAGTTTTTCTGATTAAAAAAAATGACACCCAACCAAAAAAAGCTTAATGTATCAAACAGAAGCCATAGGAAACTATGAATGAGAAGTTAATATTTTATTTACTCATTAAGTACCCAGGTTGAACGAAATAGTAGAATACTAAACTAAAAGGCAGAGCAATGATATATTTTGCCCTAATTCCTGCCAATATGGTTTCATCTAGACATCTAGTCTCATCCATGCTTTTCTACTGTATAGTTTCTTACTTGATTATGGTCACAGCAGCTTCTGTTAAAAAAATACTCGACCTGCATGGGTACACAACAGCTTCCATTGTGATGTCACTTGGCATGTCAGTTTGTGATGTTTCAAGATAAACATAATTCTATTCTATCTTGCTTTGTACCTGATGTTTGCTCCATGCATTTGCTTCTGCTTTACTGTATCTTCAGCGAAGAAAATTTGCGGGCCGCACTCAACAAAATGGGCGTTGGTGGGCATGCATTGGAAGAAATAATGGATAAAGTGAAGAACAAGCATTACCAGGTGCTGTACTTCATTGCCATTGGCTTAACCCAGCAATATGATATTCCTGAACTGACTGGTTTATCTGGCATATTGAAATATACAGCTAGCTTGCACATTAACCTTTGAGACCACACACGGTGTCTCCTGTGATTCTGGAATCAACCATCCAAATCAATATTTCAGTGAAAGCCAGAAAGTTCTGCGAGCCAAAGTGAGTGCAGTAGTTTATTATACACTTGAACTTCTTTCTTATGCTCTGCTGGTTTTATCAACATGAGTTAATGTTCCAATTTAACATGTGTGGCTCTATGCACAGAACCAGACAATGGAGAGCCAATCACAATCAGCAACCTAAATTGTATCGTAGTTGGAGAATTTTCAAAAAAACTTACCAGGTCTTAACCCACCCAGCTTTTGCTCTACATTTTATCTATGTTATCCACAACTTGTTCATGACTTGATACATTTCTAATGTGCAATGATAGATAGAAGACATGCTGCACTCCACTTTCTGTTTATGGTATATGTGATTTATACCTCTGCTGAATTCTCTTTTGACCACCAACATCTTGCAAGTTACACTTGTTAGACCATTCAAGTCCTAGGGCCAAAGAAAACCCCGTCACCAGTCCGTGTTCAAAGCCCGACATTCTTCTTAATGCTCTGTCGGGGCATCTTTTCCCCTTATCTGGTTTCTTTTAATTCCCTTCACACCCAACAGTTCTATTACATATTTTCTTTCCCTTGTTTTATTGGAACCATGCCATCCATTCGACAAAATTCAGTTTCTAATGATTGAAACTGCTCCAGAATAGTATTTTACTTATTTTGTGTGTGATATTTTCGTTTTGCCCCATCCAAGGTTGCCCTTTATTACTGAATTTGCTTATATTAAATGCATAAGCTTTGAACTTTAAGGACACTTCTATTAAATGTGTGCGACCTTGTGCCCCTGTCAGTTTTTAATTGACTTACTGGTTAAAAGAGTGTAATTTCTGTACATCCTTTTTTTTAATCAAACATGTGACTTGGTGCAGCACGCCAGATTCATCACCTCAATTTTCATTCATAAACTTCCAGAATTTTCTACACTAGATACTATAAACCCACTAATAATCTTTTCGTCAAACAGCAGGTAAACACTGAAGCAAAAAACATCCTTGATACTAATTATGTTATCGTTGCTGGTTGTTGACCAATGACGCTTTGCATGGAATATTGTTGCTACCTGGTGTTTCCAAATTCCAGCTGCTGGCTTGGCCTAAAAAGAAAACCTCCCAGGCTCCAGCTGCTAGCTGCCATACCCTACAAGTGATGGCACCACATACTCTACCCTAGGAAGAAGTGTTACCTAGTGCTGCGAACAGCAGCAGGTCAATCTGTACATGTAATTCTCGAAAGAACCAAGAGTGAATAGTCTGAATTTAATGTAGGATCAGCTGTGCTGTGCTGTTATTTTATTGTCAAACTTTTTGAGTAGAAGACAATTCTTTACTTCTGATTCTGCCATGTTTTATTCTTTTTTTACAAGAATGTTTTATTCGTTTAGGTGACCACAAAAGCTTTGCCATAGTTTTATTAGAAAAAGAGAGAGGCTGGTCCAGTTTTTAAGAGAAAATAGGACCTAAAAGTCCTACAAGTATGACATGAAAAAAATACTCAACAAACAAATTAAAACATGTTGCCAATCAACTAAATAAGACAAATTAAAAACTCTTCATAAAATACTAACATCACTGGCAAAACCAGTTTAGGTCCAACTAAACAACATATATGACTGCTATTAAGCAACTAAGGAGAACACTACCACATCTAAGGCCCTGTTTGGTTCATGGGACTAAGGACTAGGAACTTTGCATGCACCAGTAGTCTCAATTAGCTCCTCCAGAGAGACTAGTGGACTAGGGACATTAGTTCCTCTTTTAGTCTCTATGTTTGGTAATATAAGGACTATAAGGGACTAAAAATTAATCCCTATTCCGAAGTCCTATTGGAACCAGTCCCATTGGAACTAAACAGGCCCTAAGTTTTGGGTTTGGTGGATAGTTCGTCAGCTCGTGTGGATTGTCTTGCCACATCGAGCCACCAACACTCTATACTACCTTGTCTCTGGCCTGATGGATAGTATACTTTTTCACACAAAAAATGCTTGTTCTACACCGCACACATCCACATGCACCACCATCTTAGCCCCACTAGATGCCCATTCATCATTTGGTTGTTAGTCGAGCTGAGACTCACGTGATGAGTCGCACATTGAGTTGCTTGATCGAACGAGAAAATGCCACATGTAGTTACTTGATTGAACACGTGGAGCTCATCCAGGCAATGTCGCACGTGATGCAAGTCATGACACCGTCGCATAGAATTTTAATACCCGCGTAACTCTTTTCTTGGCTTGACGGACAATTTGCACTCATTGATAAACCACCCTTCTAAGGACGACTTGAGTGTGTAAACACCTAAGTAATTGACGCATAGACCCTAGTTATTCTGGACCATAAGTATGCCTCTACATGACTTTCCCAAGTCGAAATGTAGGCTTTAGTTGGAATACCCTAATAATATGGAACCTTTTCACCCTACACATAGTGAAAAGTCTCACCTAGGAGCATGTATCTACATCAACCCTTCCTCCCAATGATTCAGCTTAGGATGCAAACCAAGTTATGTAAGTTAATCATGTGCACCTGACTTTAAGGACCTCCTATGCATATCCAACCCCCTAACATCTATTGCTTTCCATCATATCCCCTCAATCTATGCAGGATTTACTAGGGAGAGATGTGAAATGTTCACCTCTTTTCTGTGCATGCATGGGACCTTACAAAATGCAAAATGGATCCTTATGCATAGAAGAGAAACTAAAAATCAAAGTAAAATAAAATAAAATAATCTCTAAGTTCCACCTCAAATCATCCTTTATAGCTTACTTCATAATGTTGACACCAAATGCATCATCTTGGTCCCACTTCTAGTGATAGATCGAAGAAATGGTCTGTCATTGAAGGTAGGGCAATCGAATGCGGTTCCACCTAGCATGCGAGCAGTCCTACAATTTTCTCGTAACATTGCTACATCGCTACCAAGTGGAGTCATCAATGTGGCATGTCTTCCTCATGATGCACTGGGAATTGTCCTGATAGTTGTGGAAACCCTAGATCTAGATGTGATAGGGAACTCATGACAAAAAAATATTGAAGGGAAAAGACTTAGCTAGAAGTGGGAAAGGGGACTTTGGCCGAAGGGGACTTCATGGAAGACTTTGCCGGTCGGGTACATGAAGTTTTGGAGCATCTCTTGGACGCAGTCTCAACCAACTAGAGAGGCCATTCCAAAATATGTTTGCGGAGCCTTCATGAAAAAACTAATATGCTCTAGAATATTCTAAAAAATATGTACAAGACCTTGTAAAGGGGAGGGGGTAAAAAGGTAAAAGTCATTGCCTAATATATAATCATCGCTTCTCTGTGTTGTGTTGTGCAGGTTGAGTGATAATGAAATAGAGATGACATGATGCCACTTTAATCCTTAGTTATCACTATATTTAATTTGTTTTCTCTACTACATATAATGCACCAAAAAAACATTCCTAAAGCCACACTTTAAAGTGTCCCCCACAGTCATTGTCTCTCCTAATTTAATCTAAGTACACCCAGCTAATTGCACACAACAATGTCTAATTTTTGAAATTAAGGGAGGAGATTAACTCTAACCTCATCTTTCTCTCACTCGCCCACATCCAACGGCCAAAAACGCTCGGATCAAACTCATCACCCACACTCCTCCGCACGGCGTCCTCCACGCGAAGCGGGCCCGCATCGCGAGTCGCGAGGCGCGAGATAATTACTCCCTCCCGATGCGGCTTCCCGAGGCCATTCCCATCCTTCACTCCGTCTCCTCAACTCCACCACACGCAGGAACAGCCGGCGGCACGGGAGGCGAGTCGGCTGCGGCACGTCGGGGCTAGGCAGTGGGGCTCGGCGGCCGCGGCGTCACGGGCCTCGATGGTGGTGCCTCGGCGGCGAGGAGGCCGCGCCTCGGCGGCGCGCCGTGCACGCCCGCTGCGCCTCCGCGGGCGGCGGCGCCTCAGCGGCGAGGAGGCCGCACATCGGCGGCGAGGAGGCCGTGCACGTCCGCTGCGCCTCCGCGGGCCTCGGCGGCGAGGACGCCGTCCGTCCGGCTGCCGCGGCGACGACGGCCGCGAGGACGCCGTCCGTCCGGCTGCTCGCCCGCACAACGTCTGAATCGGCGCCGCAGCGAGGAGGCCTTGCATCGGCGGCGAGGAGGTCGTCCGTCCGGCTGCCGCGGCGACGATGGCCGGACGACGTCCGTTCGGCTGCTCGCCCGCACAATGTCTGAATCTTCCGATACTAATCTCTTCAGTATGTTTTACTGCCTATCTACTACTGCATGTTCTGAATCTAGCAAGCAGGAACTGCATATTTATTTTTCTAAAATTGGTGCTTCTTGGAATCCTCCTCAGTTGGTCAATCATGGGAGGCAAACGACCAACTCGCAATGCATTTAAAGACGTATCAAACATCATAGGCAGAGGTTTGTTACTTGCAGTCGCTCATCATCAGTTCCTGGGAATTTTTAGCACAAAATGTGACACACGTTATGCCTGTAGATGAACCTGAGGATGAAGAACAGAAAAAGAAGAGGGAAGAGAGGAATAGAAACAACGTGAATATCGCGCACGGAAGAGGGCCGAGGAAACCGACGAACAAAGAGAAGAGCGGAATAGAAAGCAACGTGAGTATCGTGCAAGGACAAAAACACCAGTAGTACTAACAACGCCTAAACATGGTAACATACACAATTGATGAAAAGTATTTATACAATTGATGAAAAGTAACATGCTTGATTTTTATACACACAGAGTCATGTGATGTAGACCCTATATCCGGTTGCACAGATGTTAACATGACAGAAGCAGTATGTTCCACCTTGGTGCCTTCTCGGTTGGGTATGTACTCTCTGTCCATACAATTGGTTATAAAATATATGCCTCCGCTACGGCTGTTTGATTGAGAACTGAAAGTTGCAGGAGGAGAATCACCACAAGAAACTGGTGTTGCAACCATTTTCCAAGTATCAAACAATCATGACAAAGAAAATTATGATCCAAATTAGACCAGCGACTGGCTACATAGGAATGATGAGTATGTCAGGAAACAAATACCACCGTTCACGCCTTTGCTGACTGAAAGTTCAAACAGCACCATAACTAATACAGGTACGTAAACAACTAACTAAAACATGTAAATTTTCAGTGGTGGATATTGGACTAAATATATCTCTTGTAATGGGGACCAGGTGCGGGTTCAAGCACTGCTAAGCTGCTCAGATTCCGAAGCTGGTACCTAAACATGGATGTGACAACCAAGGCAAATTGCTAGAACAAAGGAGGGACTATAAAAAAGCAAGATCAACTGAAAAGAACCATGTTCAACCGTCATCTGTAGAGAAGAAAGATGAAGTCGAATTTGATTGTGCTTTATTTGAACCTACAAACCATCATTCTGATGATGAAGGTTAGTATATACCTAATCCCCATGTTCACCATTATTCTTTATTGGCATTTTGTTCCATGGTTTCTGTTAATTTCAATCTCTCGTGCAATAGATCATCTACGTGACATAGAAGAAGAAGAATTTGTCATAGAAGAAGAAGATGGTCCTATTGATTTTTGGACAATGCAGATCCTTGGTAAATTTAACTATTATTACTCAAATAATTTGTTATTTGTAACCATGTGTTGTGACTGTTGTATCGTGTCACCAATGACTGCACTGGCAACGCTGCCGTTGATGATCCTTATGATCCTTAAGATCTGTTAACTCTGATTCATTATTGTTGGTTTTTGGTTTCTAGGATATTGCTCTTGCTGATCTGGCTCCAACCACCTGATCATCCTTTGCAGATTGGACTACGTCGTGCTGACAAGTGTTGATCAGGATGACCTTCCTGATGGTGGAAGTGGCCATTCTGCTCAAACAGTCCGAGCTCTCAAGGTTTATCCATTGTTTAAGACAAGCGATGAACTGGTAACTCTCTGCCACATGTAATATTTTTGTTTTTTTTTTCAGGAGCTGAACCCTGGGATACTGTTGAGTGTCTGACTTCAGTGTTTCAAGGTGACATGGATGCTGTTTCATCTTTAGCAGACTCTGGTCTAGATGTATATGCTCACAAAATCTTTAGAAGGTATGATCACCTACGAAGTGCATATCCTAGCTCCATAATATGTTCTCATATGCATCAAATCATCAAATTATATTCTCCATATAGGATGTGTTAGCTCTGTGTTAGCTGTTAGTTTGAGCAAGACTGACTACATATTGTTTGGATCTTAGTAGACCACTATACCGAACATAACTTTCAGTAGGAAGCGGTTGTACAATCTACTGCAATTGATTTTTGGCTTGCAAAATACTTGTCAATTTATAAGGTAGCTAGAGTTAAGAATTTATGTTTCTGAACCATGTCTATTTTCCTGCAGCTCGAAGAAAAATATGTGACAACAAATAAGCTTGGTCTTTTTCTCCATTCATGGATTCAACGCTACCTGGGAGATGATGGTGAAGGCTTAAATAGTTGCTAGGAATTATCAAAATCCGTCAAATGTTTGCAACATGGGAAAAATAGGGAAATTTGGTTAGTTGTCCAATTAATTGTGGTTTTCTGCTTATGGTTATAAGCTATTGAGCTAGGCTTAACAGATAAGGTCTCAAATTCTTTCTGGAATTCAATGAATTTCTTTGAATATTGAGCATAAACACATGACGTGATTATGGAATTGGCAGTCATGAGCTGCTGAATGTGTTGTGCACATTCAAGCCAAAAAGGTGAGAATTTTTTTTTCCTGTGCGGAAATGCAAATGTCCTTGAGCTCTTTCGCGACATAATGGATAACAAATTGCTAAGTTGTATTTGAGAACTGTATTTTTTTTACTCAGTTTTTTTTACTCAGGAGAACTGTATTTGAGCTCTTTCAGAACCAAATGCTTCCTTTTCATGAGCACATAAATAAATATGTTACCAATGGCCTTCTTGAAAATGAAATCTACAGGTTGCTGTGTAGAGATTCTGGCACATGTTAGTTTAGTGTTCTGCACCATATTAAAAAAGTGTAGATAAGATGACACTTACTTTGTTGCTCCTGCCTTTGCCCTGCAGGTTAGATAAGATGGCATAGGTTAGTGTTCTGCACCATATTAAATACTTGTTTGGAATAAAGAGTTTCCAAAGTAGACCATTTTCACATGACGGCTTGCTTTATTTATTAGCTGTGGATTGTGCTTGTTGCAGGTGCTCTGAGGAAGCTTTTGATGGATGGCAGGAGATTCCCAAAAATGCATCTCGATCTACAGCAGTTGCTTCAGGTATGAGATCTGTCAAGTTTCTGGGAAATATATTGGGAACCTGGAATCCTATTTTATAATTTGCACTCCTTTATTTAGTCAAAATTGCAATGTGCATGAAGTTACTGTTGATATGACATTGAGGTTATCATGCTGTGATGCTTATAATTTGTCTTTCAAGTTCTAAAAAAGTGTGGTTTCTTGGAACAGAAGTCAAAGGCTCGATGCTACTATTTTTGTGGTGCTTGTTTGAAAATGGTTATGTTGAAGGTGGTTCATTGTTCTCTAATGTGTAGGCTTCACACGCTGTCCGAGTTTGATCTGAACGAACCAGGGGCACACACTAACAATATGTCCTCTGCCAGAGATTTACTGCAAATAGCCAATAATCAATACTATAGATGTTTCCACAGATTTACTGCAATTTAGGGTGTTAAGCTACTTGAGTGCATAGACTATTGTATTCTATATTAGAAACATGATCCATTGCAACTTCAAATTGATAGAATTAGCAAAGTACTTCAGATTTGATAGATTAACATTGGATTAATGTGACCTGTAGCATTAGACTGATGGCTACACATTCTATTTTTTGATTCTTTCTCACTTTTGGAATTCAGCTTGAACTGATATATCATATTGTGGAATTCATGCTTACTGGATATATCATATCCTGTTAAACTGAAATATTGTGGTTCCAAACACAAATTAACAAGCCTGCTGAGTGCTGAGTGTACACTCATGGCACACATTTAGCAGGTCTCTCTGTACTTCATATTGTGAGGACTCTCTATGATTATCATGGGATTTCGGGGAAACTCTTACTGAACCACCTGTTTTTATTTAGCTGATGGACCTGAGCTCCATAATGCCCTCAAGGAGTGCACTGGACAGAGGACTGTCCCAAATGTCTTCATCGGTGGGAAGCATATTGGTGGCTGCGATGGTGAGCCGCCTTCTACAATTGTGCACCAATGCATATAGTCTGCACCTTTGTGAATTCCTCTCTATGATTACCAAGTCACTGACGATGCATCTATTGATATGTGCAAGACTTTGCAACATGTACATGTACAACTGCCTAGACGTCAGTCGAGTCGTATTCCAGTGTTAGTTGTGAACTCTACTGTTGTTGCTCTGTGGCATGATTGTTAATCTTCTCCTTCCCTAAATGATTCGGATGAAATGGGTGGTTGTTTGAATCAGCTATCTTTCTTTCCTCCGTGTTCCTATGGGTTGTGGTATGGATACATGTTCTTTCTTAGAACTGTAGCTCTCTGGTGAGTAGCTACAATAAAGGTAACAAAGCTCCGATTAGTGGGCTCATGTTTTAATTCCTTTGAGTAAAGTTTTTGTCGTCGAACCTAACGAAAATTTGACACTCATCTCTCGAATAAAACCGTAGCAACGCACGGGCACTATACTAGTGAGTTTTAACAACTCAACAATCATCAATGTGGCATCCTTTCTCCATGATATGCAGCTAAATAGATCTATTTGAGAACCGTCTTAACAGATGCGGGAAACCCTAGATCTAGATGAGATAGAGTTCCTTTTCTAAAAATATGAAGATGTGATAGAATTCTAATAACGAAATGGAGTCCACGATGCCATTTTAAACCTTCGTTATCATTCCATTTTATGTTTGGTTTTCATAACTCAACAATCAATAGTGTGGCACGCTTTTCCATGATGCAGCTAAGCGGATCCACCAAGGGACTTTCCTAATATAACATGCAGGAAAAAATCAAATATGATGGAGTCACATCTGTGTCCTAATCTAGGGTCAAGAGTCATCACCATCGAGCAAGTGGTATGAGCCTCGTATAAGGGAAATAGGCAACAACCTCGAAAAAGAATAAGGGGGGAGGAGGAAGAGGAAGGAATGAAATAAAGAAACTCCTCATCACCACCCTCACCACTCATAACTATCAAGCGGACCACCTTACTCTAGTATGGTAGAAACTATAAGGCCAATCTCACTGATAGTTTCATGGCGTGGTTATCGAGGTTGCTATGTTAGCTTTTGTGTTGGTATCTGACAAATCCAGATAAAACTTCATTAATTAACTTAAAACGCGACGTGGAAGGAGCATATGCACCCCCGCTTTTTAACTAAGAGGGTGCAGAACTTCATTAGTTAACTTATCTAGGCATCAACTCTGTTGATTTGTCATAGTATTAAACATAAATGAAACTCATGAAATCCCCATTGACAGGGTCCTGATTTTTGCTCTAGAAATCTGAAGTTGGCATATAAAACATATAACACATCGTACATAGTACATGAAGTGTACATCATACACACACCGACAAACCAAGAAAGTAACTACATAACTCATGGATTAGTTAGTACTATTTGGTATATATATTTATAACGAACTGGGCACACCCGACCTTGCTCCGGGATCATGCAGCTAGTAGAGCGCAGCGCGGTCAGTAGTACTTCCGCCAGTCCTCGGCCATGCGCTCGCGCCGGAGCCGTTCCTGCACCCTGGATATGTACAAGGCCGCCCGGCTGTCGACGTCGGCGTCGCTGCCGGGCACCATGTCGTTTCCGGCAACCTCCATGGCGACCACGGTGGACGGCGGCGGTGCCGGCATCGACCAAACCGTGGTGGTGGAGGGCTGCTTCGCCTTGCTGACGGCCTGCTGCGCCGGCGCGGCGGGTGCCACCTGCGCCGGTTTCCGGGGGTAGAAGGGCATCGTCGTCGTCGCCTTGTGCTTGATGCCCCGGACACGCTTGTAGAAGCCCATGTCCATTGCACTGCCACGGGAGGGAGTTGCTGGTCTGGTGGTACTGAGGTGGTGTGTAGGCTCGGACATCATGTTCCTGTGTATTTATAGCACTTTTCTACTAGTACCATGGAAATGTTAGGCACACAGAGAGCTAGTGCGTGCGTGTGCCACGTCTACCATGGACATGTCGCTGACAGAGTCGAGGTAGCTAGTAGGCCGGCCGGGCTCCATGGAATAGGGAATAGTGGCCAGTCCAGGACCAATATAATTCTGAATCCTGTTGATCTATATTCCATATGTCTGATGCCCATCTTTTAGCTAGCTAGTGCTGTACATATCCAGCAAAACTTTGTGAAATGGTACGGAGAATTTCATGCATATAATAAGAGATATAGGGCCTTTACATTTATATAAACGATTATTCCAAACGTTGTTATACTGATGTACTCATGCATGCAGGTAACGATCGAGCTCAGCTCTTGGGTGGCCTTTTGGCATATTGATCTCTTGTGAAGAGCCATGTGGGAGTGTATATACAGCTTATGTGTGGCAGGTTTATGCTGTGACATGGAGGACCTGTGTACACCCGACGAAAATATCATTGTGCTGCGCAACTGTACAAGATGCTGCAAGCCAAGAATAATCAAGGTCTTGTGTATCAGTTTGTGGATGCTGAAATATCTATATATAATATTCCCTTGAGAGATGCGAACCTTGCATGTGGCAGGTTCCATATGCCACATGTACCCTGGACTCCACGAAGCTATTCACAGGCTCAGAGGCTCATGAGTATTTGCATCAACATTCCAAGGATGGGACCATATTGCAAGATCACCGGCCGGGAGGGTTCTCACGCAATACACATGCTTGCAAGTTTTAATGTACTATACTACTATATATACAAATAACTAAATAAGTTATTTCTTTATCTCAAATACAACCTACTCAATTGATCAAAATTATGTTCCGTTCTTAATATATGTAATTTTTAGGCAATAATACACATATTGAACTATACAGTACATATTAGTCACCAGCCTTTTATAGATTCAAAGTACTCACAAAAACAATCCAAAATAGTGTGTGAAGATCAAATCAAAACGGTAAAATATAACTAGCAAGGTGACTATAAGGGGTCTAGCGATACAGCCTACTCAATTGATCAAAATTACGTTTCTATTCTTCATATATGTAATTTTTAGGAGCAACAATACACATATTGAACTATACGTATTAGTCACCAGCCTTTTATAGATTCAAAGTACTCACTAAAACAATCCAAAATAGTGTGTGAAGATCAAACCAAAACAGCAAAATATAACTAGCAAGGTGACTATAAGGGGTCTAGCGATCCGGTGACATGTGGAGGGCCGAGCGGGAGCAGAGGAGGCGGAGTAGCGACACGCGGCGGCGCGCGCGCGGGTAGGGGCGGCGCCTAGGGTTGCGCGCGGGGTGGTGACTGCACATGGGCATGTGGAGGAGAGAGGGAGCCAAGAGCTGAGAGCTAGGGTTTGGGTTGACCATAATTCTTTCTTAGTTGCAACGAGTACATTGGCATTTACATTTATAGTTTTTGCAAGACTTAACCCCTAAGAAATGGGAGATCCTGCGGATCCTCCGCTTCCTATTTTATTTATTCATATTTTCCTAATTTCTCTAGATGACGCAGCGATCTCCGTAAACGGCGGCGGCGGCGGCACGGACGTACCCGACCCTCCTCATGCGTGTGCGCACGGACCCTCGGCCCGCGAGACGTGGCCTATTACGGCGGCTCCTCCTCTTTTGGGCCTGAGTTGGTCCAATTTCTTCCCTGTTTTGCTGGTCCATCGTTGTGCTTGTTACAGTGGCCCACGTAATACCATGGGTAGTTAGTTTTTTTCCATTGTAGCATGTGTTTTTACTTGAAAAGACATTTGCAAGTACATTTATTTATTTGATTGGAGTTGTCCTCTCTCTACGCACCCCACCACATTCATTGGCACAAACTTTATATAACTACGGTTGAACAATTCATTGGCTTGAAGTTATTTTTGTCTCCTATTCCTTTTTCTCAATCCTATCTCGTGTCTATATAATTTCTACCAGGGACAATCAAGGAAGCCTTGAGTTTTCTCTTGGTGAGCTCCATTTCTCAACAAAATAAAGCTCTCACAAATTGTTTCCTTAGCTCTCTTTTAAATTTGAATTTTTTAATGTTGGGGAGATCTATAGTTTCCTCCCCCCCCCCCCCCCCCCCCCCTAAAATGTCACATAGCTAATTACAATGTTGCTCAAGTCTGCTACAACCATCGCCGTATCTTCAAGCATGCATTGGCTCATTGCGTTGACATCCATAGACGTCCTAAGGCTTTAAAGAAAACTATGAAACCATTTTTTAGATAAAAAGGCATTGCCCGACTTTATAGAAAGCTTAATGGTGACATTGTATGCTGGGGATACTAGCTCTTACATGAATAAGCACGAAAAACATCTAGGATTAACTCTACTACCGACCAAACTCTTAACATAACGACGCAAAGGGAGAAAAAGAGCGGCGCAAGACAGCGTCAACAATATCAGGTTTTCCAACAGAAACATAAGCGACCATGATCATGCCATAACCAAACTTAGTTACATCATAGCATTAGCAGAGAACAAACTGATCATTTCATCTACCGTAGGCTTCAACTTCGGCTTCAACAGTGGGCTCCAAGTCTTCATGAGGGAGATAGTCTTGTGAATGAGCACCGAGGGATTCGACACCACCTTTTTGTTGAATATTGCATCATTCCTAGTCTTCATAACGCACCTCACAAAGAAATAGCAATGTCACTGCTTGATACCTCGTTATTTATCCATTATCTCAACAAAACAATTTTCACAACTAGTCGGAGACAATCGACATCCTAGGCAGTCCCTCAGAAAATCCCAAACAAAAATCGCCACCGGACATTGGAAAAGAATATGTTCAGAGGTTTCAGGAACATCACAGATTAAAGATTTCTCTGCCCCCCCCCCCTGTAAGGTCGAGATGGCGGACTAGAGGGGGGGTGAATAGTCCTTTTTAAAACTAATCGCTCCGGCTAACCGATATAAGTGCGGAATTAAATCTATCGGCCTAACCAAGACTTTCACCCCTCTATCTATGTCTCTAGATGCACCTTGTAAAAGATTCTAAACAAGAAGACAAGGTGCCAATCTAGCTAGTGCACACTAAACAAGTCTAGCTTGCAAGGTCACACAAACCTAAGCAACTAGTACTTTAGCAACCGGGTGTGCACCTATACAATTCTAATGAGCAAAAGCACCAAGCCAAACCTAAGCTCACTAGATGCTCAAAGACATAGCTATACAAGCTAAACCCAAGAGCTCAAACTTACTTAACTACACAAGCTAAGCAAGGCAACTTACTCTACTTCTAGCTACACAAGCAAGAAGGTGATTAACAAGCTACTCAAGCTAACTAACCACAAGAGCAACTACACAAGCTATATAAGAATGTAAGGAAAGTAAATACAAAGCTTGTGAAAGAGATTGAAAACCACCGCGAAGTGTGGACACAAGATGACTCGGCGATTTTTCACCAGGTTCACTTGGTTGCCCCAAGCTATGTCCTGTTGTGTCGACCAACACCTTCGGTGGTTCCTCCGATCTTTTCACCTAGATGGTTCTCCGGTGTGACCCTCAAGTCACTTGCCCCTCAAGGCACGCCCCGCAAGGCACCGCAAGACACCACTCTCAAGTGAGCCCCTCAAGGCACCGAGCAAACCCACACACGCAAGGGTGGTAACTCAATGACACGCGCAATCCAATAAGGCTACTCTTCACGATCCCCGCGAGGTGAGCACCGAACCTCTCACAATCTCTTCTCCGGAGCACCGTATCTCCACGCGTGCTACCACGGAGCCTCTTGCCATCAAGCCGTCTAGGAGGTGGCAACCTCCAAGGGTAACAAGCTCTCCGGCTTGCAACACAACCACCTTGTGCCACAAATGCAATCTCACAAAACACTCGCACTAGAATCGCTCTTCTCACACTATCGGATGGTCACTACCAAGCATATGTGAGTTAGAGGGCTTCCAAGCACCACCACACAAGGCAACATAGCCAGGGCATGCTCAGCCACCGGCCACAGCCGGCCAAACCACGTATATATAGCCCCAAGGGCTGAAACTAGCCGTTGCCACCTCGGGCAACCGAAACACGAGCGTCGGACGCGTCCGGCCTCCACCGCCGGACGCACAGACCCGCGTCCGACGCACCAGATCTAGCCACGTGTACTAGCCGTTTGAATTCACCCGTTGCCGCCCAACGGCTCACTCAGAAACGCGCTCAGTAAACTTGCGCCGGACGCTGAACAGTGAACTCGCCGCGTCCGCCGCGTGCGTCCACCCCGCGTCCGGCCCGCGTCTGGCCCGTGTCCGGCGGCCCACGTCCGGGTGGCCCTCGGCGCCGCGGAACTTTCTGTTCCGCGTCCGGGGCTCGCCGGACTCGGCACCCCGGCGTCCGCCGCCTATGCCCGCCTCTCCGCGCCGCGCCGACGTCCATCAAGCGCCGGACGCGTCCGGCTCCCTCAAGGCGCGTCCGGCGCCTTCGCAAGAGCACACACTCCATCGTTTCCGCCGCGTCGCAACGCCAACTTCTTCACCATGCTATCCAACAAGTATACCAACTTGATCACCATGGATAGTATGTTTCCAACAACAATTTGCATCCGGCGCAATGGAAAATATGCCTCCAATTTTTTCGAAAGCGCCGAATCCCGCCTCGCAAGCTCGGCGGCAGGGAGAGAGGGACCCAAGCCCAACTCAACCCTGCAAACCACAGCGCGTCCAAATGCCACCTTTGTAAATGTGCCAACACCACCAAGTGTACAACTCCATGTGCTTGTTTGTTAGCATTTTTACAATCATTTTCAAAGGATTTTCTCTTCTTCTCACAACGCCACTCGATCCTAGCACATCGCAATGTTAGATCGCTCAAGTGGCACTAGATGACCGATATGCAAACAAGATTACCCCTCTTGATAGTACGGCCATCTATCCTAAATCCGGTCAAGTACTTCTCTACTCAACCTTAGACCGGTGAAATGAAATGCCCTAGGTTATACCTTTGCCTTGCGCATTTCCATCTCCACCGTCATCCTCCATTGTGCCAATGCACCGCATGCACGACACGATCATCAAATGATATGATCCACTTCATATCATCATGTGACACTCTTGGTCCATCGATCTTGACCTCACTTGCTCTTCACCGCTGCGTCGGTCCATCGGCGCCAAGTCTTGCCCAAGCTTCACCATCGCATGGTCCTTCGCTTTGCAGCCTCAACTTGCCCTTCACACTTGCAACCGGTCCATCAAGCCAAGCCTCATATTGATCTTCACCTCTTGGTCACATGACTCCATGTCATGTCTCATTTGCAATGAGCTCCTTCATCAACTCATGTGTTGAGCCTCACAACATCTCCAAACCATCTCCACCATGGAATATGTTGCTCACACACATGTGCTTGTGAACTAACTCCTGTGTATCTCAATCATCACACATGTTAGTCCACCTAAAGTTGTCACTCAATTATCAAAACCAAACAAGGGCCTTTCAATCTCCCCCTTTTTGGTAATTGATGACAACTCTACAAAGATATGGAATTTAAGAATATTTGGACTTTATGTCACTTATCCAACATTTAAGCTCAATGTTATGATTTGGATAAGTACCACAAAGTCAACTTGGTAGTGATAGCTCCCCCTACATGTGTGCTCAAATGGTTTGGTTTCAAGCTTGCACACATGCATAAATATGAAAATTTTGGGAGAGTTAGCACTACTAAGTGATGCTAAGGTATATAGGATAAAGCTTTGAAGCGTGATACCAATCTGAGTTGCACCATTGAAGTTCATCCTTAGCATCATGGTTAGCTAGATATCACATGAAACAAAACACTAGATACCTCATGAGATCAACATTATAAGCAAGGTTCTAGAACTACTTGTAAAGCACATATGACTAGCTAAACCATTCTATACATGCTAGTTTTTCAAATCATCAATCAAGTTTTATGACTAGCATTCACCACACAAGCATTGCATATTGAATTGAAAAACTTATGCAAATGCAAGCAAGCATATGGATATGCACAAATCAAATGCAATCAAACAAGTCCATGAGCTTGCTCTCCCTACTTGTGTGTTCCTCTTATCCAGGAATTTTTGATCCTCCTCCATTTTCAATGTTGCTCCCTCTCGGTCCATGTCCATCTTCTACTCCCCTTTGTATGCTTCTTGTATAGATCTTCGTTCCACTCATATCTTTGTCTTCGTTCCACTCATATCTTTGTTCCATATTTCTCTCCCTTTGTCATCAACAACCATAAAGGGATGTAGCAATACCACTTGAATATGCCACATGTAAGATACCACTTATAAGAAAATTCTCTTGATGCAAAGGGTTGGAACTATGGGTTGATGGTTGAGTCTTGAATCTTCATTTTTGATGGACAACACCATATGTTGGAATGACACCACTTGTAAAATCCTCATGTAGTTGCAAGGAATCCACTTGTAACTATGCATTGGGCACTCCCCCTTTGTCATAGCACCAAAGATACTACATGTAGGTCACTTGAAGTTTCTTTGTCTCTAATACCAATGAAGTGGGGCTCCTCCCCCTATGACAAAGCATGGGTCAAACCAATCCATAGACACCTTCTTGTTGGTGAGGGTAGCTTCTCTTGATTTGAATTGATCACTTAAAGTTGAGGATCACTTGTGGAACCATCTTGTTGATGTACTAGATATCTCTTGAATAAAAACCATGTGTACCATACTACTTGTCGGAACATCACTTGTAAAGATAGTGATAAACTAGACATTTCTTGCAAGAACTATCATTATGGTAACCACTTGTTGGATTTGTCATGAATATCCAATTCTTGAACTTGATAGACTTCATGAGCTTCTTTCTCTTTGACTTGAGCCAATATGAATCACTTATAAATATCCAAGTCCGGTTTGAACCAATGACAAGCTTCTTCACACCTCACTAGAAGGGTTATCTTGTCAATGTTGTACTTGAAACTTATATGCAATTCAAACTAGATCAAGTACTTGGGTTCACTAGCTCATGAGCAAACTCATACTCATACCACTAGGTAAATCAATCATTCAAGCAATAGTGGTAGACTATGAATTTAAAACATTTCATTGTTATGCATGACCCTAATAAGCATGTACTATATGCACTAACCGCATACTAGTAAGGGATGAAATGATCATGCACATTACAATGATACCTTTGCTATGTTGGAGTAGAGGATAGTCACATAGATTCCAATTTCATTACTCCAATAGCAATGTGAAGTCCATTTATAAGTTTGATGAAGCCAATATATATACCATGATTGAATACCATGCTTCACCCATATGAAGTGAAAACCACCTAAGATCAAGTGCTTTTTCTTGTTGTGGTTGGCTTGCTTCTTTTCTTGACTCTTGCTTGCATGAGAGAATACCACTTGTATGGGTACCTCTTGTGCACCACTTGTATTATTTCTTGACTCGTCATGTATTGCTCTCTATCTTGGGTGTTGCTTGCTTACTTTATCAACCCTTTTGATTGCTTCAACCGAGCATCTCCAATATCTCTTGGATCACCAAGAACTATCCTTGACACTCACTTGAATTGCCTTTTTTTAATTGATCCTTGGACTTGATATGATGAATCACTTGAAATCTTCTTTAAGTCCTTTTCTTTCTTGTTTAAGTTCTTTTCTTTCTACCAAATGATCTTCAATTTGTCACTAGAACTTAAACTTCATCTTCATCTTGAGTTTGATCTTGATCTTCGATTGGAGTACCAAACTGTGTAAGAAATACACTTCACAATCAAATGACCTTATACTCATTATTCTTCATGCTTCTAGACCAATTCAAAACCAAAGTTAGGTTCCTCAACCACTTATAAACATGAAACCAACATGAGGACCTTTTAATTTAAGTGACTCTTGATATATCCAATGATAGTCACTTTTCTGGCAGATTCTGTACCCTTCAAAGAATAATTCATATCTCCCAATGTACAGCTCCAAATGCCATGAAATTTGGTGGAGATGTGCAACACTAAGTCTACCAGCAGCTGTAAAAATTTGAGCTTCATTGGCCTTTTATATTGCTACCAGATTTCACATCTTCACTTACTGTTGCATGCTGAAAACTGCTGCACTATAGCTGACAAGATATGCTCCAAAACCGAAGCAATTCTTATCCAATATTCATGAAATTTGTACAGCACATTATACCATAAGTGTAGAGCATGCATACCAAATTTCAAGTCAATCCAATAATATTTGATCCATCAACCTCAGATTTGAACACAGCTTGCTCAGATTTCAGAGTTTGGACAGATTTAAGCAATTGAGCTATGCTTCTTCAAATTGAATCAAACTTGATATCAACTTGTTTGAATACCAACACAAGACATATATCCATTCAAACCACTTATTAAGAGTCATCTTGTGATCATATCCAACCAAACTAATTCAAATTTGACTACTAAGCAATTAATCCATTCAATCATCTCATAGCAAGCAACATGTGCATATATATCCAATTCAATCAACTCATATGCACCCAAATGGATTAGATCAACTAGGAATATACCTTTGAAAGATCATGATCATCCATTAGCAAGCTTCAACTCAAATACTTTGCAGGCCTTCAAATATATCCAATAATTCACCACAACTTGAATATTGCACTTGTATGGTGTAGCACATTGGACTTCACTTGTCATGACTTGGCATTGGGAAAGAAATAGCACTAAGCTTCAATACTCGATTCAATCAAATGATGAATGGCATGAACTCAATCAAGTCTCCAATGCCATGGTACCTACACACAATCATCCACTTTTTGATGGTACCCAAACATGTTTGGGTCCTCTCAAGTTAGGTGCAACATACTTAGGCAAAGCCCTAGTATGAGTAGCGGGATGTTTTGCAATAGAGACCATAGAGGTACCATTGTCATCCTTTCTAAACATATTATTTGCATTAATTGAAATAGGCTTAGAATTGTTACCTAGGGGACATGAATGAGCCATGTGTCCCCTTTCCCGGCATGAATAGCCTTTTCTTCATTGCTCATGTGATGCTCTTCATTGCCTTGCCTCCTTTGAGTTGCTTGAGCCTTCTTCTCAAGCTTGGTAGGACACCCCGAGGCAAAGTGTCCCATCTCTTCACACTTAAAGCACTTGATGTGAACCAAATCTTTCTTCTCTTGATTCTTGCTCATCATCATCTTGGCATCTAGAATAAGAGTTGGATGCCTTGAATAAGCTCTTCCACCCTTCTTGTTTTCTTCTTCTTGATCTTCAAGTCATCAATTTTAACTTCATTGTTGATCTTGACTAGATCTTGGGGTTTTGGTTGAGGCTTCTCATGCTTGAGCCTCTCTTCTTCTTTCTTCAACTTGAGCTTATCTTCATTGGGGCAAGCTTTTGCGAGATGTCCCTTTTCATGGCATTGATAGCACATGAAATGAGATAGATTTTCTTCTTCTTGCCTCATCATCTTCTTGGTCAACTTTCTTGCTCCCTTTGTCACCTTCCTCTTCTTGATGAAGCCAAGGCCACTCTTGTCATGAGAGCTCCTTTGACTCTTCAACATTTTCCGGAAGAGGACTTTGGAGTTGTTGCACCTCTCTAGCTTGTTGCTCAACTTCTCCACTTTCTTCTTGAGCTCATTGTTCTCCTTCAAAATGTTAGTCTCACTAGACAAGGAAGTAGAACAAGCATCTATATGTGAAGAACATGGCATAGCAAGTAAAACATCACAAGAGGTGGATACATGCTTCTTCCCTACATCACAAAGGTTAGTCATATGTGATTGATCATTCAACCCAAGTGATGAGCTCTCACTAGTTTTAATTTCTTCAATGGAAAACTTCTTAGTGAGAAAAGCATGATCTTGCAACAAAGTTTCATGAGCAACACTAAGTTCCTCATGGGCCAAGTTTAACACATCATGTGAACAATTAATAACATAAAGTAGATGCTTTTGTTGTTCACATGTTGTCTTTAGAAAAGAGTTTTCACTTTCAAGATTCATTGTTTTTGCTTTCTCATTTTCTAAAGACATGGTCATGCTAGCAAGTCTACTAACAAGCTCATCATAAGAGGCATGATCAATCACATTGCAACTTGATACCTTAGTGTCACCTTGTGACATGAAGCAATATGATGATGTCGGAGAGCTTGTAGTAGCATCATCATTGGAGCATGAACCATCATCGCCATCAAGTGTGCTTGGGGTAGAATCATTACTTGCATCACTTGAGGCATCATCCTCCATCTTGTCAAGTGAGCTTGAGGTAGATCGATCATCTTCCTCACTTGACCATGAGGTGGAGCAATCCTCCACAACAACCTTGTTATGGTCATGCTCAACAACCTCATGTGCCACCAACATGGACTCCTCATCAACAACATCGGGGGCCGCTCCATACTTCTCATTGAGATATACCCAAATCTCATGAGCGGACTCAAAATCCATGATCTCCTCAAATATGCTATCATCCAAAGATCTATAGAAGATGTTAGTAGCTTGGCAATTGAGAGTGAAGCAATTCTTTTGTGCTTGAGTTTTCCTTTCAATTGCACAAGAGAAGCCCACATCTACAATCCACCACATTTGAGGAGAAATAAACTTAAAATTGCATGACATCCAATTTCTCCACCATGCAAAGTGTGTGCCATCAAAAATGTGTGGACACTCAACATCTAGCCCATAATCCGCCATCCTCTCGGGTCGGTTAAGACCACTAAATGAGAGACCCGGCTCCGATACCACTTGTAAGGTCGAGATGGCGGACTAGAGGGGGTGAATAGTCCTTTTTAAAACTAATCGCTCCGGCTAACCGATATAAGTGCGGAATTAAATCTATCGGCCTAACCAAGACTTTCACCCCTCTATCTATGTCTCTAGATGCACCTTGTAAAAGATCCTAAACAAGAAGACAAGGTGCCAATCTAGCTAGTGCACACTAAACAAGTCTAGCTTGCAAGGTCAAACAAACCTAAGCAACTAGTACTTTAGCAACCGGGTGTGCACCTATACAATTCTAATGAGCAAAAGCACCAAGCCAAACCTAAGCTCACTAGATGCTCAAAGACATAGCTATACAAGCTAAACCCAAGAGCTCAAACTTACTTAACTACACAAGCTAAGCAAGGAAACTTACTCTACTTCTAGCTACACAAGCAAGAAGGTGATTAACAAGCTACTCAAGCAAACTAACCACAAGAGCAACTACACAAGCTTGTGAAAGAGATTGAAAACCACCGCGAAGTGTGGACACAAGATGACTCGGCGATTTTTCACCAGGTTCACTTGGTTGCCCCAAGCTATGTCCTGTTGTGTCGACCAACACCTTCGGTGGTTCCTCCGATCTTTTCACCTAGATGGTTCTCCGGTGTGACCCTCAAGTCACTTGCCCCTCAAGGCACGCCCCGCAAGGCACCGCAAGACACCACTCTCAAGTGAGCCCCTCAAGGCACCGAGCAAACCCACACACGCAAGGGTGGTAACTCAATGACACGCGCAATCCAATAAGGCTACTCTTCACGATCCCCGCGAGGTGAGCACCGAACCTCTCACAATCTCTTCTCCGGAGCACCGTATCTCCACGCGTGCTACCACGGAGCCTCTTGCCATCAAGCCGTCTAGGAGGTGGCAACCTCCAAGAGTAACAAGCTCTCCGGCTTGCAACACAACCACCTTGTGCCACAAATGCAATCTCACAAAACACTCGCACTAGAATCGCTCTTCTCACACTATCGGATGGTCACTACCAAGCATATGTGAGTTAGAGGGCTTCCAAGCACCACCACACAAGGCAACATAGCCAGGGCGTGCTCAGCCACCGGCCACAGCTGGCCAAACCACGTATATATAGCCCCAAGGGCTGAAACTAGCCGTTGCCACCTCGGGCAACCGAAACACGAGCGTCGGACGCTTCCGGCCTCCACCGCCGGACGCACAGACCCGCGTCCGACGCACCAGATCTAGCCACGTGTACTAGCCATTTGAATTCACCCGTTGCCGCCCAACGGCTCACTCAGAAACGCGCTCAGTAAACCTGCGCCGGACGCTGAACAGTGAACGCGCCGCGTCCGCCGCGTGCGTCCACCCCGCGTCCGGCCCGCGTCTGGCCCGTGTCCGGCGGCCCACGTCCGGGTGGCCCTCGGCGCCGCGGAACTTTCTGTTCCGCGTCCGGGGCTCGCCGGACTCGGCACCCCGGCGTCCGCCGCCTACAGCCAGTCCTCCAGCGCCGCGCCGACGTCCATCAAGCGCCGGACGCGTCCGGTGCTCCCTCAAGGCGCGTCCGGCGCCTTCTGCAAGAGCACACTCCATCGTTTCGTCGCCGCGTCGCAACGCCAACTTCTTCACCATGCTATCCAACAAGTATACCAACTTGATCACCATGGATAGTATGTTTCCAACAACAATTTGCATCCGGCGCAATGGAAAATATGCCTCCAATTTTTCCGAAAGCGCAATCCCGCCTCGCAGCTCGGGCGGCGGGGAGAGAGGGACCCAAGCCCAACTCAACCCTGCAAACCACAGCGCGTCCAAATGCCACCTTTGTAAATGTGCCAACACCACCAAGTGTACAACTCCATGTGCTTGTTTGTTAGCATTTTTACAATCATTTTCAAAGGATTTTCTCTTCTTCTCACAACGCCACTCGATCCTAGCACATCGCAATGTTAGATCGCTCAAGTGGCACTAGATGACCGATATGCAAACAAGATTACCCCTCTTGATAGTACGGCCATCTATCCTAAATCCGGTCAAGTACTTCTCTACTCAACCTTAGACCGGTGAAATGAAATGCCCTAGGTTATACCTTTGCCTTGCGCATTTCCATCTCCACCGTCATCCTCCATTGTGCCAATGCACCGCATGCACGACACGATCACCAAATGATATGATCCACTTCATATCATCATGTGACACTCTTGGTCCATCGATCTTGACCTCACTTGCTCTTCACCGCCTCATGGTCCATCGGAGCCAAGTCTTGCCCGAGCTTCACCATCGCATGGTCCTTCGCTTTGCAGCCTCAACTTGCCCTTCACACTTGCAACCGGTCCATCAAGCCAAGCCTCATCTTGATCTTCACCTCTTGGTCACATGACTCCATGTCATGTCTCATTTGCAATGAGCTCCTTCATCAACTCATGTGTTGAGCCTCACAACATCTCCAAACCATCTCCACCAGGGAATATGTTGCTCACACACATGTGCTTGTGAACTAACTCCCGTGTATCTCAATCATCACACATGTTAGTCCACCTAAAGTTGTCACTCAATTATCAAAACCAAACAAGGGCCTTTCACCCCCCCCCCATTTTTTTCTTCTTAAGTTGAACCCCACATTAGATCCTATCATGATAAGCCATCCATAGAAAATTTTTAACTTTCGGGCGATAGGACATTTCCACACCATAGACATGTGTCTATCTATAACTCCTCTAAAGGTCATTAAATTGTAGAGAATATTTAGCTGTGTATTTTGAAGATTTTTCCAACACCCAATTCACTTCATCTCTACATGAGGATAATTCTATTGGCCCTAGCTTGCTTACTAGCTCTCCGACTTCCTGTGCTTGTCTTCCATCAAATTGCATTCTAAATTCAAGTTTCCATTCCCCATCTATGTGTGCCTTAGCTACTGACATCTCCAGATCTCTTGTGATCCTGAACAGATTTGGATAGCTAATGTTTAAAGGGCACTGATCTAACCAGCAGTCAAGCCAGAATCTAGTCATCTGTTGGCCAGAGTTGACTACCATCTTTCTACCCTTTTGATAACTTTCTCTTATATCCAAAAGTGACTTTCAGAACTGAGAACCGTCTTTGCTTTGACTTGGGAAGTGCTCTTTTCTCTCAGGTACTTTTTCCTCAAGACAGAAAAGCATAAACTATTATCTCCTCTTTCCAATCTATTAATCCATTTTGCTAACAAGCATTCGTTCATAACCCTAACATTGATGTACCCTAGCCCTCCAAAGATTTTTGGTCTACTCAAAGTGTCCCATTTCTTCATATGGTACTTTCTTTTCTTGGAGGTGCCCTGTCAAAAGAACCTAGATCTTAATGTGTCTAACCTTTGGAAATTTCGTTCATATAACCGGTAGACTCCCATTATGTACATTGGTATGCTGGACAGGCATGAGTCAATGAGGATTGATTTGCCACCTGAGGACAAAAACTCACACTGCCATGTTCCCAGTCTTTTTTTTTTTGTTTTAGATTCCACATAACTCAGTTGTGCTTTGGTTATCTTCTGATAGCTCGTTGGTAAACCTAAGTAAATCATAGGGAAAGACCCGCATCTCACAGCCCATAATCTCAGCAGCAATACATTTCTCAGATTCTGCCAAACCCACAGTGAAAAGCTCACTTTTATCAAAAATCTATCTTCATTCTTGAGATAGCTTCATAACAAGAAAGAATAGCTCTAACATTTCTCAAGTTTTCAGGATAATAATGCATCAATATTACAGTATCATCAGCATATTGTAAGTGGGTTAGCCCTCCATCAACCAAGTGGGGTATTACTCCTCTAATCACCCCAGCTTGACTAGCTCTAACCAACATTGCAGATAAAGCATCTACAACTAGGTTGAAGAGAAGGGGAGACAAGAGATCTCCTTGCCTCAACCCTTTGAAGCTTCTAAAATACTCTTCCCTTTCTCCATTTACATCAATGCAGACTCTTCCTCCACTGACAGCTTGGTTGATCTAGTTGATCCAACTCTCAGAGAAACCTTTTCTTATCAACACCTTTTCTAAAAAATCCCTAGCTAACTTTGTCATAAGCTTTTTCAAAATCAAGCTTCAAGATCACACCTCGGACTTTTGATTGTTTCAGCTCATGCAAAGCTTCTTGTAAAATTACTACCCCATCTAGAATGAATCTGCCTGGCATGAAGGTTGTTTGGTAAGGACTTACCACCTTGTGTATCACCTCTGTCAGTCTTAGGGTTAAGGCTTTGGTAACTATTTTGTAGATGACATTCAAAAGGCAAATGGGTCAAAATTATTCGACATTAGTTGCTGGCTTGACCTTAGGTAGTAACACAATGACACCATAATTTAACCTCCATAAATCCAATCTCCCAGCATGTAAATCATCCAGAATCTCTTTAATGTAACTTCTAATTTGAGGCCAAATGTTTTTGAAAAATTCCACAGAGAAGCCATTGGGCCAGGAACAGTATTCTTTTTCATTTCTTTTAATACTTTATCTATCCCCTCATAGGAAAATGGTTTGGTTAGGAACTCATATCATTTTGTTGCAGTTGCTCCTCTAGTGGCCCATACTTTGTTCTAAATGGATACCTGCCACCTCTGGCCAAACAGGTTTTTGGAGTAATCTATAATGTGTTCTCTTAGCACAGTAGGGCCTTCTACCTCTATACCTTCTATCTCTAACATGGTAATCCTCATTTTCTTTTTTGTTCCATTGGCGCATTTATGAAAGTAGTTAGATTTGGAGTCTCGTTTTAGAATCCATTGCTCACCCCCCCCCCCCCCCCCGCCCCCTCCTTTGCCATTCATTAGCCAAAATTTTTTGCAACTGCATATCCAGGTCATACCTCTCTGTCCATTCTATTTGGGCCAAGTGTCTAGTTTCGCTCCACTCATCTAGTTGTCACAGTCTAGTCAGTAACTCTTTTTTGTGTTTCCTCTAATAACTATCATTATTTTGCCCCATCCTTTTATAGCTCTTCTCAGCTTACTTGATGTAATGTGCCAATGATCTAAAATGTTGTGTTTGAACCTAAGAGTCCATTTTCCCAACCATCTTCTCAGCTTACTTGATGTAATTAAGCCTTCTTGGTTCAACGTGAGTATTGAATCTAAAGTAGTATATCTGCATTTGATTTATACATCCAGTATCCACAATTAATGGATTATGGTCACATCCCACCCTAGGGGCTGTCTGCACACAGGCTAAGTTAAACCTTTCTTCCCAGTCACTTGAGGCCAACACTCTATCTAACACACACAGAATTGGAGGATTCTGTTTGTTTGACCATGTAAACAAAACTATGGAACCATCATCGTTGCCAATAAGCAATTGGTCTATGGCCTATTACCCATACCACTCGTCGCACTGTTATCCATCATGCTATGACCACATTTATTTTCTCTTGTGACTAGCTTCTTTGCAAAGAGAAAAGACGAATGATATTCGTTGCGCACTGATCATGAGCTTTCCATGCTTTCATGATTTTATTATCATCACATCCGCGCCGAGACATATATATATATATATATATGTTACTCTCCTGTCGGATTTAAGCTATGATTTTTATCACAGTAGGTCCCAGTGTTTAGGATCATTAATTCTTAATCCTACCATTTGCAGACTTTGCAGTGCAGTGCGGCTGCAGTATATATAGTATCCCTCCTTATGTAGGACCTACGTACAATATATACATACCTATGTCCTTGACATATACTAATCGAGTTATACGGTCTCCCAACATATATATTTTCATCACCAGGTTTGCTTTATACACTCTAGTTTAGATCAGTACTCTTTATATACTCTAGTTTAGATCAGTACTTAGTCCGTGTAACCAACAAGTGTCATCCTCGTTCTTGATCCATATCACCCTGTCTAGCTAACTCATCATTTGCTTCAAGATAAGTTATATTTTTGGGACATGCCTGCACAAAGAAGCTTCATATATATAGATAAGATTGATGTCCTTGTAGGCAGAGAATACAGGGGGCCGCAGACTGGAGTATATAGCAGCAATAACTCCTCAACTTGATGTCTTTCTGCCTAAAGGAAGCCCTCGACAAAACAACAGCATCATTCCCACCCAAACGTGGCATCTACCTCGTCGCAATCTCTATTATTTCCGAATGTGCTAAAGGGGGAGAATCCAGTAAAGGAAAAGCCAGCAAGTGTTGCATATCCTATCCTGCATGTTGGCGTGTCCATGGTATATTTTTTGAAGACTGGCTGGATATGGAGGTACTTGAGTTGCATGCGTGGATCCAAATAATTGCATTGGATGAATTTGGCATGGTTTTGAAGCGAAAGCTAGGAATATTAGAAACCCTGGCCATGGAATCTGTTCCTGTGCTGTCGTTACCTATCAAAGATTTTACACGCCGCACATTCTTCCTCACCCGTCGTGTAACCTCTCATCAAGTCATCATGGATCAGTCAACCCTCTAGCCTTCAACTACCACAACTGCTCGAAGGCGATCGCCACCCCAGAGTCTCCCTCCGGTATGTACCGCCGAATAGTGCTTCTCTTCTTCCTTGGTTGTATTCATATTCATCTCAATCTACATGATGTGTTAGGGTGATCCTAATCTACACGACTGGACAAACAAGGCCTCCCATGGATCCCTTTCATGTGCATCGCTGCGGGGTTTGCAGACAATATGATTTGTAGGCCTAAGACAATTCCTTCATTGATCCTCAATATCTCATCCTGGCTAGGGTTTAGAGGCTCCCCATCGCTCCCCACCTCGCCGCCTCCAACAGCCGCTCCCCACCTTGCCGCCGCCGGAGGGACTGCTCGGGAAGCTCGCGCAGCCCCCATGACGGCGGCGGCGGGGCTCTCTGCCCAGGTGCGGGCGTGAGCACCCCTTCTCCCCCCTCCCTCCCCAACCACCCCCCTCCCCCCCCCCCACCTCCAACCGTACATCCTCTTCGGCGGCGAACAGTGGCGGCGGGGGCTGACTCCGGTCCTCGGTGGCCAGATCTAGTCCCCGTGGGGCGGCCTGCTCGATGGTGAAGGCCGATCTGGCTCGCGCCTCGGTGGGCTGACGCGGACGGCGGCACCGTTCTCCCCACCATTTGGTGGATGAACGGACTCGGCGGCCGGCATACCCGCACCGGTGAAGGGGGCTGGCGATGGAGGGCCGATCTGGGTATCTCAGGCCTGGATCCGCCGGCTGCTGCCCCGTGCTGCCCACTTCTCGGTGCAAATGGTGCTCCGGCAATGCGGACTCGGGCGGACGTTGCCTCGGGTCGGGAACATTTTCCCTGGCGGCGGCTTGGGGGTCGATTTGGACTCCCGGGCACCGGATGGGGATGACAGGGTTGGCACTGGCCATCTCCAAGCCGTCCAACCCGCCCACGCTGACATACACATCAAAGGACACCGTCGCCCCTGCTGCTGCCTCGCGGCATCTGGTGAAGACCCTGCCGATCATATCCGGTATCTGTTGTATGTAGGTTCGACTTGGATGTGCTTTTGCAGGACTTCGGATTACGGGTGAAAACCCTGGCGGTGCTGGGCCGGCGGCGATGACGCAATCAACGTCATCTTCCCCTTTGGAGGCGTCGTTGTAATTTCCTCTTCCTTTCGTTGATGATGGCGTCTGCGGATGTCATTTACCTTCTTCAAGGCATCAACACAAGCACACCTACTCCTAGTCATGCCCTGCACTTTGACACTTGGGACTCAGCTGCGGCGTCAAGAGCAAGCCAAGGACGCCTTTTTCGGATCAAATAGAGGGTCGAAACATTTATCGTTCTTGTTATGTCCCGATCAATGTATAAGACTATGGCTTTTCTCTCTTTTGTTTTTCTATCTTTTTTGTAACTTTTGGCTGTGTACATCCCCGGATGTAGAGGCCGAATATTAAAAATCCTTTATCGAAAAAATTGGTTGTTAGTGTTTTGTGTCTTCGTGGTGAAGGTAAGAATTTGTTAGGTCTATCAAAGCGAAGGGAATTTCAGTATAACAACAGGAAGTTGAACTGTTGAAGGCTTGAAGCTATCAGACAACGTTTTTTTCGGAATCAGGAGAGGGTTCAAGATAAAAAGAAAAGAAATGAAAAGCAGAGAACATATTTGAGCTAATCATGGGGATTAATATACTCTAGAAATAGATAGAGATGATTGGCACACCAAATTCTTAGAAGGCCAAAAGAAGACATGGAGCCCGTAATTATAACCACTAGAAGCAGAGCACAGGTCCGAAGCCATGACTTGGTAAAATAACACAAAGATATCCAACTTCTGAGGTTTGTTATTTTAACAGGAAAAAATCACTAGATGCCTTGTTGTCATTATACCACCCACCCTAAACGTTTCTCGCTACCAAACTTTTGAGTTTTGAGTAGCTTCTAATCCAAAAAGAATGTTTGGATGTGGTTGATGTTGATGACGTGGCTGCATAAGTGAATAGAAACATGCACCTTGGTTTTTATGGTCCGTTTGGTTATCTGAATTTTGTTCCAGATTCTAGTCTGGAGCCACAGAAACGGTGCCAAACGGTAAAGCCACAAAACGTTTCTGGTTTCTTGCGTATGAAGGTGAAACGGCTAGAGGCCTCTTTGCCGAGTGTTAACACTCGACAAAGAAAATCTTTGCCGAGTGTTGACTGGGTGGTAGAGTGCCCGAGTTTCGGCACTCGGCAAAGAGCTGAGCACTTGGTAAGTCTCCTGTCTCCTGTAGTGAGGGTAGTTTCACATGGATTCATTCCTGTTTCTCTTATCTCGCTTATGTGTGTTTTTTGTTTTTTTTTTTTCAGTTCTGATCCATTTTTAGTGCAAAAAAAATTAAAATGGTTTTGTAACTAAGTTGTACTCTGCTCACAAAAAGTTTGATTTTCTTATGAAACATATTTTTACTTATATATGAAACTTTAAAGGAAAACATTCTTGTGAATTAGAATCCAGTTTACTAACCAAACGGTTTTACAAAGTAATTCTGATTCATCACCTGAAACATTTCTTTAGAGAATTTCGATCCAAACATTTTTTGTGAGAATCTGGATCCCTAAATATATACTCTCGCTATTCCAAAGTTTAAAACATTTTGATGTTTTTTAGATTGAATAGCTTTGGCTATTACTAAGATATATACACTATATTTAGATGCATAGCAAACGTCATGTATATATCAAGAAAAAGCCAAAATGTCTTATAGTGTGGAATGAACGGACTAGTATTTATCTTAGCATAGAGTATACCTAAATGCATAACAAAAATTCTATATTTCAAAAAATCAAAACATATACAATTTGAAATAGAGAGACCTCCTATTAATGACATTTACGTAGTATATATGTTGCACTTATATAGGACATACATAAATGTCTTTCCACCTAAAAAGTTTCAGAATATTAGACATTTTAGGATATGTTGTTTTCTTAAGTATTTAGACACAGTGTATATTTAAGTATGGAATAGAAATGAAGCCATGTGGAAGGTTGACGGGGTGAGCGGGAGAGTGGCTACTTCCCCTGTGAAAGGCACACTAACTTTGCTTTGCTTTAGTTGCAAATTAAAGCGAGATGTTCATATCGCGAGAACAAATAATGATAAACAAAAATGATTGAATTTGTATCAGCACATTCCGTCGAATGTGATGATCAGGCGTGAGATTTTTTTTTTAGGGGAACGCGTGAGTTTTTGTTTGCACATCAGCATCACTGTGGATGATCACAACTTGGGCCAGGAGATCGGCAAACGCTCAAGCAAGCAGAATGATCGCATCATTGGGCCGGACTGGGTCCATGTTGACAATAAAGTGAGTGTAGCCCAGCCCATGAGGTCCAGTAAAGTGAGTAGATTCATACAAAGGGTGAGGAAAGAATAAATCATTTGTCCCTTAAAAAAAGAATAAATCATTTGTGTAATCATTTGTGACAGGACTTCGATATATTTCTACTGAGCATTGTGATTGCGACATGAGAAAAACACCGCTGCCTTCCCCAGGAACTAATGTCTTTGTCCACCTCCTCTCTCCCAGCAGGTGGCCCCGTTTGCTGGCTAGAGGATTGGGGACTGATCTCTTCGTAGTTTTTAGGTTTTTGTTAATGCATGTTCTTCTAGGGTTTGATTTCAGGCATCATCTACGATGTGGTGGTGACGACGACGCACTAGAATAAGGTCACTTTGGCCTCTCTCCTCATACCTCGTTGGTGTTAGATCCATTGTTGATGAAGGGCCAGTGAGGGTTTGGTCTGTTAGATCTGTCGGTTTTATTCAAATTTTGATGGCAGTTGGTGTGTTTATCAAAGGCAGTCAGTTGGGTCCCTTCATGATCGACATCTTCTTTTGGTTTGTTCTTTTGCATGGTCTGGCATCCCCAATACTCTGTTATGATGGTGAAAGATTGTAAGCCTGTGTTTTGAAACATTCCTCCAGTCGACGTTCTTTCATTAAGTTCTAGACCTCATTGTCAGCTATTGGTGGATTTGGCGTTCTTCAAAGCCTTGTATGATGATGACGTTTGCAGGTGTCCATTCCTATGCAGTCTCTTCAGTGCATTTTTCAACCTTCAGCAGACAATGGATGATCAAAAGAATAAGACTACTGACCTTGACATATTTAAGATATGATTCTCTTTTGATGAGCTCCTACACACACACACACACACACAAAAAAAAAGACTAGAATTTCTTCGAAGCGTTCATCGTCTGATCCTCCAGCTCTTTGCTGCCTATCCCTAATCCCTTCTCCGATCTTCACACCCTTGCTAATTGTTAACAGTTTGCGTGCTGGAGGTAATGAAAATAGAAATATTATTATTATAGAGGGCAAGTTAGATGACTGAATCTTTGTACAAAGGAACATAGAAGAAGAAGCAACGGGAGAAATGAAAAAGGAAAAACATTGTTCGTTGGAATCATTGTTGGTTTCAATGGGAAATCCTAAAAATAAAAAAGGAGAAAAATCATGAATCATAAAAAATAAAAACACGATAGATGGAAAATAAAGCAACGAGAGAAATGAAAAATCCTTATTCATTTTAATCATTGTTGGCTTCAAGGGAAATAAATAATAAAATTAAAAAACAGGGTAAATATTGTCTGAGCCCAGGTTTGAACTGGGGACCTTTAGTGTGTGAGACTAACGTGATAACCAACTACACCACCCAGACGAGTTATCTGGTGATCCCGAGGAGTACTTAATAGCTTAATCACATGACAGAGTCCCATTTGTCGCTTTTGCGTTGGATTTAAATGACCCGACATGATCACCTAAACGAGTGCGCACGGCACGGCATTTCCGGTCCGGTGGAAGCGATCGGGACCGGAATAGATTGCAACTTGCGCACCTTGTTCTCTGGAGGAGCCGGAAACGTTGTAAAAAAAAAACGTTTGGCATAATGACTCTTTCTATTTTTTGGATAAATGAATGATGTAAATATCTAAGTGCCCCTTATTTGATTTGGTCGTATATATATTGATTTATGGTTGAACTTGACTTTATAATACAATTATTTTGAAATTAACAAATTAAAAAGTACAAAAATAAGATTAATCGATACTTTTAGTGTTTTAAAGTATCGTATGCTATGAAAGTGCAGAAGACGACGTTCACGATATACAAACTAGATGATACCCCGCGCGTTGCTGCGGGATTAGGTAGAATGATTTGTAGATAGTTCTTCACTTCTTCTACAATGGCTCTTGACTTCTTCTATAGTGGAGATGAAATGTCATGACTTAGTGTAACAAATTTCAAAATAGCTATAGAAATAAAAATATGGCTTCCTGGTTGTGGTGCTAGCGGTGGAGGTTGTCGTCTGTGTTGTCTCCTCCGGAATCGTCGCGGTTGCTCTAGAACTCCACCTCGAGGATTGACGCCATCTTCTATGGCGTCAACCTCGCCATGGAGTTCCGTGGTGCCATGATGGTGCTGTTGTGGACTAGCACTTCCATTTGTGTTGCACCAGAGCTCCTTCCCCTTACTATACTACTAGTTGGTCGACAATCAGCAGCCTTCCCTTTTGCATTGGATTTATTTAAGTGAGCCATTTTTTGCCTTTCCTTTTGTGTTGGATTTAATTGAGCGGAGAGAATCACAGGAAGGAGTGCATACAACATTTCTGATGGATGAACACGTCGGGCCCGTCCTCTGGACGATTTGCGCACCTTACTCGTATTTGACGAGCGAGAAATTCGAAACAGAGGAGATTTATATTTAGAGATCCATTTAAAGATGTTGGAGGCTATTTTCCCCAAAATCTCGATGTTGCTCTTATGATCTCGATCTCATGATCATGATATCTAAACTTTAATTGTCAAACTGGAGCAAGCAAGGATTTGATCTCTATGCTGGATATGTGAGTTTCTTGGTGTTGCTCTTATGATCTTGATCTCGCGATAGCTAAGCTTTAATTGTCAAAACTTGGGCAAGCAAGGTTTGTTGCCAGATTTTAGTAATACCTCATCTCACATTAAGTTGTCAAAGATGTGACAAATATATGTGCTCAACTTTTGTTAACTTTTGATTGCCAAATCTTTTGCTTGCTAATTTCGGAAGGCAACCAAGAGCCATACACTACTGATTGGACCCTAGTCATTAATTAAATAATCTAACTCACCAATCAATGGCCGTGAACATGGGCAAAACACGCGACGCCCACCAACCAAGGAAGCAAGCAATCAGAGGAAACGAACAATCGACGGGAGAACTAGTTCAAATAAAAAGAATCGATTAAGCACACGCGATTGCTATTCGATTCATACTCATGGCCGGAACGATTACACTGAGAGTCAAGATCGACCACAAGCAGATCATTCCTTCGCATACTCGCAGCATTACATGACAGAGAGATAAGGGGAAAGGAAAAGGAAAAAGAAAAAGAAAAAAAAAACAGATCTTGATCTGAATCACGCCGGCGGCGGCGGCTCCTACTCGCCTAGCCCGCGTAGACGTGTATGCCGACGGCGATGAGGAAGATGGTGACGAGCGCGAAGTAGAGGACGGCGTGGACGAGGATGGCGATGCCGCTGGTGTGCATGCTGCCGAACTCGGCCACCCGGCCCCGCCCCGGCAGCGTGCAGAGCAGCCCCGGCGTGAGCACCACGAACAGCACCGTCGCCACGATCACCGGGCCCCAGTCCGCCATCGACGCCGCTCCCTCTCCCCTCTTCCTGCTCCCGCTCCCGCCGGGCCTCTCAAGTGAAGATCGAAGCTCCCAATCTGCGCTCTCCTTTCGTCGTTCTTGAACTCTCCCGAGGAAAGGCAGAATGAGGAGCGCAGCCGCAGTGGCGTGGCGCTTGCCAGTCACGCATTTTTAGAGCAGAAAAGAAAGCGTGGCGGGGCCCACTGCGTGGTGCTAGAGCGACTTGGGGGCCCACGCGTCATTGGCAGGGGCAGATGCGTGCGTGGTCCAGCCTGTCCGCCGCGGAGGCAAGGAATCCAGCCGTTGCCGCTTTGCTTGCGCAGTGGAGTACACGGATGCGGTGCGATGCGAGCGTGCGTGCGAGGCGAGGCACCGGATCTACGCGGGCCCCAGCGGCGCACGGGTCCGCGAAGGAGAAGCAGAATCGGCAATCCTGCTGGACTTGGGCCCTTCAAAGGTCCAATAAAATCTCTTTTTTTAAAGGTGTATTTGGTTCCTGGCTTATGCAAGTCTAGCTAGCAAAACTAAGTCAGGCTAGCCCAAGCGTATTTCTGAAGCCAACATAGACTTGTTTGGTTGCATGCATCATCTAAGCTGGGCTATTGGGTGTGTTTGGTCGGCCAGTTTTTTTCGAATAGAGTCACCCCTTCTTTGTGCAGATAAGTTTACCTCTGTTAATCTAAGAAAAAGGTTTACCTCTTGTTGAGGCAACGTGTCAAACGCCTGGTGAACCCCTGGAGGCACATCTCCAACAAGAACAACCGAACTCTTCCCGTGCAGCAACCAGAGTACCAGACTCTTCACTCTCCAACAAGAATAACTAACCTAGTATCGGACTGGACGAGAAAGAGAAGACCACATCGTGGCAGAGCTGCTGTCCACGAGGTCCAAGTAGTCGAGGTCACGCAACGCCGCCGGCACTCCATGGCGCCACGCCGACCCGCACCTCAAGCTTCTCGCCGATAGAGGAGGGTGGAGCCGCCAGAGGTAGGCGAAGCGCCGCCGGGGTGTCTGCCTCCAAGAGCCCCCATGTGCGTTGCCGGGAGGAAGGAGACCGTGCGTCGCCGGGAGGGAGCAGGGCCTGCACCTTCGCACCTAGGAGGTTTGCGCCGTCGCGGATCGGGAGGGGCCCGGCTGCACCGTCACCAGTCGAGGGAGGAGCGGTGGTGCCGCAGAGGGACGAGGATGAGGTGACAAGAAGTTGAGCCGTGGCTGGCGCAGGACTGGCCTTGAGAAAAGGGATCTCCATGTCGTTTTTCCAGGGCATGGATAGGAAAGTACGGTTGGCTAAGATAGACATAGCTTTGGACTGTTTATATGCAACCAAACAGCTCGAAATTGGCCTGTTGGAGCCAGAGCCAGAGATAGGCACCAACCAAACAAGTACAGAATTTGACTCCGGCAGCCGCTCCATGTTTTTTACAGAACACAATATACAGCAAGCGGCAGTTGAATTGAGTTACCCTGGAAAATCGATAAGAATAATAAAAAAGAAAGATCAATGAATGAAATTAATGAAGCAAAAAAAATTGCTTACCGTAGCGCCAAATTAATCAAGGAAGCAAGCGCGATCAGTAATAAAAAGAAAGATCAATGAATGAAATTAGTGAAGCAAGAAAAAAATTGCTTATCGTACCGCCAAATTAATCAAGCAAGCAAGCGCGGTCAGAGTCAGCTTCCCTGACGAAGCTGCAACGCTCCTTTTCTGATCACATCCTCATCCCGATGCTTTTCCTCCATGGATTCCATTCCCCGCCTCCCTTTCTCACTCTTTAGCGTCGATTGGATCAGCTCTAGGCATGGATGTCGTCGACGTCTCATTCCTTGATGAATCTCCTCTCTTTTCCGCTCCATTATTGTTGCCTGCTTTCCGTGTCACTCGTGCTGCTCGAGCTCCACAAAATGCAAGCACACATTGGGCATTGACACACAGCACACGCCAGCAGTACAGTAGCTATCTGGACTAGTTAGGCAAAAGGAGAGAGCAACTAATCGAGACCGGCCGGGATGCTGGACTGGGCGCCGGTGGTGGTGGGCGTCGTGCTCTTCGTGCTGCTCTCGCCGGGCCTGCTCATCGAGTTCCCCGGCCTGCACAGCTGGGTCGACTTCGGCAGCCTCCGCGTCACCGGCAAGGCCGCCACCGTCCACACCATCCTCTTCTTCGCCATCTTCCTAATCGTCACCATGGCGTGCAACCTCCACATCTACACCGGCGCCTAGCTAGCTAGCGGAGCTGATTAGTGAGTGATTACCGCAAGCACCGTAGTACCTCTTCATCGTCGTTCAGACGTCAACCCGTGTCATTTGTATTGTACTCTCTTTCGTCTCATAGATACACACCGCCCGGCCATCTCGTGTCTTAGATCACTAATTTAACAGGGATGTACCTGTATGAGTAAGTGATCTTGATGTAGCAGCGTCTTGAGGCTTGAAAATCGGCGTCGATCGTTGATCCACTTTTCAATATAATTTTCATGGATTCACTTTAATTTAAGATACATTGTTTGTTACGGATGGTGAAAACATTTCAGATCTCTGTTCCCTCATAATCACCACAATTTGGTTGATATATACGCTGGATTCTGATTAAAGTTTATTAAAAAACATATAAATGTTTTAACTCGTTGCACATAAAAAAGAAAAATGAACAAAATAATGTCGTCTAGGCAAGAAACAAATGGTGTGAAACCATGGTGGAGCCGTTTCACTTACCAAAAATGGTTTCATGGTTATAGCATTCGACACTGTTTCTTTGATTCCCGTAACAAATAGAACCGATTCAAATGCACCACCAAAATGCAAATTCTTCGTATGGATCTGAACATAGTTATTAGGACCGGATTAGACATCGAGCAAGCGAGGCCATCAGTTCACTGATCCATCCGCCAGTTCGATAGTTTTAAACTGGATAAATTGAACCTCCTAGAAATACATCAAACCGGTGCAATATATATAACGGTATACAATGGATAATCAACAACATACATAATTAATTACATATACAACTAATAAGTTGATGAAGAACACAAATATATAACCAGCTTCCGACTAAACTAACCACAAGTCCATGTATAGGTACTCCTCCAAAATCAACATGTGTATGTTAGTGGTTCACCATTTACCAGATATACGGTTGATTTAGCGTTGCAAAATAATTTTAAATGCTTGTTGAGTGAAAATCACACAAACATTTGAATTGAGAACAAAGTCGCAAAATTGTGAGTTTATTCTATATGAATTGTACAGTATGTGTCAGCGGGTATTTATAGGGGTCCAGACTTCATAGCTACACAAAAATGACAATTTGGCCCTCAGGCTTTCCTATACATTTAGCTAGAAAGAAAGAGGATGAAGTGGTAATTTCACTTCGCTAAGCCTAATTTTCCCTTTGTCTTTGGACTTTGCTCCTTATGATTTTCCAAGTCTTCGCGTTGTTCTTATTCCTTCTGAAAATATCTTGTTTTCAAGCTTCATTCCTGGTAGCGAAGTCAAAATACTTCGCATGCTTCTCCTGATCTTTCTTCCTCTTTCCATGCGAAGTCGTCTTTTTGGCTCCTGCTTGTTGAGTGATGGTTTTTATACTGCGATGCCGAAGACGAACTTCCGAAGTCGAAAAAATTATCTCCAATGGCTTTCCCTGCACTTAAATTCTGTTAGCTCAGAAAGTTCTATTTTTTGAGCTCTAAAGTTTGCAACCAAGTTTTCTGGCGAAGTTTGTCCCCAATAATGCTACTATACCGTTGCACTTAAAAAAAGTTATGAAAATCTAAAACTTAAAAGTCACCCAGCAACAAATCCAACGATGTCAGAGTAGCAGGAAACGTTAGATCCGGCTGCCAGGGCCGGATCCGGCAAGGAGCGGCCGATGCTGCCCTGACCCTAATCTGGCGAGTGGCATCGATGGCTCAGCGGGCCTCATGAATGGGCTCGTCCGATGTTTTTTTTCCCCTTTTAATCTATGTTCAGAAACGGGCACTTGACCACCTTCAAAAATCAGTTTTGATTGCCTGGGAAAATGTCTTTGGTAGTAGTGATAGAATTCATGTTATTGATGCTCCTCTCTTATCGATTTCGAGAAAAAAAAAAAGACAAATAGAACCGATTGAGCCATATAGGTGACAGGCCTGGTGCTTCCTACCTTTCATTATCACTTTTGTTTAGTTTCCATGGTGGAAAATCGTAGCACAACACAATGTAATTAAATGCTAAAGCTAGGTCTTATTTAGATTGTGAAAAGTAAAGTTAAAAAACACAAGAATATTTTTGTTTGTATTTGGACAAATTATGATAGACTCAAAAGATTTGTCTCACGATTTACGACCAAATCAATGTAATTATTTATTTTTTATCTATATTTATTACTCAATAAATGTGTCTAAAAATTTGATGTGATTGAGGGAGTGTAAAAATTTAAAATTTTAAAGTAATCTAAACAAGGCCATATGAAATGGTGAAATGGAACGGTACATTGAGAGTGCCACGTCTTTAAAAACTAGGAGGTGACAGTGAGACCAGGCTTAGAAGTCGTTAAAAATAGATTTTTTTAATCTTGCCAAAGATCTTTGGACTGTCATTGTTGTTTTGAAGACCAATCCACTTGGGGACTCGCGTCTTCCTTGCGTTGTGTTGGTGTGTCTCGTCGGCCGCAAGAGCGGTTGATTTCGCCCGCCGCGCTTCTTTCTGGTTCGCCGCCGCTGCCTCCAACAAGAGGAACAGATTCCGACTTCTCCGCCTCCTCCTGCGCTGGTGAGCTATCCTCCGTCCCTCTACGTTTCCAGGTCTTCTCTTTTGTTTCCCGATTCCCGTTGAGTGTGAGCTTTTGTTTTCCGATGAGTGACTGATGATGAACTCATGACGATGAGGTCTCGAGAGATAGATAGATTGCTGCAGATTGCCAATCCTCGGGGACTTTCTCTTGTCTCACTGAACTAGGTCAACCCAAGGAACAACCAACGCAAATCCTTCCTTGCCAGCTTCAGTTACCACTCCACCTAGCTGTACCACTATTCGTCCTCCTCGATTCTACTCCTAATCCCCCTCCCCCCGCTCGTAATCCTTAACTTACTTGCCACTAACCCACCACCGGACCGATTTGATGCGATTGGATTGGATTGCTTCCATTCCTCATCGCTATTTCTGGGTCGAACTTTGTTGCGTTTGTGTCTATCCAATTCCTTTCTTTCAAGATCTTGCATGTTTGATTATCCCGGATGCCAAAAAAAAAAAAAAAAAAAAAAAAAAAAAAAAAAAAAAAAAAAAAAAAAAAAAAAAAATTAAAAAGGGCCTTTTTGCCTTCGCCTTATTGACCAAACTTCGTTTCAATCAACAGATTGCAACTATCCTCCTTATTGTTCACAGATTGCCGAGTCCACTAGTTCCACATAACCCAGCCCAAATGTCTGACGATGATGGGCTCAGCCCTTTTTGTTTGCTCCTGCAGGTTTCTGCTGCTCAATGCGAATACTGTAGTGGATCGATCGTCAGATCCTTTCAATCCACCAAGTCCATATTCCACGACTACCGCACATTCCACCTTCCTGCTTGATGTCTTCTGCCTGTGTATTTCTCAATGCGTTGCTTTAACTTTGTAAGTCAGTATCAGGTGAACATCATCGCCATGGCTGAACTTGCTGAACATCATGATTGGGTGAAGGACAAAGCTGCAAATTCTCGCACTAGGCTTCCACGCTTCAGCAACAATTGTAGCAGGACCAACATGGGGCATAGGGACATACATCCATTTCGTCCTCAGCTACGTCGACAGCTGCATTGAATTCATCATCGATCACACTCGCGACAAGACTACCCATACAAAGATCAAGCTGGGGCGCTTCACCATCAGCGTCGCGACGGTGACCTTTGCAGGAGCTTTCTCCCGCGAACAACGTCAACGACTGGGCAACTATATAGTGCAAGACACGCTGCGTGGAGAAAGGGGGGATGTCACACGTCCGATCGGTGCCCCCACATCAGGGAAAATGGGCTAAGTGAGGCCCAGCGCCAGTCTCTGGCCAGCCTTGGCCTCATTGTAGAATGATAGGAACACACCTCACACCCATTAGGGAGGGGTGGATCTCATATATATAGTAACATGCAGTACATTATGATGACTTTGACTTATACATATCTCTAATACCCGCCCGCAGTCACAGTGGGAAGGGACTGGACCTAAAGCCATTGAACAACGGTACAACAGTCCCTTAGTCATAATGTCCGTGAACTCATGAGCCGAGGGTACATGTAGCACTCGAACTGCCCCAAAGCCACCTTCTCACGAACAAAGTGAATGTCAATCTCAATATGCTTCGTGCGACGATGATGAACTGGATTGGCAAATATGTAGATTGCACTGACATTGTCACAGTAGACAATGGTCGCCGAAGGAATCGAGGTATGGAGTTCCTAAAGCAATTGGCGCAACCAGCGGCACTCAGCAACTACATGAGCAACAGCTCTGTACTCCGCCTCCGCACTAGACCGAGACATCGTGGTCTGCCGTTTTGAGGACCCGGAAACCAGGTTGTCTCCAAGGAAGATGCAGTAGCCCCATGTAGAGCGCCGAGAGTCTGGACATCCAGCCTACTCAGCGTCGAGTATGCTATGATGGATGACACGCTAGAAATGCCAAGGTGCAAACCGGCGTCGAGGTGCCCTTCACATAGCGCGTAACGCGCTTGATGAGAGCAAGATGCGGCTCCCGCGGGTCATGCATGAAGAGCCAGACTTGTTGAATTGCATAGGCAATGTCCGGTCGAGTCAGCGTGAGATACTGCAAGGCTCCAGCAAGGCTCCGGTATTCTGAAGGGCTAGGAACTGGAGCTCCATCGATGGCTGACAACTTGGACTTGGAGTCAACCGGTGTTGCCGTGGGGTGACACTCAGCCATGTTGGCCTGCTGAAGAAGGTCAATGTCATATTGTCTCTAGGACAAGTGGAGGCCGTCGGAGGACCGAGTGACAGAGATGTCGAGGAAGTGGTGTAGAGCCTCAAGGTCCGTCATTGCGAACTCAGAGCTAAGACGGTCGATGATGCACCGCAGAAGATCCGAAGAGGATGCTGTGAGGACGATGTCGTCGACGTACAGGAGCAAGTACGCCATCTCCACTTCATCTTTGAAGATGAAGAGAGAGGCATCAGACTTGGCTGCAATGAAGCCATGGTTGCAGACGAAGGTGGCAAACCGTTGATGCCATGCTCGAGGGGCTTGCTTGAGGCCGTATATTTATTTCTGCAATAGACAAACATAGTCAGGAGTCGACGAGTCGATGAAGCCAGCTGGCTGGAATGCATAGACGGTCTCCGCAAGGTCGCCATGAAGAAAGGTGTTCTTCACATCAAGCTGGTGAATCGGCCAGGAGCGCGAGGCAGCAATGCTGAGCACAGTCCAGATTATAGCAGGCTTGACGACTTGACTGAAGGTCTCATTGTAGTTGACACCATGCCGTTGAGAGAAGCCACGAACGACCCAATGAGCTTTGTGGCGCGCAAGGGAGCCATCAGCATGATATTTATGCTTGAATAGCCACTTGCCTGTCACAATGTTTTCACCCTGCTTTGATACCGTGTAGAATGATAGGAACACAACTCACAACCATTAGGGAGGGGTGGATCTCATATATATGATGACTTTGACTTATACATATCTCTAATACTCACCCTGTGTGCGTGCAGGGAGCGCGGTTGCCACTGCCCCTCGGTTCCCTCCCAACCGGGAGAATCCAGGATAGATGGGAAATGTGGACAAAATTAGGAAAATAAATTAGAGAATTGTTTAGGAATTAGGATGAAGTTTGCTTAGGAAATAAGATTGGTTTTCTATGAAAATATTAGTCCAGATCTATAAGGACTCTACCTATAGGTTACTTGGAGGTTAAGTCTAGATTACTTAGAGGTCAAGTTTCCCACGACTATAAATATAGGCGGCATGTAACCAATCAGATCTTAAGCAGGAAATAGAGCGTTCTCTCTCTCTCTCTCTCTCTCTCTCTCTCTCTCTCTCTCTCTCTCTCTCTCCCTCCCTCTATATATCTATCTATTGCCGCCGACGCCTCTTTCCCTCTCCCTCACGCGCGCACGCGTTGCCCTAGCCGCCAGTTACTGCAGGCGACAACAGCCCCAACCGGCCTCCCGGATCAGGGCTCTGACAGTTGGCAACCGCATCAAGACTACATTGAGAGCACCAAACATTATAAAATCAACATTGCACCAACTTTTCTAAGTCAATCTGCTCTAAACTATGATATAAATCCACAGTTTCAAATAAATGCACCTGCACTATCAATACATTTTAATGAAATTAAATTAAACTAATCTAATATTGTAGATGTTAATACATTTTTCTATAAGTATTTTGTGGAAGTCACTGAGAAGCATCAGTCTTAATGTGATGATGTTCCTTGAGTTAGGACCATCCTTGAGTTAATGTGTAAGATCGCCTGTTTCACTTGAACAGCATCAGTCTCAAGGTGATAATGTTTACAATTCCTCTATCTGATTGCGCCTTTGCTCTTTTTAAGAGACGCAATGACTTATGCGCCCATGCAGAATTATGTAGTTGGTACAAGCGTCTCTTTTCATTTACACCAGAAAAATTTACTCATGTTGTGAGTAATGTTCAGGGGTCTTTCGGCTCATGGAGAATTCAGATGCCATAGCAGTTCGCCAGGTTAGATGTCCAAGATGTCGTGGTGTTCTTCCGGAACCCCCTGATGTCAATGTCTACAAATGTGGTGGATGCGGCACTACTCTTCGAGGTAATTTCAGGTTTTCATTCTTCTTTCTCCTGCTACCATTTCTGATTTATATGTTTTGTCACTGTTTTACTCATGTTCTTCCTATTGCTAGCATTTTGATGCTGGTGCCTTTGGTCACTGTTAGATTTGCTAATGGATTCTCTTGGCCTTGCACAGCGAAAACCCGCACTGGCTTCACAGGAGAAGTGGCCAGTGCTTCTTCTCCAAGGAGTGAACTGCCTCCTCAGAGCAGACACTACTGTCAGCCGATCCTGAATAAAACTGAGATGGCTGGAAAACAAATCAAGTTGGAAACAAGTCGTCCTGGTGGAACAGTCAGAAAGTATGATTTTTTTTCTAGAAAAAGCAGGAGAACTGCGCTTATGATTTTGAGTTAGCTTTTGAGACATTTTTTTTTTGCTGTGGTTCTGGATACGGCATTCTCTTGATGATACTCTAGTGGCTTATAAAGTTACTATACTTCTGACAGTGCTGGATGGCTTCATTTTGAATAATTCACTTGCAATTTAAATTGTCTGTTTCTTTACTCCTCCTCCTTAGTCATTTTAATGTGTGTTTCATTAGTGCACATAAACAAAACAATGTGAGTTAATCTACTTATTTGAAATTGAGTTTTGGGTAGCATGCTGTTTTAGTTACTTGTCTTACCTGTGAAGTAGTTCATTACTTAAATAATTGAATTTTTCTAATGTTGTTTACTTATCTGATGTTTTTTTTTCTTGTTTTCCTCTGTTTTAGCTTGATGCAGCAAATTGGTCATGATTTGGACCAAGAGGAGCCCAGAAGCTACAAACATCCTCATGTTGGTTCACCTATTGCTAACTCTCTTCCAGGTACTCCTGTTCGAACTAGTGACTGCATTAAACGTGTGATCCAACTAAATCCCTAGTGTCACACATCTGATCTGGTGCTCCCACGTGAAGCCAAACGGGCCAAGCAGCCTCAGCCTCACAAGTAGATGTCCATATCTATAATAAGGACTCTACCTCGACGTTACTTGGAGGTTAAGTGAAGATTGCTTAGGGGTGAAGGCTCCCAGGAATATAAATATAGGGGACACGTAACCATTTAGATCTTAAGCACAACTCTTCCCCTACCCCTCTCTATACAGTAGCCGCGGCCTCTTTCCCTCTCGCTCACGCACGTGCACGCCGCTGCCCTAGCCATTGTGGCCACCACGATAGACTTTCCCCTCATCTCCGGCGACGGCGTAGCCCGGCTGCTGCTACACATACACCTCCTCCTTGAGGTCGCCACTGAGGAAGGTGGACTTAACGTCCTTGTGGTGGACACACTATCTTCTTGAGCCGCTAGCGCGAGAAGGACCCAGACGGACTCCATGCGCGCCACCGGAGCAAAGGCATCGTCGTAGTCGATCTCCTCCTGTTGGACGAAGCAACACGCCACCAAACGCGCCTTGTACTTGGTCACCACGCCCCGTTCATCTTTCTTGAGTTTGTAGGCCCATTTCAGAGTGATGGGCCGGTGACCGAGGGAGAGAGACACCAGCACCTAGGTGCGGTTTTGCTCGCTGCCTTGAGCTCCTGCTCCATTTTCATGCGCCAAGCGGGATCGTCCTAGGTGCGGTGGTGGTGTGGGTGCATCGTCGATGGTGTTAGGCATCGTGCGGTACCGCAATGGCTCATCGTCGTAGAAGGCGTCTAGTCGATCCTCGTCATCCTCGAGCGGAGTGGCGAATTCCACTTGATTGTCGAGCTCCACTGCTGCGGTTGATGGCGTAGAGTCCGCATCGGGAGTATCCGACGAAGTAGACCGAGGCGCCACAACCTCTGTGCTCCCTGGAACAGAGGATGGCGCGCGCGGCGAGCTCGATGGCTCTGGGGACGGTGATGGAGTGTCGTACGCATCCTCTGCTTCAGACGGCCAGAAGTTGACGGTGAAGTCGCTCGATGCGAAAGAGGATGTGTCGGCGCCCGGAGTAGCTCAATTCCAGCCGCGACCTTCATCGAATACGACATCACGGCTCACCTTAACGCGCCCGGTCATCAGATCAAGCATGCAATGTGCATTGGCTCCTTCCGCGTAGCCGATGAAGACGCCGGTCTTGCCGCGATCATCCAGCTTGCGAAGCTGGCCGAGGTCCTTGGTGTAGGCGACGCAACCGAAGACGTGGAGGAGGGAGACCGACGGCGCGTGCCCATGTCAGGCCTCGTAGGTTGTCTTGCCAGCAAGACCTTCGTCAGCGAGCGGGCCCGGACAAGTCGCCGTGGACGAGCTCCAGGGACTGCGGCGCACATTACTTTGCCTGCTGCGGGAACGGGCAGCGACACATCTTGGTGGTGACCCAGTTGTTGCAGACCTACTCGGCGTGCTCGATCACCGGTATCCCACGCGCCATGGCTTGCTTGCCGAGCTGGTGCAAGGCCACCACCAAGCTTCATCATCCTTCCTCGCGGCAAGGCAGAGCGGCTGTACGACATCAAGATGAAGGATGTAAAGACGGTTAAGTCCACGCTTCACGTCGGCGAGGAGGCGGCCGCGTCCCAGATGTGTAGGACGTCGTCCTCGATCTCCATGTTGGAGCCTCTCTCTCATCGAGCATATACCTATGGCAATGCTACCTCAACCACTTCTCCACCCAACAACATATCAAAAGGTACCTTCAGAGGGAATCCAATCGGCACCTTCATCAACACCACCAATGTCGACCATGCTAGGCATAGTGCAGATTACGTCCGCAAGATCAGACCTTGTGCTACAACCTCCAACCAACAAGTCCATAGCTGTGAAGAAGGAGAGCGAACATGGTACTGTCGCAATCAGCGATCACAACCATGGGCAGGATGATACATCTACAGGCGCCAACACCCATCTGCCAACAGATATCTTGCATAAGGCCATGGAGATCGCTGGATGCACCTTCCTTAAAGAGAAGGAAGGACCAACGTCATTAAGTATCCCTAAGATCGTGGAACAAAGGTCTATCACCATGACAGAGCAGGAGATACCAACCAGGTCGCCCTCACTACAGCCATCCTTGCACTCGCTGACAACAACAAACCTGTCCTGGTCCAGGGCCACACCTACCTCACCGGCATACTAGAACTCCTGATGACCAATAGGGAGGAAGTAACAAAGAAGTTGTCTGTTACACCACCAACGTCAGAGACGGCCCCAAGGCACCTATACCACCACAACAAACTCTACACCAAGTTGTCCGTCCCTATGAACGACGGCACGACAGATCTACAGTCATGGCTAAACCGTTGTGAGCTCTCCTTTAGATGGCAACGTGCCCCCAACAACACGAAAATCGAGTATGTAATCTTTCATCCAAGAGATACAAAGCGGTGACGGATGAGGAGCACTTCGCCCACTTCATCAATGAGTACTTCGGCCTTCCAACTCTATGCGATTGGACGAGCAACATCAGATCAATATCTACATCACCTGTAACGAGCATCCCTCCCACGACTACAAGGGCAACAATGACCTCAACATGACGCTCATCAACGAAGCGACATCGATGTTGACCTCGACCTCATGACAACGGATTCCCAGCCGAAGCAGCTTCCTCCTCAACAGTAACCATGGGGCAACTATAACAGCATAGGGGGATTTTGACACCTGAGCACGTGCGACACTGTTGAGGCCAACACCACCATCTTCAACCACATTCGTCAAGCACTAAAGGAAGGGTCTAGACTAAGTACCAACAGCGACGCCATCGTCAGAAAACAGCTGCACCAAATGACCTCCGTGAGCAAGAAATCCTCTACTTTGACACAACACAACTCATGCTGGACAAAGCTTGTCTACCACCCAATGCCAATGTCCACTCCCACACAAGCAATGCTTCAGCGCAAGGACGTGCTAACAGGAGGGGAGAGAGGTCATGGGTTGAACCCTGACCCCACCATGGTGCCACCTCAGCAGCATCAAGCGCCACCACCATCATGGACGGTACCGCAGCACCTGCTTGGTCACTTGACCAAGGGATCATCCTTGGCTTCTATCCTCCGGCAACATCATCGCCATGGCTGAACTTGCTGAACATCATGATTGGGTGAAGGACAAAGCTGCAAATTCTCGCACTAGGCTTCCACGCTTCAGCAACAATTGTAGCAGGACCAACATGGGGCATAGGGACATACATCCATTTCGTCCTCAGCTACGTCGACAGCTGCATTGAATTCATCATCGATCACACTCGCGACAAGACTACCCATACAAAGATCAAGCTGGGGCGCTTCACCATCAGCGTCGCGACGGTGACCTTTGCAGAGCTTTCTCCCGCGAACAACGTCAACGACCGGGCAACTATATAGTGCAAGACACGCTGCGTGGAGAAAGGGGGATGTCACACGTCCGATCGGTGCCCCCACATCAGGGAAAATGGGCTAAGTGAGGCCCAGCGCCAGTCTCTGGCCAGCCTTGGCCTCATTGTAGAATGATAGGAACACACCTCACACCCATTAGGGAGGGGTGGATCTCATATATATAGTAACATGCAGTACATTATGATGACTTTGACTTATACATATCTCTAATACCCGCCCGCAGTCACAGTGGGAAGGGACTGGACCTAAAGCCATTGAACAACGGTACAACAGTCCCTTAGTCATAATGTCCGTGAACTCATGAGCTGAGGGTACATGTAGCACTCTGAACTGCCCCAAAGCCACCTTCTCACGAACAAAGTGAATGTCAATCTCAATATGCTTCGTGCGACGATGATGAACTGGATTGGCAGTCATGTAGATTGCACTGACATTGTCACAGTAGACAATGGTCGCCGAAGGAATCGAGGTATGGAGTTCCTAAAGCAATGGGCGCAACCAGCGGCACTCAGCAACTACATGAGCAACAGCTCTGTACTCCGCCTCCGCACTAGACTGAGATATCGTGGTCTGCCGTTTTGAGGACCCGGAAACCAGGTTGTCTCCAAGGAAGATGCAGTAGCCCCATGTAGAGCGCCGAGAGTCTGGACATCCAGCCTACTCAGCGTCAGAGTATGCTATGATGGATGACACGCTAGAAATGCCAAGGTGCAAACCGGCGTCGAGGGTGCCCTTCACATAGCGCAGAATGCGCTTGATGAGAGCAAGATGCGGCTCCCGCGGGTCATGCATGAAGAGCCAGACTTGTTGAATTGCATAGGCAATGTCCGGTCGAGTCAGCGTGAGATACTGCAAGGCGCCAGCAAGGCTCCGGTATTCTGAAGGGCTAGGAACTGGAGCTCCATCGATGGCTGACAACTTGGACTTGGAGTCAACCGGTGTTGCCGTGGGGTGACACTCGGCCATGTTGGCCTCGCGAAGAAGGTCAATGTCATATTGTCTCTAGGACAAGTGGAGGCCGTCGGAGGACCGAGTGACAGAGATGTCGAGGAAGTGGTGTAGAGCCTCAAGGTCCGTCATTGCGAACTCAGAGCTAAGACGGTCGATGATGCACCGCAGAAGATCCGAAGAGGATGCTGTGAGGACGATGTCGTCGACGTACAGGAGCAAGTACGCCATCTCCACTTCATCTTTGAAGATGAAGAGAGAGGCATCAGACTTGGCTGCAATGAAGCCATGGTTGTAGACGAAGGTGGCAAACCGTTGATGCCATGCTCGAGGGGCCTGCTTGAGGCCGTATATTTATTTCTGCAATAGACAAACATAGTCAGGAGTCGACGAGTCGATGAAGCCAGCTAGCTGGAATGCATAGACGGTCTCCGCAAGGTCGCCATGAAGAAAGGTGTTCTTCACATCAAGCTGGTGAATCGGCCAGGAGCGCGAGGCAGCAATGCTGAGCACAGTCCAGATTATAGCAGGCTTGATGACTTGACTGAAGGTCTCATTGTAGTTGACACCATGCCATTGAGAGAAGCCATGAACGACCCAATGAGCTTTGTGGCGCGCAAGGGAGCCATCAGCATGATATTTATGCTTGAATAGCCACTTGCCTGTCACAATGTTGGCACCCTGCTTTGATACCGTGTAGAATGATAGGAACACAACTCACAACCATTAGGGAGGGGTGGATCTCATATATATGATGACTTTGACTTATACATATCTCTAATACTCACCCCGTGTGCGTGCAGGGAGCGCGGTTGCCACTGCCCCTCGGTTCCCTCCCAACCGGGAGAATCCAGATAGATGGGAAATGTGGACAAAATTAGGAAAATAAATTAGAGAATTGTTTAGGAATTAGGATGAAGTTTGCTTAGGAAATAAGATTGGTTTTCTATGAAAATATTAGTCCAGATCTATAAGGACTCTACCTATAGGTTACTTGGAGGTTAAGTCTAGATTACTTAGAGGTCAAGTTTCCCACGACTATAAATATAGGCGGCATGTAACCAATCAGATCTTAAGCAGGAAATAGAGCGTTCTCTCTCTCTCTCTCTCTCTCTCTCTCTCTCTCTCTCTCTCTCTCTCCCCTCCCTCTATATATCTATCTATTGCCGCCGACGCCTCTTTCCCTCTCCCTCACGCGCGCGCACGCCGTTGCCCTAGCCGCCAGTTACTGCAGGCGACAACAGCCCCAACCGGCCTCCCGGATCAGGGCTCTGACAGTTGGCAACCGCATCAAGACTACATTGAGAGCACCAAACATTATAAAATCAACATTGCACCAACTTTTCTAAGTCAATCTGCTCTAAACTATGATATAAATCCACAGTTTCAAATAAATGCACCTGCACTATCAATACATTTTAATGAAATTAAATTAAACTAATCTAATATTGTAGATGTTAATACATTTTTCTATAAGTATTTTGTGGAAGTCACTGAGAAGCATCAGTCTTAATGTGATGATGTTCCTTGAGTTAGGACCATCCTTGAGTTAATGTGTAAGATCGCCTGTTTCACTTGAACAGCATCAGTCTCAAGGTGATAATGTTTACAATTCCTCTATCTGATTGCGCCTTTGCTCTTTTTAAGAGACGCAATGACTTATGCGCCCATGCAGAATTATGTAGTTGGTACAAGCGTCTCTTTTCATTTACACCAGAAAAATTTACTCATGTTGTGAGTAATGTTCAGGGGTCTTTCGGCTCATGGAGAATTCAGATGCCATAGCAGTTCGCCAGGTTAGATGTCCAAGATGTCGTGGTGTTCTTCCGGAACCCCCTGATGTCAATGTCTACAAATGTGGTGGATGCGGCACTACTCTTCGAGGTAATTTCAGGTTTTCATTCTTCTTTCTCCTGCTACCATTTCTGATTTATATGTTTTGTCACTGTTTTACTCATGTTCTTCCTATTGCTAGCATTTTGATGCTGGTGCCTTTGGTCACTGTTAGATTTGCTAATGGATTCTCTTGGCCTTGCACAGCGAAAACCCGCACTGGCTTCACAGGAGAAGTGGCCAGTGCTTCTTCTCCAAGGAGTGAACTGCCTCCTCAGAGCAGACACTACTGTCAGCCGATCCTGAATAAAACTGAGATGGCTGGAAAACAAATCAAGTTGGAAACAAGTCGTCCTGGTGGAACAGTCAGAAAGTATGATTTTTTTCTAGAAAAAGCAGGAGAACTGCGCTTATGATTTTGAGTTAGCTTTTGAGACATTTTTTTTTTGCTGTGGTTCTGGATACGGCATTCTCTTGATGATACTCTAGTGGCTTATAAAGTTACTATACTTCTGACAGTGCTGGATGGCTTCATTTTGAATAATTCACTTGCAATTTAAATTGTCTGTTTCTTTACTCCTCCTCCTTAGTCATTTTAATGTGTGTTTCATTAGTGCACATAAACAAAACAATGTGAGTTAATCTACTTATTTGAAATTGAGTTTTGGGTAGCATGCTGTTTTAGTTACTTGTCTTACCTGTGAAGTAGTTCATTACTTAAATAATTGAATTTTTCTAATGTTGTTTACTTATCTGATGTTTTTTTTTCTTGTTTTCCTCTGTTTTAGCTTGATGCAGCAAATTGGTCATGATTTGGACCAAGAGGAGCCCAGAAGCTACAAACATCCTCATGTTGGTTCACCTATTGCTAACTCTCTTCCAGGTACTTCTGTTCGAACTAGTGACTGCATTAAACGTGTGATCCAACTAAATCCCTAGTGTCACACATCTGATCTGGTGCTCCCACGTGAAGCCAAACGGGCCAAGCAGCCTCAGCCTCACAAGTAGATGTCCATATCTATAATAAGGACTCTACCTCGACGTTACTTGGAGGTTAAGTGAAGATTGCTTAGGGGTGAAGGCTCCCAGGAATATAAATATAGGGGACACGTAACCATTTAGATCTTAAACACAACTCTTCCCCTACCCCTCTCTGTACAGTAGCCGCGGCCTCTTTCCCTCTCGCTCACGCACGTGCACGCCGCTGCCCTAGCCATTGTGGCCACCGCTGACGACAGCCCCCCCCCGGTATGTGACCAGATTGATCACTTGGGCAACACACCACCATGATGCTGGACAACCAGTTCGAATCCATGGGTGACAACAACTCCACCACGGAAATGAAGGCGTTGCTAGAGAGCTTCGCCACCACCTTCAACAAGAAATTCAATGAGATGGAGGAGCACCTCATAAAAGTCCAGACACGCCTGAGCAACATAAAGCATGGATGCCCCAAGGAGGACGCCAACTCTGCAGCCGTGGCCAAGGTAAAGCAAGATCGGGAGATCACTGTCAAGGAGCTCGAGGAGAAAACCAAGCCCGCAATGGAGAAGGTAGTCCTCGAGGGGAAGATGGAAACTGGAAAGCTCCTAAGTTGTAAGGAGTTCCCAAGGTCGTGGAGCAGGCTACGAACAAAATGTTCGTTACCAAGCCTGAGTCGGAGGTATGCTACCTCAACCACTTCTCCACTCAACAGCAGATCAAAAGGTACCTTCAGAGGGAATTCAATTGGCACCTGCATCAACGATTCAACGCCGCCAACTTCGACCATGCTAGGCATCATGCTGATTACGTCCGCAGGATCAGACCTGGTGCTGCAACCTCCAACCAACAACTCCATAGCTATGAAGAAGGAGAGCGAACACGGTACTGTCGCAATCAACGATCACAACCACGGGCATCAGACCTTGGTTCCCGCCAATGGCACCATGACGTGGGAAATCCCTGTTCGCCCAGCACAAGGCAAGCAACCGCCATAATAGGATATGCCCAACACGGATACATCTACAGGTGCCTGCTTCACCGCCAACAACACCAACCTGCCAACAGACAACCTGCCTAAGGCCATGGAGATCGCTGGACGTGCCTTCCTTAAAGAGAAGAAGGAAGGACCCATGCCATTGGGTATCCCTAAGATCATGGAAGAAATGTCTGTCGCCATGACAGAGCAGGAGGTACCAATCCGGGCGCCCTCACACAGCCATCCTTGCAACAACGGACCTGTCCTTGTCCAGGGCCACACCTACCTCCATAGGCGGAGCTACCCCCCCCCCCCCACACACACACACACACAATTCTGGAGGCCCAAAGGTTACAGCTTGCAAGATTTGGTACTCTATTTGTCTCATGATTCGTGGACTTCCAATCTGCAGCAACGCTCTTGGCTCGTCGTGTCGTCGTCTCCGAGCTACGGAGCAGTGAAGTCCGAAGCCGTGCATCGACATCCTTGGCTAGTTGTTGCTGGCTGCTCTGCTCGTAGACTCAAATGTCTGTTTGCTTTGTTTTCTAGTGATTTTGTTCTTTGCTTCCGATTTTCCCATTTCTAGCCAAAACGATTAGGCCAAATGCCTTGTATGGATTTCTGTACTTGTTCATTTATAGGCAAAATGGCCTCCCCTATGTTCTGCTAGTTCCGCCACTGCCTACCTCACCGGCATACTAGAACTCCTTACGACCAATAGGGAGCAAGTAACGAACAAGATGTCCGTTACACCACCAACGTCAGAGACGGCCTCCAAGGCGCCTATACCTCCACAACAACCGCCACAATTGCCAGCAACAGGACATCTGCTAATCCCCCAACAACGCTACACCAAGTTGTCCGTCCCCACGAACGACGACACGACAAATCCAATGTCATGGCTCAACTGTTGTGAGCTCTCCTTTAGAGGGCAACATGCCCCCAACAACATGAAAATCGAGTATGTAATCTTTCATCTAACAGGTGCAACACAACTATGGTACATGCTCCTGGCAAAGGACAAAGCGGTGACAGAGGGAGCACTTCGTCCACTACATCAATGAGTACTTCGGCCTTCCAACTCGATGCGATTGGATGAGCAACATCAGATCAATATCTACATCACCTGCAACGAGCATCCCTCCCACAACTACAAGGGCAAGAATGACCTCAACGTGATGCTCATCAACGACAATGAAATCGAAGTCGACCTCGGCCTCACGACAACGGATTCCCAGCCGAAGCAGCTTCCTCCTCACCAACAACCATGGGGCAACTACAGTTGCATAGGGGGACTTCGAGACCCGAGCACCTGAGCACGTTCAACATTGTAGAGTCCAATGAAGGGCCTAGACTATGTACCACATTCGTCAAGCGCTAAGAAAGGGGCTAGACTAAGTACCAACACCGACACCGTCATCAGAAAACTGCTGCCCTAAATGGCCCCCCTAGCAAGGGATCCTCTGCTTCGACACAACACGAATCATGCTGGACAGAGCTCGTCTACCACCCAATGCCCACTCCCACACAAGCAATGCTTCAGCACAAGGACGTGCTAACAGGAGGAGGGGAGAGAGGTCATGGGTCGAACCCTGACCCCACCACGGTGCCACCTTAGCAGCATCAAGCGCCACAACCATCATTGCACCAGCTTGGTCAGTTGACCAAGGGACCATCCTTGGCTTCTATGCTCCGGCAACATCATCGCCATGGCCGAACTTGCTGAACATCATCATTGGGTGAACGACAAAGCTGCAACTTCTCGCAGTAGGCTTCCACGCCTCACCAACAATTGCAACAGGACCAACATGGGGCATAGGGTCATACATCCATTTCGTCCTCAGCTACGTCTGCAGCTACTTTGAATTCATCATCGATCACACTCGCAGCAAGACCACCCATGCGGATATCAAGCTGGGGCGCCTCACCATCAGCATCACAATGGTGACCTTTGGAGGAGCTTTCTTCCCCGAGCAACTTCAATGACCGGGCAACAATACAGCGTGAGGATGTGCTGTGTGGAGAAATGGTTCCTGCTATCATTTCTGATTTATATGTTTTGTCACTGTTTTACTAATGTTACTATGGCTAGCATTTTTATGCTTGGTGTCTTTGGTCATTGTTAGATTTGCTAATGGATTCTCTTGGCCTTGCACAGCGAAAACCTGCACTGGCAGCACAGGAGAAGTGACCAATGCTTCTTCTACTTCAAGGACAAGGACTAGACTGCCTCCTCGGAGCAGACACTGTCGGCCGATACTGAAGGGTGCACCGTTCATTGTCTGCTTCAGCTGCTTGGACCTGCTCCAAATACCCATCGACTTTGCCGTCTCCACCAATGCAGTGGGGAAACTGCAGTGTGGATCCTGTTCTTCTGTCCTCACCTACTCCTGCAGGGATCCGGCCAGGAAGGAACCTTACCAGGACCCTGTTGATAAGCTCAGTTCAGAAAGTTCTAAAATGCAGGTGGATAATCTTATTGGAGAAATCACATGTTGTGAATCTTACTCTAAGGTAAGTATCTAGTAATAATAGGTTAATTAGTGCAAGTTTAAATGTAACAACTTAATTCTCAATACAAAATCCTTTTTTTCTCAACAAGTTACGGGATGAACTGCAAGCACTGTTATGCAGAAATTATCAGAGTGAAATTTGGTTTGTTTTTTAATATAAAATTATACTTATGCCAGAGTTTACAATTCATGTAGCACAGAAAAACATAATGTAGTTAATGTCTAGCACAAATCTGGCTTAACAATTACCTAATGTACACAGGTGGAGGAGCCACATTATCGTCCCTATGAGGATGCAATGGCATGGTTTACCGAAGGCCAGTTTGAGAGGATTTCTCCCAAAACCGGATTTAACACACTGGAGCTGGAGGCGGAGCTAGAGCTGGATCCGGAGCTAGAGCTGGAAATGGAGCCAGATGGCCTTTTTCTGGCTCCACCGACTTTTGGTTCGGACCCATTCGAGACGGCTTCTTCTCACTCTGGCATTGTATTGAAGTATCCAGAGAAGCCAGAGCTAAAGCCAGAGACGACGAAACTGGAGCCAGAGCTGGTCAAGCCAGACCTTTCTACTTTTCCGGCTTCTAAAGTATTCGGAGAAGAAAGAGAAACACAATTCCCAGTGTACAAGATTCCTTTAAAATCAGAGCCAGTTTGGGAGGAGAAGCCTCTCCAAATGGAGCCATTTTGGGAAGAAAGTGAGAAACGGCTCTCTGCTACTTCGAACAAGTGGGAACCGTTTTGGGAGGAGAAACCCGTTCAGACTGGCCCTAAATTTAAACATGCTGAGGAGCTACTTTCTACTCCCTATAAGGATGTAATGGCGTGGTTTGCCATGGGAAAACAAACACAAATAGGACGACCCAGCCATGCATGTATGCAAAAGGTATCCATATTTTTCAACAAAAAGATTCCTCAACTATTCATATTTTTCAATAAGCAGGAGTTTCCTTCTCTTTTGTCAGTTGTTTTGACATATCCCTTCATTTTTTTAGGCTGGTCAGGAACTCCTCCTTGGCAGAGATGGTATTAGACAAAATGTTATGGAAAAGATATTGCTCGATAGCAATGGTATAAACAATTGTACTGTCATTTCCATATATGGTTGCAGTGGTCTTGGCAAGACTTCACTGCTCCATGTTCTTTACAATGACCAACATTTGGTGGATGCCTTTGACAAAAGGATATGGATACAGATATCTGAAAAGGTTGACATGGTGATGTTGTTTAGGAGGATTATTGAGTTTGGCATGAATGAGCGTTGCAGCATTACAGACATCGATATCCTTCGGGAACTGGTTGTGGAGGAAATCACAGATAAGAAATTCTTGCTTTTCTTGGATGATGCAGACATAGAAAGCCAACAGTTTTGGACTACTGTACTAGAAGTTCTTAATACTGGTGCCAAAGGAAGTGTTGTTGTCATGGCCACAAGGAGCTCTACTGTTGCCGCTGTTGCAAACGTTGCAACACATTCCTATTTCTTAAATCCTTTATCCGAAGAAAACAAACTGATGATTTTGCAACAATATTCTGGTGTCGGCACTGATATCCAGAATAATCTTGATTTAGTGATGGTTGCTAAGAGGCTCATTTCTAGGTTTGGATCTGATCCTCTAAACTTGAAGGCCATCAGTGGTCTTCTGTGCCATGCAGACACTATTTCATTAGAAAAGGATATGTTTGAAGAAAGTGTTATGCCTTTACAGCTCTGTCATGATGTTTTGCCAGTCCATCTGAAACAGTGTCTTGCATTATGTTTGTTGTTCCCAGAAGGTTACGTCTTTGATAAACATCACATGGTTCTCCTATGGATATCTCATGGTTGTGTTAGGCCAGTCGAAGGGTACGAACTTGAAGACGTTGGAGTTGAATATTTCAATGAGTTGCTGTGCAGATCGTTCTTTCAGTGGTCGCCCGTTCACAGTGATAAAGATGACATGTTTGTGATGCATGAACTTATTTACAATGTGGTGGCATCCGTCTCTAGTGACAAATATTTCAAGTCTGAGGATCCCATGTGCAGCATACCTGAAACTGTTCTTCACTGCTCTCTCATTTCTTCACAACTTCAGACTGTTGAACTGATGCACAAGACAGAACAGTTGAAGGATCTGCACACATTTCTGGCAGTTCAACCTGAGTGGAAACCAAGCAGCATTTCTTTGCCTACCTTAAATCTTGTTGGTTTGGATGATTTCCTTCTGAAATTTACATCCTTGGAGACACTGGATCTGAGCCATACTGAAACAGAAGAGCTTCCAGGATCCATTGCTGGCCTGAGAAACCTGCGGTACTTATCTGTCAATAGCACAAACATCAGGGCTCTTCCATCTGAGCTCTGCAGCCTCAGCAATCTGCAGACACTGGAAGCCAAACACTGCCGCTTTCTCACTGAATTACCTAGAGACATCAAGACGCTGGTAAAGCTGCGCCATCTTGATCTGACGAAGGAATTGGACTACGTTCACTTACCACATGGAATTGGAGATCTCACCGAACTGCAGACATTGCCAGTCTTCTATGTCAGTGAAGACTCGTCACGTTGCTGCATCAGTGAGTTAGGAAGCTTGCACAATCTGAGGGGATGCCTTTGGCTTTCAGGACTTGAAAGTGTGAAACCTGGCAGCAAGGCCCAGGAGTCTAACCTGAAGGACAAGCATCGCCTAAAGGACCTGACGTTGCAATGGCGCGATGATGGCATAAACACCAAAGATGAAGACGAAGACACAGAAAATGTGGCTGATGAGCAGGTCCTTGAAAGCCTCCAGCCGCATGCCAACCTCCAAGTGCTCGCCATCAGAGGCTACGCAGGCAGCAGGTTTCCAGCTTGGATGCAGGGTTCTTCATCCCTACCCAACCTGGTGACACTGACACTCGACAACTGCTGCAACTGCACCGAGTTCCCCGCCCTCGCCCATCTTCCATCCCTCAAGTTCCTGAGCGTGCGAAAGATGTACGACGTGCAACGGCTGAGCAGCAACACAGACACACATGGCGTGGTCAAGTTCCCATCTCTGGAGCTGCTAAACCTGTGGGAGATGTACGGTCTAGAGGAGCTGTTCTCCAAAGAATCTGAAGGCGACTGCCCTCGCCTCCACAAGGTCTGCATCAGCCGTTGCCCCAACCTGAAGAGGCTGCCCTGCGCTCCTTCACTGACGGAGCTGGTTCTCCACTGCGGCCACCAGCTCCCTGACATCTCGGAGCTCGCGTCGTTGGTATCACTGAAGATCGAAGGCTTCCACCGCGTCAGGTCGTTCGGCTTGCCGGCAGCAGCAGTGCTGCGGAGGCTGGAGATCAGGTCTTGCAAGGAGCTGGCGTCGGTGGACGGGCTGTCTGCCGCGCTGACCACCGTCCGGAGGATTAAGATCGCAGGGTGCCCCAAGCTCGTCCTGCCAGGAACCAGTAGCCTGCAGACGACCTGAGCATCCACAGATAAATTAGAAACATTTTTGCTAGTGCGTGTTTGTGTTTCCTTATATGGATTTATGGTACATGTCACAATTCCTAACACTGGTCGTTTAGCAAATGATGTGACAAAGTTGTTCCAGCTACAACAAGACATGTTTGTCTTCCCGATAGTTTTAGTATTGTGACCGACTGTCTTCCCGATAGTTTGTCTTGGACCGATTGCTTGCAAGAGGGAGCAATCATATATATTCGTTCATATGCATAATGTCTTTGAGAGGATAATTGGTAGTACTGTACTCGCTTGGCCATCACATCACGGCCGACAGCCGTGCGTCTCAGCACGCTGAGAACAAAGCAAAACAATATTGGTTGGAATCGATGCCTTTGATCTAAAATATTGGTTGAATCCGATTGGATTGGATGCCGCACGGTACGGTGGTGCATCGGATCGTGCACGGAGTCCCAAGATTCCTCGGTCCACTCCATGTGGCCACCGGCCGTGGTGGTGCACCAGCACGTTTTGGTCATGCCGTTTTCTGCTCCTGCGCTGCGTGGGCGGAATCCATCCGGTCGTTGGCAACGCAAGTGCGGAGGCCATGTGCCGCCTGTGAACAACTCAGACAGACGCACGGCAGTGCCACGAGCACATTTGAAAGGGCGCGTGTGATGTATTGGTATTCCCGTGGCACGTGCGCCCTTCCCCTTCCTGACTTTGCGTGGTACGGCACAGGGGGATCACTGCATAGGATTAGGATATACACAGTATGCAAATGCAGTGGGACTCCTTTTCTTTTGTTTGTTTCCACTCTACACTGTTGGTGTAATGGTGAGGAAAATAATTGGGAGGCTAGGCTGGTTGTTGTGGTGTCACTGTGTCAGTGTCATAATCCATCCAGCCATCCGGAAGGGGAGAGTGTGACCGCTGACCCGGCCGGGCACCCGGCCATACCCCACGGTCAGGAAATGAGGCGAGGTCACGAGGAAGAGAGGCAGAGAGCATTGTCACGAGGAAGAGAGCAGAGCACGGCACGGCTGGGCATGCCTTATAGTCTCATCCACGTCGTCGTCTTGCCTCTCCCTTTCAACTTGAGACATATTCCTCCTTTGGCTGTGTTCTAGCCTCTGGCTGGACAAGATCCGTTGCCATTTGGTTTTGCAAGCAGACTGCTGCTACCCTTTTTATGGTTTAAGAACACTCTTGTCCTAAATAGCCGTTAACAAAAAACTGATAGCTGAATATTACGACGCATGCATCACACTTCTCCATGTGAATTATGTATGATATCGTCAATTTTGTACATATGGCTGAGTCGCCTATTAAATTCAGTACTCAGCATGGAAATCGCCCAAAAAGAAAGTAGTATATATATAACCTCAACAGAAATTTATTATTAGACTTTGTTTGTAGTCAAATCATCCTAAGTTTAATCGACTTCATAGAAAAGAATATCAACACTTACAATACAAGTAGAAATACTACTAAAATATATTTAAATTTATTACATATCTAATGCTACGTATTCGATACCATAAATATTAGTATTTGTTTGCATTGACTTGGTCAAACTTAGGATGATTTATCATAGAATACAATACTACTTCATCCATTCCAAATCATAAGTAGTTATGACATTCTACATATATATAACTTTTATTATGTAGTTAGACAATCTAAGTGCTTGGCAAAAGTAATATACCTAAAAAGTTTAAACAACTTATAATTTAAAACTGAGGGAGTATAGCTTTTTAAGGAAGGGGCTAGGAACAACTCGAACTGTTATATGAACAAAACATTTTTGCAAAGTAAACGGTCATTTGGAAGATATTTATTTGCAAGGACGGATATATCATTTCAACAATTCGTGATTAAGGCTAGTCTAGGTCAGTCAAGTCGCGCTGCACAAAAGTACTACTAGCTAGCATGCCTCCGCGTCTAGATTCACAGATATGAATGCTCATGTAACAGTCTGTATCTAGATTCAGATGTGAACCTTTCATTTCAGGCCCTGATTCTAGTTTTTGCTATATTTCTCCCCTAGTTGACAAGTACACAAGCATTCTTGACTAAGGCTCCATTTGGCAAACGCTCCACGCAAGAAGCCACGAAGCGCTACCAAACACCTCCACTCCGTCCAAGAAGTCATGAGAATTGCTCCTTTCGACCGTGATGATTTGGCAGACAGTGGCGAAAACATGCTTTCCCACTCCCCTCCCGCTTTGCCTCTCCTATCCTCTCATCCTCTCATCGCCTCTCCTGATGCCTCTCACAAATGCTCCCTCACCTCCGCAGTCATCCTTCTCCATTGTGGCCGTTGTCGCCAATATCTAGCCTGCCTTCACCGATTGAGCCTGTTGAGATCCAACTCGTCATAACCAAGCTCATCATGACCAACCATGCCACGATTAAGTTCGCTGAGACAAATCATGCCCTGCGGGTCCTTCATGCCTCGCAGCTCGCCCTCCACTTTCTCTACTAAGTTTGGAGCTAAAGCTGTCGTGGGAGCTCTACCATATGATGTCACTTCAATTCGAATTTGGACCGTAAGAGCAACTGCAATGTATCTTGCCGATACTGGTAGTAAGGTGGGGCCAGACGGAAGGGGCAGTAAGCATCTGATCACTCTTCACAATGTTCAACCAGGTCTAAGAAAAAAATAATAGTAAACTATGGCTCCTTTGAGGTAGCACTGCATGCAGCAAAACACCATTGCGTGCTACTACCTGAAAATGCTGACAGAACACGATTTTTTTTATTCCTTAGTACCCAATGATAGCGTTGCTACCGAGAGTAACTACTCCCTGTTTTTTCTACCAGCTCTACAATGTATATATCTTACCTTTACCAGCAGCTTACTACCCCCCCCCTTACTCCCACTCATTGTAGGTGCCCTAAGGGAGTAGGAGCAGTAGGGAGTCGTATTGGGAGCAGAATGAGTGCAAGTGGATTGGGAGCTTTGTCAAACTGACCCTAAAATGCATCATTGATTTTCGATTTTGGTTAGCACCATGCCTAGGAAAGTGAACCGAGGAGAGAGAGAGACATAGAGAGGCATAGACAGAGAACATGGATGGGCATGGCTTTTCATCAGTGTCAGTCCGCGTCTCCCTTTCATACATATTCTCATGTTGGTTCAGGTTGAAGAACAGAGAACCATGGTCCGTTGCTATTTGCTTTTTGTAAGCGAGAATGCTTAGGTATATATACTAGAGAAGGTTGTTTGGATGAAAATGTGAAAAAAAAAAAAACAGGACACCCAAATATCAACAATTGGAGGTAAGATCGGTATTGTTTGGAAGGCTCCCGCCAAACAAGTTCTAGTTCTTAAAAGAAATGTGAACAAAGCTATAGTCAAATACTCCCTCCATTCCAAAATACCTGGTCACTATGATATTTGTGTTGGTCAAACTTTTTAAAGTTTGAATAGGTTTATAGAACAAAAATTAACAACATTTATATCTCCAAAATAAGCTTATTATGAAAATAAATGAAATGATCTACCTAATACTACTAATTATATATTTATATACTATTATTATTATTATTTTATAATATATTTAATTTAAATTAAAAGCGTTTAATAACTTTTTAAAGAGAGAGAAACGACGTTTATTTTGAAACAACCTATGCACGCATGACTAGCCAAAGGACCGTGATCCTCCTCCCATCGAAATTATGTTGTCGCCAATGTAAAGGTCAAAGTGCTTTAATGCACAGCAGTACAATTAGCATGCCCTTGCATCTAGGTTCGGATGTGAACCTTCGATTTCAGGTGCTGTTCCAGTTTAGCACAATGCATTTTTCTTTTCCGTGACGGATAGAGGAGTTAACAAGTACTTCATGCAAGCTTCGAACAAGGTGTTTTTTTTTATTAAAAAGGGATATATGCGCTCAAATTCACAAGAGAAGACTTAAACCTAGATAGGTGTATGACCATACCTTTCACCTGACCAGTTGAGCTAGGCTCATCATTAATAATGCTTTAGTAGTAGACTACGTAAATCGATGCTTGGTCATCACCAGTCCGCCACCCTACTGAGATGCAAGAATTTCATAAAATCTATTCTATATTCAATATTAAAGTGACAAAATTACACGCAAGAAATATGAAAATAAATGAGCTAAGACGGTGAACAAGAAGGCCAATATCACGCTGCTATTATTGTCTCCCACCAAAAAGGAAGAAAAAAAGGGACCATACGCTTCCATCAGTAGTAGTCGTTAAATCGATACCCGTTTTTTACGCTCCTTGGTAATTTCCTAAAGCATCAACTCAACACATGCGCATGGCCTTTTTTACCACTGACCTGAATTTGGCCACTAGTTCCTGGCAGCTTCCGCTTTTGTATTGATCTGTCTTGGGAGCAAACACAGGAGACGACTTCTTGCTTTTGTTTTGACCTCTCTTGGGAGCAAACACATGCACTGCTGCTTAAGCTATTCGGCCAAAGAAAATGGCACAAGTTGAGCCACTATACATTTACTTATCTAACTGTAAAAAAGAACAATGGCACAAGTTGAGCCACTATACATTTACTTGTCTAACTGCAAATTTTTGCTCACAGTTCAGGTCCAATTCATCCATATGTTAATTTTCCAACTACTTTTCCAGCATGTACGATTATTGTCCACAATATTGATAACTCTTAACTTGATAAAAAAAAGAGCGTACCAAAAAAGAGCCTTCACATTAATCTCTATCTCTACCTAGTACTAAAGAGAAATATTTCTTGGTCCATCATCAGTCATAAGTCTGACTCACTTTAAATTAAAGCATCCACATTAATCTCTATCTCCACCTAATATTAAAGAGAGAGGATTTTTCTCAGTCATCACTCACAAGTTTGAATCGTCTAATGGAGATCCAATGGACCTAATCTCTCCTATGCACACACGCGTTAGAGTAGAGTGCCCAAATTAAACACGAAGCGGTCCATTTTCTAAATGAATTGGAATACTGACTGTGCTAAGTATTTGCATAGTTCGTCACTCTCTCATGCATGTATGAGTCAGAACACAATATTTAGATATGGTACTCATGCCCATTCAAGTAAGAGCAACACATGTTCACACAAAATGATTCTAAAATGTACTAAAACACATAGATATGTTGGAAAAGTAATAGACATCAATGACCTTTTCATCGCCCCACCACAAACATAACATAGTTACACCAGCACCAAAGGGATCAAGCTTATATGAAGTAGGAAACCCGCTTGCACAACATAATTACACTCAATATCCAATTCTTCAGCTTATCATAATTCCAATTCCAATAGAATATTTGACCGCTGTTTTTAAAACTAATAACGTCTTAATGCACCACATTATATATTGACTGTTTGACTCCATCTACCATGCCTACTAAAAACCAACGGTATGGACCGGGGTGCACTGTACACATCACCATATTCACATTTCATTCCTCGGTCATCCCCGACACCTTGTACCGTGTCCCATCAATTTGGTGGTACCACTTGCTTGACGCGGCTTTGAGGGAGAAGCGGTACCATATTCTCTTCAGCTGTCTTCATCCTAAAAGCCAAGTTTAGTTGAGCAAAACGATTTGTATTGTTCAGCGTACGGGAGGAATTTACTCGTGCTAATTCGTCATGTTTGCACTGTAAATTTAGTTTACTTTTGTATTGTAAACAAATGAATGCCAGTAGGGCTCTAGGGTGATGACGAGAAGTCTTGCTTAGAATAGTGTAAACATTGGATCTGAGCGAGATGCTGAAGCATTCATTCATTTATAGCTAGTACACTCAGCGTCACTGACTTCTAGATGGCATGCACTTTACCTAACCCTCTTTCTTTGCAAAAAGAACAAACAATTGCTTTGTTTCACTCTCACCATCTCTACTCCCAGGTCAAGTCAATCTATAAACAAAGCCAAAAGAACCAAAAATGAGAAGGTAGAGCACTTTAATAAGCCAGGATTGCACAAGTTGCTCATGGCAATATGAAAATTCCATGTGCACCTACACACGGATATCTTATTGCATTTGTATATCCTCGCCTGTCCCCACCCCACCTGTGCAGCTGTGCTTTTCGCTAATAAATCCCAATCCCAATAACATTTCTGTGGATGGACATGGACTAAACTCTAAATCTGGAGGACAAAGGGCCGGTCACTGTCTTGAATTGCAGAAGCAACAGACTCAGCTGATCGATTTGCCCACCCATATCTTCCTCTCCCTCTCACCCTGAGGTATACCCTGTCTGCCGTATCATCTGTGGGAGTAAACAAAGGTCACAGCCTAGGAGTTCTTGTGGAGTAGTGCAGCGTCTCCTCCTCCCACACTACCTACCTGTGCCTTTAACTCTTGTTTGTTAGCGGCTAATTTCAGAGCTTCTGTTGGGAACTGGGGGGACCATTTTGGATTTGGTGCGGGGGTTTCCTTGGCCCCCTCTTTCCATGGGAGCTTGGAAGCTGCTGGATCTCTGCAAGTGACCATGAGCCAGAGTGAGTTTTCTTGTGATTTCTCATCTTTATTACTACTTCCTGGGAGTTGACCTGGGTGGGGCGAATGGGCGATCAGAGCAGCGGTTCTTGTTTCTTGCCCATGGGTCTCTTGATTCCTTCTGATGATGTTAGGTGGATGCTTCTTCTTTTTTTCCCGATAGAATCGAGAAAACAAAACAGCGGATTCCAATTGTTTCTGCAGTGATTCATGGAATAGGGCGTTTGTCAGATTCTTTTTGAGCTCATGTTTCCAGTCCATCGACTCTGGCTCGAATAAATCTTTAGCTTTTGGTACAACTGCAACGGATGGGATGTTGGTACAAGCTTTTGGAAGCATAAATATTCCCTTTTCTACAGGGTTTTCTTGGGTTAAGATTTCATTGACCCCTGTTTTGCACCGTGTAAAGATGCATATCTTGGCAAGGTTCATGGCTTATTTTGGGGTTTTGACCCTCCTGAGATCAGTACATTTCTTAAAGATTGGGATTTTTCTTTTCAATAACTTTATATGGTATCTTTATATTGAGAGAATGATTTCTTCAACTAATCATATCCCATGATGCGATTCATGTTAGTGTGACGACTTTATTGTGGTCCTATGCGGTTTAATTAACTAATGCCACACCTTATCGGCTTATCCTTTGGCACTCTTTCTGGCTGTAGGTTTTGACATTAATGTACTTCGTGAAGAAGCAAGGAGTAGGTGGTTAAAGCCTTCTGAAGTGTACTATATCTTGCAGAATCATGAGAGGTTCCCGATAACCCATGAGGCACCAAAGAAGCCACCCAGTAAAGCACATATATCCCTTAATTAGAGGAAATTATCTTACTTGTATAATTGAGCTTTAACAACACATTTGACTGTCCTACAGGTGGTTCCTTATTCCTCTACAATCGTCGTGTCAATCGGTATTTCCGGAGAGATGGTCACACATGGCGAAGGAAGAAGGATGGGAGAACTGTTGGGGAGGCTCATGAACGACTGAAGGTTTATTCAGAAGGCTCAGTATAGCACCAAATGATTCCAGTCGTTTCCATTGTTTTTTTCTGCATATTCTAGTTCAACGGTGTTTGTTAAACTTTTATGTTTCAATATTACAAAGCACACTTTTTGGACAAATCACCTTGTTGTCTACCAAGACTTTTGGGCGGTGCAACGTGTAAATAAACTATTGAATATGGCAAATTAATTAGCATGCCAATCTCATCAATTACATACATTTAACTGACATCAATTGCACATCTTTTAACATCCATGTTTGAGAAAATGGATATCAGTCACAAGTGTTCGTTTGCTGTACATTGGACGGTATTGGATCCCTAGCATTAAGCAATTATGGACCCATGAAATGCAATAAGTATTTGAGATCGATCTAGCTTTATCCAGCTTCCTCTTTGAATTTCAAGTTCCCTATTTAACTAATGTGGTTTGAATATACTCTATGTTTCAAATTGTAAGTTGTTTTAGTTTTGTCTTGATTCAAACTTATCTAACTTTGACCAAGTTTATAGAAAAATATATTAACGTATATAATATCAAATAAATGGACTATCAAAAAATATGTCATGGTGTATCTAATGAATCTTGTTTGATGTTGTAGATGTTTGTGCATTTTTTTGTAAACTTGCAAAGTTAGAGAAGCTTGACTTAGGACAAAGTTAAAACGACTTACTTGGTCAAATTATGTATTATGTCCATCTTAATTCCCATGATAGCCTGTCCAAGTGGCCTTTACATGTACTGATGATTTTACAAACAGCATTCCAAGATTTCTATACCAAAAGCTGTTTCAATCTATGTTGTCTTGGTCTAACAGTCAATGTTTGTGTGGAGGTTTGTGTTTTCATAGTAAAGACTAAAAAAGATAAAGATTATATTGTGAGCATGGGTGGCTAGGAGAATCTTTGGCAATTACTTTATGACATTATGATGTACCTCATCTGTGGCAGCCTGCTGCACAGCCATGATGCTCTGGACTTGCGTCCTTAATGAGACAAGTTTGAGTTTTGTGGCTGCTGCGAGCTGTCACAGAGGAATGCATATTATGGTCAGGTCGTTTGCTGGAATATAATACCCCTGGCCTTTGTTAGATTGATGGCTGCCTAACTGCTGAACAGGACCTTTTGTTTCTACTTTTTCTTTGTTTGTGGTGTGGTAGTGTGACTGCGAGATCAGGTGTCACCAGATGGTTGCAGTTTTTCTCCTCTCTTGATTAATGTGAGAAAATTTTCTTAGGGATTAAAATTTCTGTGGGAGTTTATAGAACTCGAAATGAAAGTGGTTCCTTCATCTCACTAGTTTGTTATGGACCATAAATTTTAGAAGTCGATTATTGATCAGTGTCCTCTGTCTCATATCTGACATTTTCTCACCATTGCAGGTTGGAAATGTTGATTCTTTGAGCTGCTATTACGCTCATGGGGAGCAAAATCCATGTTTCCAGAGACGGTGTTTCTGGATGTTGGAACCGTAAGATTATCTTTCCATTCAGTTAGCTCAAAACTGTGAAATTATGCCTATGGCCCATCTAAGTTGTATGCGATAATTGTAGTCACAATTGTGCTGAATTACTGTATAATTTGTTACTTAAGTATACATAATTGTTTCTGAACATCTGTCCTCGAGAAACAAAAAGAGTGGTTACAACTTTCAACTTTATTGATTCGTATTCTCTACCTTTGCAGTGCATATGAACACATTGTGCTGGTACAATATAGAGAGGTTGCTGAGGTATGTAATATTAACATTGCATTGTTATACTTTCATGGTATGTAATATTACCATTGCCTTGTTATACTTTCATCTTTTTTTTTGGTGTTGCTTGACATGATCATAGGCTCTGCAAATAAATACTGACAGGACTATTTTCTTGCTATTCCAAAAATTTTGAAAATTTGATACTAAGTTTTTAGTGAATTAGATCATCCCATTCCCTTATAATAAGAGATTCTTTGGTTTTATTACTTAGTAAGTAATGATGTTTGTGCAATCGCTTCTTTCATCTCCCAGGGAAGATATTATTCATCACAACTGTCGAATGGCCGCCCAGAACCTCTTTCATCCTTGGGATATCCAAATGCCATCTGTGGAAACCAATACCACGGCTCCACTTCTGGCACTAGTGAGGGCAGTGAGTCCCTTCAGAGCTATTCTAATTTGAGTTCTGTAACTGAAGTAAGTTCCTATTCCGGTACCAAAGAGTACAACAAAAATGATGGCGGTTTACTAAGCATACCAGAGGTTGGACACACTTGTCTGCAACAAAATCAGACCGATAATGGTAACTCGATAAATAAATCTGGGCTTAATGTGGCTTTAAAGAAGATAGCTGAGCAGTTAAGTTTGGGTGAAGATGATGATGACTATATTTATTCAAATCAAGCTCATTCCGTGGGAGGTAAGACTAGAAAATGTTTTCGTTTATTCCTGCATTTCTTTTTAGGTCCATAGAAGGCAAAATTCAAAAATATTTTATGCACGCAGTTGTATGTAAAAGGCTAAATGAAAGGTTTATAGTTGTTTCATGCTAGTTGTTTAATTTTTCTTGCAGGAGCACACTAATTGTACATAAGTGTTTTTTTTTTTAAAAAAAGGGCATGTTCACAGGCTTGTTATATGTGTGCTCAGGAGTAGGATGGTGTCAATTTTTATGTAGTTAAAGTTTCCTTTTTTTTTTCTTTTCCCTATGAGGCCAATTGCAACCAGTGCTGTTATAGTATGATGTGAAGGGCCAAATTTGCTTTTATTATTTCTATGATTATATCAATAATTTTTTTTTTGTCAAACCAGTGTGAGCTTTTGTTTTGAATACATGCCTTGCTAGATATTTAAAACCTGACCATGCGTTTATCTGATATTAGAAAAACGTTTTTGATGCACAAGTGATGCGCCTAATTGCTGGCACACGTATATACACGAAGCATGCTGTTAGGTGTCGAACTAACTGACAGTTCAATTTTTGTTAACAAAGTCAATTTGGTTTTCCTGTCTTATTCAGGTGACAACCAAGTAAAACAAATTCCACAAGAAGGCACACAGAAAAGTTTAAGTAGGAATATAGCACCATCATGGGAAGATGTACTGCACTCCAGTTCAGGTTTACCAACTTCATCCATATACCAGGTGAGGAAACCATAACATGGGTTCTTCTTTGTAGAATACATAAAACTGATGCATGTGGAATTGTGAAAACAATCTATGATAGTATTTTGAAAGATTCTTAGGTGGCATGCCATGGAAGTGTTCATTATTCAATATACTTTTTTAACATTTTAACTTTCACTACTCTTTAGGAAAATTTGAAGTTGACATGCATTTGATATTTGGTATGGATTTAGTGTTTGAAGATAATCTTTTATAGTACATTTAACAAAATGTATTAAATATCTTTTCCTCTCCAAGAATACCCCTTGTGTTCAATTTTAGAGGGTTCCTTTGGAACACGAAATTGGAAAAACACAGGAATAGAAAAAATGTAGGAATAAGATAGGATTGCATGTGTAAAACTGAGGATTGGTAAACACAGGAAACTTGCAGTCGTTGTTGTTTGGATGGACACAGAAAATTTATAGGAATAGCAACCTTAGGAAATGTCTAATCCTCTCATGTTAGTTTAACCAACTAGTATAACAAAATACTTTATTTGAGCAAAGACAAATAACATAGAGTAACTTACAAGTGGGCCAGCAACTTTTTCGATCCTATACATCTACTCATTTCCACGCATCGTAAGTACCAGCTGCTTGTTTCCGTGCATCGAGAGTAGGCAAGCTAGCTTTCTGTCTCCCACATGCATTGTTTCCGTGCGGAGTACCAGCTGCTCCAGCTATTCTTCTGAGTCTTATCTGCGTAATCTCTGTCTCTGCCTCTTATTTGTTTCGGTCCTATGCCAAAAAACGAGCTCTGATTGGATGTTTGTTTTCCTACGTTTCTCCTGGGAAACCGATGACAAGGATTCTTTCCTCCAAATTTCCTGTGACTCAATCCTACGAACCAAAGGAGGCTACAGTGACAATTCCTATGGAATTCAGAATCCTACATTTTTCCTATAAAATTCTTTTGATCCAAAGGAGCCCTGATAAATATCATTGCAGGCTTATACTCTCACTGAACTGTATCAATGACTTGTGTTTTTTGCACAGCAATCGGATGTCGAGTATCAGAAAAATACAGAGTACCATCCACCAGAACGCCTGGACAGCAGTGATTTGCGTATACAACTTTCTGCTGCTAAAAGGTTTCTTTTAGGACCAGAAGCCACCATTGACTCACCATCTTTGAACTCTGTGCTGAGAAACAGAGTGAACAGTGTGACTGATACCATTTCAGCTTATGACACTGGATTTCAAAGCTCTCTGAACCCAGATTGGCAAACATTTCAAAGCAATTCTCAGGGATCTGAAATGACGGAGTTGTTTGACCATGGTCATTTTGAACCCTACTCCAGAGAAGATACAACATTTGCCTTAGGACAGACAAACAAGTTTAACATTCGTGAGATCTCTCCAGAATGGGCATTTTCCTATGAGATCACTAAGGTAAAATCTTGAAGCTGTTGCTTTTTTACACCATAACACCAAATGTTCTCATTTACAGATGCTCTTCTCGCCTTCTCATTTATTCAGGTCATCATTACGGGAGATTTCCTATGCGATCCATCGAATTTGTGTTGGGCTGTGATGTTTGGTGATAGTGAGGTACCTGTTGAAATAGTTCAGCCAGGTGTTCTTCGCTGCCACACACCACTGCACAGCAGTGGAAATCTCAAAATCTGCATTACTTCGGAAACAGAAGTTTGCAGTGAGTTCAGAGACTTTGAGTTCCGCCCAAAACCAACCTCTTCTAGTTTCACAGACATTGCACCATCTTCTCGACATCTGAAATCTAGTGAAGAGTTATTACTTCTTGCAAAATTTGCTAGAATGCTGTTGTCTGGGAATGAAAGCCTTGAAGTTCCAGATGATGATCCCCAATCTGGACAGTGTCCAAAACTTAAGATGAATGAAGAGCTCTGGGAAAGGTTGATTGACGAACTCAAAGTAGGATGTGAAAATCCATTAAGCTCAGTTGATTGGATTTTGGAGGAACTGCTGAAAAGTAAATTACAACAGTGGTTATCAGTGAAGCTCAGAGGATTCAATGGAACGGATTCTCTATCCAAGCATGAGCAGGGTATTATACACTTAATTTCTGCCCTAGGCTATGAGTGGGCATTGTCTTCGGTTCTCAGTGCTGGTGTTGGTCTAAATTTTCGTGATTCAAATGGATGGACTGCTCTTCATTGGGCTGCTTATTTTGGAAGGTAATCAAAGTTTATATTGTAGAGCTGGTGCAATTCCATTTTTTCTTGCTGCATTTTCTCCATAGCAATTTTCATGGAATGAACATAATAGTTGCATAGAAAGGCATCCTTTTGTTCACTCAAGAAATGATTTTCGTGACCATTGTGCTGCTAACATGGTAACCAAGCAATCGCCAGTTGAAAAAACAAATCTAGAGCCACATAAAGTAGGTATGCTTCTTAAATTAAATAGAAAAAATATAAATTTTAGTCAACGAGCTGTTTCATTCTGGTAAAAATCAAGCATTCTGGGCTACCTTGCTAGCTTGGTAATTAGGTAATAGCAAATCGAAGAACTTGGAAACGATGGCAGTAACAATGATTACAGTAGATAAAAGATCTACATGGTCATTCACATTATGTTTTGGACTAGTACTGTGAGTCAATTGTGCAATGCATATATCAACATAGTTCTTTTCTTGTGAAACGGTAGTGATCCATTACAGCTGTTCTTTCTTTGCAATCGTCTTTTCAAGTGTTGGTACATGGGGCTATTGATTAGCTTGGAACTAGCAAGCTAACAATTTGTCGATTTTATTGCAGGAAAAGATGGTTGCTGCACTTCTTGCTGCTGGTGCATCGGCAACAGCAGTTACTGATCCCACTGCACAAGACCCAGTTGGTAAAACAGCAGCTTTCCTGGCTTCTGAACGAGGCCATACGGGCCTTGCAGGCTATCTTTCAGAAGTGTCTCTAACTAGCTATCTTGCATCACTCACTATAGAAGAAAGTGATGTCTCAAAAGGATCAGCTGAAGTTGAAGCAGAGAGAGCTGTGGAAAGCATATCTCAGAGGAGTGCCCAACTGCATGGTGGTACAGAAGATGAACTCTCAATGAAGGATTCTTTGGCAGCAGTGAGGAATGCAGCTCAAGCAGCAGCTCGCATCCAGAATGCTTTCCACGTGCCTTTTCTTTCAGGAAGAGACAGCAGAAAACTGCTCGACTTAGGGATGAATATGGAATGACCCAAGAGGATATAGATGAACTTGCAGCTGCATCAAGATTGTACCACCAAGCTCATGCTTCGAGTGGTCAGTTTTATGATAAAGCAGCTGTTTCAATTCAGAAGAAATACAAAGGTTGGAAAGGTCGCAAACATTTTCTCAACATGAGAAGAAATGCAGTTAAAATACAGGTAAGGGGAATAGGTATCCAGAATATTTTTATTTGATAGCCTCCTTCAAGTTGAATTCATGGGCGTATAAATACATATATGATATCTGGCAAGTTTATTTGTGCTTTGTTCATGCTAAAGGTCTCTCTTTGTACAGGCTCATGTAAGAGGCCATCAAGTGAGAAAGAAATACAGAACAATTGTAAGCACTGTCAGTGTGCTAGAGAAAGTAATACTTAGGTGGCGCGGAAAGGTCATGGCCTACGAGGTTTCCGAGCTGAGCAGCAACCAATGGTCGAATCAATAGAGGAAGATGATGAGGACGACGATGACTTCGATGATGATGAAGCAGTCAAGGTCTTCCGTCGGCAGAAGGTCGATCAAGCTGTAAAGGAGGCTGTGTCAAGAGTGTTGTCCATGGTAGACTCTACCGAAGCAAGGATGCAATATCGGCGAATGCTTGAGGAGTTTCGCCAGGCAACTGTAAGAAGTTTTCCCCTCTTGCAATGTCATTTCAATAAAGGAGGGCAGGTATAAGAAGTTACCACTTACCAATAAACTAAACAAGTTCAGCGAATTTCTCATCATAGGCCATGTTGCTAAAGGAAACTAGTTCAGAGTACTTGAAAGCAAATTTAGGATAAACTTGCTCGAGTCACAACTGCAGACGATCGAGGCATTATTCTGTTTTTGAGGGGACATGGACAGTAACGATAGGTTAATCAGTTTAAATCTCAATGCAATACACATATAAACAGAATTTAGAGAATCCAGAACAGCCGTTAAAGTGCATCTATGTGTGCTCTCTTTTACCAATTCAAATCTCCATGTTATAACTAATCAGATGCTTGTTGTAAATGCAGGCAGAATTGGAAGGATCAAATGAAGTAACATCAATATTTGACAGTGACTTAGAGTTATTAGGGATCAACAACTTCATGTAAGGAGCATTTCGACTTCAAGATCTACAAGCACCCAGCATTGACATAAATCAAGTATATAGGGAATGGGTTCCACTTGCTACTGACTAGGACCTGATGGCTGTCAGTTTGTACAGTTGTTTACTAAATGGAAAGTAGGTTATTGCTGCTAGGATGTATTTTCACTCTATAATTAGGTGTAATTTTCGCAGTGGCAGTTATATGAACACTATGTTTAGGTGCCTGTAACTTTAAGGGATGTTTTTCTATTGGTTGTTGACTTTACCAGTATGAAAAATCAACGAATATATGTGCATATACTTCATAATGGTGTTAAACTACATGTCATACGGTGGCTGCTAATCTGACTTTTTTTTTAATCATGTTCTACTTGTAAGATATTGTTTCCCAAGGCTTGAATATAAACGACATCAATTTAAGTATCTCTTTCATCATTCAAGCAAATATAATCATTGTATTAAGCCATTATATGACTGGCCAACACAATTTCAGACTGTTAAATGCACATTGCAATATTTCTTCCTTTTCAGCTAACAGAAATAATGTGCATTGCATGGAGAAGCCAAGTATCATTCTAGATTGTTTTTTTCCCATGAGAAAGTTATTACAAGATTCAGGATTCGCAAAACATTACAGAAATTTCGCCACTGCAAAAATTCACACAAGTTTCAGAGAAGTACACGTATCTACAGTCGTGTCCAAAATAGCATTCATGTCCAACATATTACATCATATCTGCATTTGCATCGATGTCCCAACACACTTTTAGTTGGTATAGAGGGAACCTTTTTTTTTCCTGCAGCTCAGTCATATCCCAGCTATTTCTCCCTTCCAAGTGGTCAGTTGCCCATGCACAATATGCCTTTACCAGACGTCCAACTGCAGTCTCTAACTCGGCACTTCACACTGAGCAAGGGCTCTGCCACATTGCTATGTCAGTTATTAGGTCACGGAGCTGATCCATGAGGAGCTTTACTTGCTTGTTTTTGCTTTCAATTTCCTGCATTAGATCTCAATGTAAGAAAGATACTAATTGTCTTTCAAATACTCAAATGTGTGTTTAATTAGTGTGATAAAAAACTGTATATCAGAAGTTGACAAAAAAACATGTTTCTTAATACAACAGATACCATAGATGAACCCAAAACTAAATTGATAGCAACAGATGGGACTGTACTCTTCGAATCATGACAAAGATTGAAAAAATGCTGGGAGTTTTTAGAAACCAGAGATGCAATACAGAATCTGAAAACAAAAACCTTGTGCATTAAAAACAAGAAAAAAACATTAAATAAATCATGCAGATGGTGCGAAATGCTCTAACTCATACTTTTACACCTCCAAGCAGACAAGGATAGAAAACAGTATTTCCTCACTCTCTACTTAACTACTTATGAATAGACATATAAGGACTTGCTGCCTATAGCTAACAGGAAGCCATGGCTTGGATTGCAAATGGGCAAATATAATTCACACAGTTGTCCAAACTTTGAGAGTAATATAATAGAGTAGAATAGAATAAACTAACTAGAGAATTTACAGGCTAGTACCTTTCTCAGAGCAGAAGCATGCTCTTCCAATCTCCCCAATCTCAGCATGGTCAGCTTCGGATTCTGTTGGTCCATTGTCCTGACAAAGTGAGCATGCATGATCTTAGAGAAGGCATACGTGGGAGGGATAAGAAGCCTAAATCAATTCCAACTAACATTGGCAAACCAATTTTTATTTTGAACAGTGTGCAAAAATCAGGATTGACCAATTACGACTATGGTGGGATAATATTCTACACATATAATTTGAAAAACAAGTTCTGGTTAACTAAAATCCATGTTTGTTGCTATTTACCAGTTCGCTTGTCCTTAACAGTTACTCCCTTTGTCCATTTTCTTAGGCGCCTTTCACTTATCCTTTTGTCTAGAGGCCTTAGACATATTTAGTTCTCCCCAGGCACATTTTAAATTTTGGTCAATAGTACCCCTGTGCAGTTGACATGCATGAATGCCGCAGACTCTTAAGTTGGGCCAGTGGGAAGAAGTTCATCAACCAGTAATTTAGGCTTGGCTGGTAAATGGTTCATTACTCAAATCAACAATGTTCTTTTTAGCAAAGCAAGATTTGTTTTCTCAAAAGAAGTAATGTCTAATATATAGCACCACATATTTCACAGGTTCACATCAGTATTTCATCTTTATAACTGTGCCACAATATGGATCTACCTATGTAAATAAAAAATTGTCAGCTTTGGAACTGAAAATTTGTTAGCTCCCTCCACACCAATACCACTATGGCATGACAGGACTTGGAGTTGTTGTTACCATTGCAAACATCTCAATCAGTCTCGTGATAAGAATTTACTTTGGGCTACCTACCCTACATGGCAATGCCCTGATTTTTCATCACACCATATAAGTGCCATCTTCCATCACAGAAGAATGCGCCCAAAACAATTCCCCGCAGAAGCGCCAGGAGGGGCACAAGGTGCATCAAGCTCTGACCTGAGCGCAGGACGACAGGGCGGAGATGGAGGCCCTTAGCGCCGCGACGGCCGACTTGTAGCGGTGCCTCGCCTCGTCGAGCGACCCGCCGGGGCCGGGCGCGCCCCCCGCGTCGGCGGCGTCGGAGTCCGCAGAGTGCAGCGGCGGCGGCGGGGTAGCGGAGTGCTGGTGCTGGGAGCCAGCGGCAGCGGCGGCGGCGGCGGCCGAGACGGAGGAGGAGGACCAGAGGCCGGCGTTGCAGAGCTCGTCGTTCATGGACACGAGGATCTGGAACGCGGCCGCGATGGTCTCCTCCAGGTGTCGCTGCCCCTCCGCAGCCGTATCCTGCCGCCGCCGCCGCCGCCTCGGAGGCCATTCGGTGCACCCGCCGGAACCCTAGCTCCGCCGCTCCCGCCGCCGATCTGCCGCTCCTCTAAAGCAGCTCAGTCGTAGCGCGCTGAGAAAATCCCTTTCCGGACCAGTCGTACACCGCCTGTATGGGCCTGGACACTGTTTGCATGATGCAGAGCCCAGATCGCTTTCTGGGCCCAGTATGGGCCGACACAGGTCGCCGAAGCCCATGTACTCTCTTCCTGGACGGACCAGATCCAGCTGCTACTATGCAAAGCTCGATTATATACAAAACTTATAATAATTCCCTTATAAAAAGCATACAAACTTACAATTCCCTAAAAAAAACATACAAACTTATAAAAGTAGTTTGACTTAGTTTTTTTAAAAAATATTTAAACAATCTACCCTAAAATTTATTTTGGTATCTAATTATTTTGGCTGTCTTAGTTCATGTGATGCGAGTATGCGACAAACACATGCATTAGCATGGTAAAACTCCCTGGGATATTTGACTATTTGCCATCCTTATGGATGCCACCTCTTCGTTTGCCAGTTTGCCAGCTTTATGCGCGTTTCTACATATTTGTCATCGCAAATAGTAAACTTCTTATGCTTTTGCCACTTTTAGACATCTGCGTACCATGTTGGCAAGCCAGCACACAAGGCCTCTAGAAGCCTCAAATCGGCATGGGAAAGACCCATTTATTCTACTCCCTCCATTTCAAATTATAAGGCATTCCAAGAATCTTGGAGAGTCAAAAAATTTCAACTTTGACCAAATTTATATGCTAAAATAATAATATTTATGATGGCAACTAAGTACCATTAGATTCACGTTACTTATATTTTCATTGCGTATCTATTTGATGTCACAAGTTATTGTAGTTGTTTCTATAATTTTGGTCAAACTTAAAAAATTTTGACTCTACAAGATTTTTGGAATGCCTATAATTTGGAATGGAAAGTAGATGTTTCTCTCAAATTGTTGACGCATGGGCCCAAAATGTCAGGTTCTCCTTCACATTTATACAAATTTGTGTTTTTTGGAATTGTCAAGAACATTGAACTACCATAAATACTCTGTGCAGAAATGATAATGATAAAAAATATTTATGGACCAAAAAAAGTTGGTTAAAAAATGTTCAATGTCAGAAAATAGTACCATTAGAAAATCTATGCAATAAAATGCTAGTGTTGACTTACTAATGTAACTGCACATGAAACAAAGTCGAAATGACCTTTTTCTACTCATTGTTGAAGGCCAAACATAACAGATGTGCTATATAGGGAACCAAAAATGAACCTAGTGCTATGTTGGGAAAATTTTGTCTTCCAGTGATAAATAAATCATATCATCTTCCGATATTAAATAGGAATTTTCTCATAGAGAGAAGTTTTAGTAAAAAAAAAAAAATCCTCCAACAAATTTTTCAATTAGGTCACCAAATATTGTTATTCTCTATTCTTGATTGCTCATTAGTCAAGATAGACAATGGGACTGGCTCTCCAAAGTGTGCAAAAGATATAGAGAAGCAGTTGAAGGGTTAAAAGATACATAAGACTATTTTTATTCAAATGGTCCTTGAATAATGATTTAGAAGTGAATTTAAGAAAAAATATTGGAGATGCTCTTTGGATAAAAAATGAACTTAGGACCTTTGAAGAAAATTTTGAATGCCCACGATCCCATGTCATCAGAGCTGATGCAGTGGTGCTGCATGGGCGCAGGTAAGGATGAAAACAACTAGAAATGGTAGGAAAACTCCTCAATCGTTTCTATTTTTATATTTAAATACAAAAACAAAAGCGAAAACAATAAAGCCGGAAACAAAAATGAACGCAAACTTAAGGAATTTCGAAAATGAACTATTCCGAGCAAAATTATATCGAACACACAGTCGGTATATGAAAATTCAATACGGAATACTGACCCACATTGCATAACAATTAACAAGTGTGCCGCTGTGGCAAATTTCAAGTGTAAGAGAACTGACTTATCAATTTGGTTTCTTTAATACTAATAGGGGAAAAAAGAAGGAAAGGGATAAGAGGAAAATTTTAGATGCCATCGGCACTAGACTAGAAATGATAGCAACAAGGTCGGGCCCATCTCTCTCTCTCTCTCTCTCTCTACGGTCGGCCCGTCACATGGAACATGCAACCATAACACCAAGCACCGCGTGAAACCAGATGCAAGTTAAGGATGGCAGCGGGTCGGGTTCGGGGCGGGTACCCGCGGGTTTCGGGTCTGGCGGGTTCGGGTTTGGGGCTAGTTTTTCACCCACGGTTTTCGGGTTCGGGTACCCGAAACCTATCGGGTTCGGGTTCGGGTTTGGTTTTTCACCCGTGGATATCCAAT
>JAENPR010000630.1:0-379760 GCA_018135685.1 Themeda triandra | reverse complement strand
CCTCTTCACCCCACGAGCTCCACTCCATGGCCGCCGCGGCCACCATGATTGGGATTACCAATTCAGGCTGCCGCCGCCACGACCCGCCTCTCCTCCCTTCCCCGCGCCACGTCGGCTGCCGCCCGCTCCTGTGCGCTTCCTCCTCGACGCCGCCGTTCTTCTTGCTGCTCCGCTTACTCCACCGTCTCTCGGCGCCGGGTCCTCCGACCGACAGCAGCACTGAAGCGCACCCCTGCCGGAGGCGACACAAGCTTCGTGGGTCCAGCCAACAATGACGCCACCACGCTCAACCGCAGCCTGATCGTTCCCAACTCCACCGTTAGTAGCACCGGACAAGCCACTGCTTCCTCAGGAGTGCTGCCCGCCGTTCTTGGGGTGGCGCATCTGGCCGTGTCGCTGGGCGTCATCCTCGCCGACAAGTTCCTCAAGAAGGCGTTCGTCGCCGCGTCCATCAAGTTCCCGAGCGCCCTCTTCGGCATGTTCTGCGTCTTCTCCGTGCTCGTCGTCTTCGACACGTTCGCGCCTCCTCTCGCCAAGGCTTTCTACAACTTTTGAGCCTGCCACAATGTTCATCAAGAGGTGGCTACCCGTGTTCTACGTCCCGACGCTGGTCATGTTTCCGCTCGCCATCAGGGAAATCCCAGCGGCTTCAGCACTCAAGATTTTTGCAATCACTTGTATGTATTATTCTCGATCACATTTTTTCTTCCATGTACTGTTTCTCTTCACAGCGAATTTGGCTTGTTTCTATCTATCCAATTACATGATGGAACTTGAATTTGGTTTCAGTTGGTGGCTGGTTTGCTACCCTCACGGTTGCAGGATATACAGTGTTAGCTGTGAGAAATTTTGCGAAGACAGAGCTATTCCAGATACAGAGCCCGTGAGCAAGCCACCGCCATTTTCTACATCGGAGATCTGGTCATGGGCTGCGATTTTCGCTGCATCATTTGGTGTTGCATATTTCAATCCCACGGCGCTTGGTAGCACAGCAAAAACATGCCTTCCTTTTCTGCTTGCTGCTAATGTGCTGGGATACATGGTTGGTTCTGGGTAAATATGCTTATATAAACTCTCCATCAGTAGGATCCAGTGTATAAATGCAAACAGTTGATTCAATTTCATCTGACGATTTGGTTTTTCTTTTTCAGGTTACCAGCTGGTGTCAAGAAAGTGTTGCATCCAGTCATCTCGTGCGCACTTGCTGCAGATTTCGCGGCAGCAGCGTATGGGTACCTCTCCGGGTCTGATTTGAAGCTGTGCTAGGTTCATAAGCTATAAACCCTAGTATACAATTATATATCACAAATTTTTTTTGTTTTAGAAGAGTTAGTCTTTTTTTTTTTTGTGAAAGCATTAGCGCTGGAGCAACATAGAACATACGTACACATGATATATATAACTGTGATCTCAGAAAAGGTGGTTTATTTCCAGGTGATTACCTCACAAAGGCGGCCTCTAATCCTGGAGCCGGTGACATACTAATGGGTTTCCTTGGCGCTGTGATCATATCATTTGCATTCTCGATATTCAAACAGAGAAAGGTACTACTGCACATGGTTATCTTGTGACATCGTTTCAGTTAAGCTATGTTCCGCTGCAAGTGCCTTTTATCTGATCGTCAACTTGTGCATGCTCCTGATCCCTGATTTCAGCTTGTAAAGAGGCACGCAATAGAGATTTTCACATCGGTTGCCATTGGAGCTACATTCTCTCTGTACTCAACTGCTATCATAGGGCGCCTGGTTGGGCTAGAGCCATCGTTGACCATATCCATGCTGCCAAGGTGTATTACTCTAGCGCTGGCTTTGAGCATAGTATCTTTCTTTGATGGTAAGTCTCTTTAGTCCACCCTCCTATCAATTTGTTTGGGTCACCATGATAAGTTCCCTAGCTTTTATTGTATTCACAAGGCAATTTAACCATAGCTTGTATTGTATTCACAAGGCAATTTAACCATAGGTCGATTACTTGACCAAAACATGTAGTAATTGACTCGATTCCTTAGTGTTAAATCTTCCAGCTATCCAGTAATTTGCTGACGGGGAACTGATGGCTCATGGTTTTTCTTGTGGTTCAGGAGTAAACACTTCAGTGACTGCTGTCGTGGTTGTCCTTACGGGGCTCCTCGGTGCGAATTTTGTGCTAGCAGCTATGGAGAAACTTGGTCTGAACGACCCCATCTCCAAGAGGAATAGGGACAGCTGCCGGGTAATTTGCTCGATATATGTCGGTCTGCGTCATTCAGTCATTCTTCATTTGTGAGCACGATTAGGACCTGACTGAATGTAATCTTGCTTTGGCTAATGGCGCAAAGTGCTCAAGGACTGGGAACAGCAGCACTGTCAGCCAAGGAACCCTGAAGCACTCCCTTTCTGCGCCATCTCTCTTATAGTTTCACGGGAATTTTCGGCACGCTGATTTGCTCCGATCCCAGCAGTCAGGCAAAGCTTGATATTTCATAGCTGGTTAAGAGCAGCTCATGTTGTTTTGGTTGATTCTTTAGATAAAAAAGAAGCCGTTTCGGAAGATGAAGAAGCAAGCGCCTCACATGTTGGGTCAGGATCTATTATGTATAGGGCTTGAAAAAAGATGAATAGTTCCATAATTAGAATGTAACTAGATACTACATTTTTGTGACAAAATACTACTACTAGAGCAAGATGGATCCATTATTTTGTTTGATAGTTTGTGATATCATCTTTCTTTCTTCCTAGAAACAAAGAGATCTAAAGTACTTTCTCCGTTCCAAATTACAAGTCGTTTTGACTTATCCATTTTACTACACATCTAGGTATAATAATATGTCTAAATACATAGCAAGATGAGTGAACACAAAAAAATAAAGGTTGCTTATATAATTTGAAATGGAGGAGTAGTATTTTATAGAGACAAATATCTGGTTGGGACAACCAAATATCTCGATGTCTCAACCATTCACAATCTGGCTTAGGGTTTAGGGTTTAGAGATCACGAAAAAAAATCCGGCCAAGGGTGTCCATGAATGGTTAGATAGGTCCCTAAGTAATAGAATCCCATCTACCCAACATCTTCCCAACGAATCCATACATAAACCGGTTGTAATTAGTTATTTAGCTTGTCACCTCCATTTGTGACAAGTGGTTTGGATAATCATGTTGATGACTTACCACCATGGATGCAGGGTCCCTCAACCGGTTAGCGAACTATGTCATCCAAGATGGTCACTTCATCTTGCCATGACTAACCCCTCGTCGACCATTCATCACCCATTCATTTAACATTGGTCAAGTTTTAGATCTTTGATCAGAGATGAAAACCCGCCATGGTTCCGTCTCCTACGTTTTAAGCATACTATAAGCAAGAATCATCGGGACTTGAAAAGAAACGTGTTTGAGTGGTGTGGTAACATCAGGGTAGGAAGCTCAATTAGTAAACTCATGGTTGAACTAATCATAGAGTAATAACATTTAAAAAACGAGATTAAGCATCAAGGTACATGAATTTTGCTAGATGATTTCAACAAATCAATCATCAATGTCCTAATTCATCCCTTACAGCGGCCGGGTCATACATGCAACAGCGTAGTGGCGATGGATACTAGGCCCATGGGCCGGGTGAATCTTGTAGATAGAATGGGCCGCAGCCGCCGTCCACCAATTGGCACACACATTGGAGCAATCCGCAGGAAAGCCATCGTCTCCAACTCGTCTCCCCGTCGCAGCCGTCGGGCTCGTCTTCCTTGCAGTCAGTCGAGTCCATAGTAGACAGATAGATAGATCTACTAATCCACCGATCCGGATCCTTCCCTTCGTCTCCGGCAAGTTTTCTCCTTCTCTTCTCCTGCCAGCGCTAGGGTTTTATTTTTTCGCATTGCTTCTGCTGCTGGTGGTGGTGTTGTTACCCCCCATCTCTCTCGAGTCGCCGTCGTCTCTCGCCGCAGCAGATCTTCTCCCAAACCCTACCGACCAACAGCTGCTTGCTCGGGACGGGTTCGATAATAGCGCTGCCGTACGTGGAGCGCAGCGGCAGGCGCGCCCGGACCTTACCGACTGGTACACCGACCTCGCCGACCTCTACCAGCGGAAGCTCTGGCACCAGCTCACCCTCAAGCTCGACCAGTTCCTACAGCTCCAGGCCCAGCATAAAGTTCGCTTCCGTTTCCCTCGTCATCTCCTCTCTCTCTGCCCCGCCGCCTTCCTCATCTTGTTGGGTTAGTTAGTTAAGGCTTTAGTACAGATGGGATTACAGATGCCTAAGGCGGATCGCCGTAAACCCACCCGCCTCCTAGACTTACCATACTTTAGTAAAGATTTAAGAGTTGTGACTTGATAATTGTTGCCAGTCTAATCATTTTGATGAGTTACTCATGTGGGGAAATTGGATACAAGTGTCCAGTATTTGGTCAATTGTTTGCTGCTCATGGTTCTCAATTCAATTCCAATATACTCTGAGCTTCACCAGCTTGCGTCTTGGACCGATAAAACTTTATGCATGTTGATGATCGAAGTATCCTTCTGCAGCTCCAGTTTGCTACAGTCAAACATAATTGAATTGGGTAAAAAAACATTATCAAAGGGGCTGTTCTGGTTATCCTCATTTGAATGCTACAGTTGATATCTATCACATGTATTACATGAATTTCCACTGAACTAAACTCAGATGCTGGATGTATGTGCAATTTCTGAAGAACAATGATGTCGAAGGAAAACCAGAGCAGGCTTAGTTGCTTCTTTCAATTGTTCATTGCCTTGTTTAATAAAATACCTAACCTAATTATCGATATCTCATGTACCTCTTTGTTTTATCAAGAGTTTCTTTGTCCTCTAGTGGGCATGCTTTGATCATTACGTTGTTTATACATATTACTTTTGTTGATAGTTTAACTACCTATGATGATTGGAAGTTTGCCAAATGTGTATTATTCCATGTCGTTTCACTTGCTACAATTTCTGTGCCCTTTTGTCTTTTACGATTCCAACGCCACCTTTTCTTCTACAGACCGGAGACACTATCATTCAGCTCTACAACAATTTCATCACCGACTTTGAGACCAAGATTAATCTGCTCAAGCTTGCACATTTGGGTGATAGCTGCCATGATACCACGATAAGGATCACTGCGATTACTCTTAGAGGGGTGATCACAAAGCTGCGAGACAAGAGAGTCGCGGATTAACGAACCAATTCTCTATGTGAAGATGCAAATTGCAGCTATTAATCTTGAAAAGGAAACCAAAAGAGTGCAAAAATTTGTTGGAGGATGGGAAAACCACTCTGGATAGTATGACTGATGTTGACCCCACAGTTCACGCTAGCTTTTCTGGATATCATCTCAATACCACAAGGCCCGCCAAGAATTTGCAGAGTTCTATAAGAACGCTCTTCTCTATTTGGCCTACACAACTGTGGAGTCTCTATCTGAGTCATTCAAGCTAGTATGTTCCATCATCAATAACAGTTGAACTAAAACTAAACTTCAGTTTAAATGTTCATTGATTTATTGACTATTTTCTATCTTGTCAGGACTTGGCGTTTGATCTTTCTCTAGCAGCCTTGCTGGTGATAACATTTACAACTTTGGGGAGTTGTTAGCTCACCCGATTGTAAGTAATTCTTTGGTTGTGCATGACTTCTTCTGTTATCATCCTTAATTTTTGTGTATTGTAGTTCTCTTTTGATTGTATGATTGTATCCATTCCACATTTCCACTTGCTAACTTCATTATCTCTTTCATGGCTTTATAGTATATTGGTTGTGGATGACTTCTTCTGTTATCATCCAGAATTTTTGTGTATTGTAGTTTCCTTCTATCCATACAACTTGTTAACTTATTTAGTTCTTTTATGGCTTTGTAATCATAATTATATTGTACTCAAAATATCAGTGGCATAATTATTAAATTATCAGTGTCAAGTGTGCATATGTTTATGTTTATCTGCACTGTTATTGGTTGGACAATAAAATTAAGCTTGAAATGTAATACTGATGGACTTACTATAGCCACTTGTAATGTATTTGTCATCAGAGTAATTCAGTTACATTTTCTTTGGTTGGCATTGAACATGGTACAGTAAATCGCCTAGACAAAATTAATTTGGATAGACTATCTGGTTTGAGTGTTAGACAAGCCTTTTAATTAAATCATAATTAGAGTATTTTTTGTGATTTGATACTTCCTTGATCTAAAAGTTAGTTTTATATCTGTACCCTCAGATCAATAGTCTTATTGGAACCAAGGTGGAGTGGGTTTATCATATGTTACAAGCATTCAACACCGGCAACCTTGCTCTCTACCAAGAACTTTGCAGGGTTCACAATGCTGCCCTTACTGCACAACCAGCTTTGGTGCAGAATGGCGGAAGCTGCTTGAGAAAATCAATATTCTTTGTCTGATGGAGATAATCTTTAGGTATTTGTGGGATCCTTCTTTTCTAGTGTTACCTCCATTTTCTTTTCCTTTGACATGTTGTTTGTCTTCATTTTCAGCCGGCCATCTGAAGATAGAACTATTCCATTAAGTGTTATTGCTGAGCAAACTAAGCTTTCAATCAGTGACGTGGAATATCTTCTTATGAAGAGCCTCTCGGTAACTAGATTGACATTCTTTTTAGCACAAGATATTATTGTTATGACCTTTTTCACTTGCGCTGTTCCTTGTTTGTCATCATATTTTCAATGGAAACTTCATTATTTGAATTATCTCATTTCTTGGGAAATCAACTAGTCTTGTGGCCAGAACATTTTACTCCACATTTGTGAATGTTTTATTGGGATGTTTGTCTATCTCTGCAGACATGTTTGTTGCCTTGTTTTACTACTTTAGTGTTTATGTCCATTGCAACTATGCCTTCCTTCAAGCCATAGTATTATTTCATTGATAGTTCCCATCTTCTTATAGCCTACTGTAAGATAAGAATTTGTTAGTTTCACTACTTGATAAGCTGTCTTTTAGTCTCACTGCTATCAGTTCGTACTTGCGCAAGTGGAAGCATGTTTGTCTTTTTATTTAGTATAGTTACTCCCTCCGTTCCAAATTGTAAGTCGCTTTGACTTTTTGGTACATTCATTTTTACTCTAAATCTAGATCTTACGTATGTCTAGATACATAGCAAAATGGATGTACCAAAAAAAAACATTAATTCAATTGGATCGGAAAGGTAATATATCACTAAGTCTTGGGTTTTGACGTGTTTGTGTTTCCATTGTTTCATTTGACTTCCTTACGTCACGGCAATCCATTTGTGACATTTCTGCTTTGTTTCCAAATGCAGGTTCATCTTATTGAGGGAATAATTGATGAAGTGGACAGTACAGTTCACGTCTCGTGGGTCCAGCCCGAGTGCTTGGAATTCCACAGGTTAAGGCATTGCGCGACCGCCTGGATGCCTGGGTTGGAAAGGTGCATACCACATTGCTTTCAGTTGAGGCGGAAACCCTGATCTTGTTGCTGCATAATTTCGCAGCTGTTACAATTCCGCGAGAGGCTTGGTCAGCAAGGTCTCATTGCAAAATGAGAGATGCTTTGTGTCACACTTGTAGTCATTTTTCTGGATAATGAAACCTGCTGCCCTGAGCGTTTGCCTGCCTGCGTCCTAGATCGGGGCCTGTAATTTCTTTTTGGATGTCCTCTGGACATGGATGGTTAGAACTTCACGCAGTGTCACGAAGACAGGACCAATGGATTGAAAATTTCATACTAGGGTGTTACTGTAGTTTTCCCAGTTGAATTTAATTTGTAACCGATTTTATACTCTGTTGGACGGATGCAGGAGAATCTTGCTGGAACTTGAGTTGTGCCTGATGTTTGGTTTGTATTGCGATGCTATTGATAAACCTGCCGGATAGTGGCAACACACTGTATCCGCTAGCTAACGTTTGTACTGCGATGCCATCGATAAACCTGTCGGATAGTGGCAACACATTGTATCCGCTAGCTAAAAATCTACCTGCTAAAATACATGTACCTGCAGTCCTGCAGAAGAGTAAGGCCTTGTTGGACCTTGCTGGATTTATCTTAAATTCATACGTGGATCGATACGAATGTGACTGTATCGTTTTCGTACGTGGATCTATACGAATGTGACTATATCTAAACGATGTCAAAAGATTTTTTTTTTTAAAAAAAACAAGAATTTACTCATACGTAGAACCTTTCGAGTAAACATACCTGATGGGTCACCTTTAGCATTTCCGCTACAAAAGATATGGATACATGGTATTATTAAAATCACATATCGTCAACTATTTAAGAATAGATATTAACCATGATGTAAAAAGAAAATCACTAACTACTAGGATAATGGTCATACATATCCGAATACTAGAAAGATTCCCCACATGAGACATGAAAGAGAAATAAAAATATATTAGAATAGTGAACTGTTAAGGTGGACGTTTTATATGTTAACATAAATTGTTAGGGGCGATTGATAGTGAATTGGTGAGGTGGGTGCATTGCATCTCAAGGTAATAGATAATGGGGATAATAGTGGGTGATGAGCTAAATGTGTCGCGTAATGAGAAAAATAGATAGTGACATTTTCTTTATAAGAGTTATATGTGCATTTTATAGTAATTAATGAAGACAAGTGTTGCTAAGACGGGTATAAATTACTCGTGGGTACACAGGTATGGATAAACATAGTTTTTTACTCTTCAATAACATACCTGCAAATGAAGAAATATTTTCATACCTACTCTTTTAAGTTTTAACTTGTAGTTCACTTTGACTTTTTTTTTGCATGTATTTTGCTATGTATCTAGACATAATATAGTATATAGATATATAGTAAAATGCATGCTTGTCATTAAAGTAAATTACAATTTAGAACGGGTAAAACTACGTCGAGTAGTTCGGTTTTGAATACCCATTGTCATCCCTAGCCCTCGCGTTGTAGCATAGAACCATCGATGGCAATGTTCATTTTGGGCTTACAGAGGATATATGATTGGTACAACGGTAAGCTATGAAAAAAATGTTAGTTATGTGCTTTGGAAAAAAAATGAAAGATATTTAGTTAAAATAATTATAAAATACTTTCTCTCTTTATCTCCCTTTGATTGAAATATCTCTAAGATGTCTCTTTGTTTCCACCTATTTAGAAAAGCAGTACGAAAGCACTTGCTTGTGAAAAAATAGCTTCTGGCCTTCTATAACAGAAGCACTTTTCATAAATTGAATAACTCTTTGCTACTGCAGAAGCACTTTCTAGACGTTAAACCAAACACAACGTGAATGAACTTCGATTACTTGACAGATAATATGTATATAATAACTATTTATAGATTTCCAATTCCAGTCCAACCAGTATTGATATAGTTCACAAGACATAGTTTGACCGCGTTTTATTTTAAATAAAATTTTTTATTTATTGTACATTATATTACTTATGATTATTATTTGATATGAATCTACGTACCAAGTTTGAACCTTAATATATGGGAGTGTTGGTCTAGCTTCAAGCGTGCAGAAGGATATTTGGAAAAATGATTTGCATTTAAATAAAATACAGATTTTTACATATCTAAAACTTTTAGGTCTTAAGATAACTACACATCTCATCCTTGAGTCGTTATTTTTCTTGTTTGAGAAAATATGTAAAAAAATATGCTAATATTTATGTCTAATAATAATAAATAATAACAGTTATTGTGACTTTAGCTTGTCTTTCTTATTAGAAAAAACCAAACTTTTATACTCCCTCGGCTCTTGAAATTGTTCGACTTACCTCGTGGGCATTTTTGTGGTTTTGATGACTTACATGGCCTTCAGGTCAACCGCTGGTAACGAGGCAGGTAAAACAAACTTTCTCGGAGTTTAGGGGAGTCCATTATTAGACTATAAAAATTATAGAAACATTCTTCAAAGAATATCCTAATACGTTTCTAAATAAATTTGCGTTTAAAATATTATAAACATCTTATGAAGACAATTTTATATTTTCCCTAAAATCATGCTCCGCCTTTTTGTCCTTGGCTCCTTGCTTATAATTATTTAAGTATACTAGTTATTTAAGTCTACGAGTGGTTTCCTGAACTTTGAAATTGGGAGATGGCTGATATGGTGCCACTTTCAAAATCGTTTAGGAGGAAAATCAAAAGAGTTTAAGAGTTGAAGGAGTCTAAAAATTCAGATAGAACTCATGAGATAGTTTTTTTAGAACTCATGATATAGTTTTTTTTTTTTAGATGAATTTTTTCCATTTGTATAGGACGTGATCGTGGACATGGGCTCAGGCTGGGCCGCACGTTCATGGGCTACCGGCAGCTGAAGCCTAGCTCCCTTCAGCGAGCCGACCCGCCGCCGCCGTGCGGCAGCCAACCGGCGGCGTTTGAGCGCCGCGCCGCTGCTTGTGTTCCCTGCTTCCTCCGGCGTGTCGTCTGCGCTTGCAATGCTAGCGACGCCGCCGCCGCTACCCAGCTCACCTGCTTCCATGCTCCACGGCGCGCGCAGGAGGACGGCGCCGCTCCTGCCGCGCTCGCAGCCGCCTTCTTCGCTTCAAGCCCCAGCCTCAGCCTCCGCCGCCGCCGCCGCTGCCAACGCCGCAGATCGTCGAAGCCGCCGTCGCTCGCTGCCCCTCGGACGGCCTCGCGCTCTCCTTCTTCCTGTGGTGCGCCCGCCGCCCCGGCTATTTCCACCGCCCTCCTCCTTCGACCGCGTCCTCCCCCCGCCTCCCGCCTCGCCTCCCGCTTCGGCACTGCCGACGAGCTTATCCGCGAGCTCCAGGCCCTCGGCGTCCCCGTCAAGCCCCAGACTTTCCTGCTCCTGCTCAGGCTCTACTGGCGCGGGGGGCTCTACCCTATGGTGCTGGATCTGTTCGATCAAATGCGCCTATGGGGATTCCAACCCAATGCCTTCGCCTGGAATGTCGTCGTCGACGTCCTGCTCAGGAAAGGCCATCTCGACGCAGCGCGACACACGTTGCAGCACTGCCCGGCACCCAATTACCTCACCTACGCCATTGTGCTCACTCATCTCTGCAGGGCTGGGGGCTGGTCAGGCGCCCGGAGTTGTTTTATTGAAATGCTACAGCTGGGGTTTCTCCCAAGTGCAGCTTCTCTCACTGCGGTTTTTGCCTGCTGCAGTAAGTCTGGAACTATGTCTGAGCTTCTGCAGCTGCTTTCTTTCGCGCTTGTCTCGGGTTGCAAGCTCAGTTCAGCCATGTGGACATGTTTGATCACTCGTCTGTGCCGTGAGGGGCAACTAGACGAGGCTTGTAATATGCTGGCAAAGATGGTGGATTCTGGTTCTTCTCCTTCGGTGGTCACCTACACTCCACTTGTCAGAGGATTCTTGCGAGCTGGTAGGCATGAAAAGGCCAGCGAGCTTTTGGGATCAATGATGTCTGCTAGCTGCAGCCCAGATCTTGTTTTGTATAATGTTCTGATGGACAGCATGGCAAAGGAGAGAAGATACAATGAGGCCCTGGATATTTACATGCATATTCATGGCAGTCAGATAAAACCAGATGCATACACTTTATCTACTTTAGCTCGGGTATTACAGTTCTCACAGAATATGGGCCTCTTTCACAGGTTGATTCTGCGCTCCGATATCTCTCTTGATCTTGTGGCCTGCAATTCTGTGTTGAGTGCTCTGTGCAAGTCAGGTTTTCCATCTGAGGCCATGCAGTTCTACATTGATAGAATTGATATGTGCACCAGCTCGGACAGCTACACTCATGTCGGGTTACTGGATAGTTTGTGTCAGTTAGGAAGGGTAAACGATGCAATCAATGAATACCACAATATCATGGCGAATGCTCCTGAATCGAATGCCTATGTTCATGCAGCAATCCTTGGTGGCCTTGTTAGACAGGGCCAGAGCCTTGCGGCCTTAAGGATTTTAAGAGAGGCTGTACGGAAAAATTATGCTATTGATTCTGTGTGCTACACTGTGGTTTTACATGGTCTTTTCTGTCTGCATCTGGTGGAAGAGGCTTTCAGGTTGTTTGACCAGATGAAAAATTCAGGATTAGCACCCAACACTTGTACATACAATGTGATGCTTCGTGGACTTTGTAGGACCAGGGATCTGCATGCTGTGGAGCAGTTGTTAACTGAAATGAAATGTGCTGATGTTAAAATGGACAGTATATCATTCAACACAGTAGCTGTGCTCCTAATTAAGTCACAGCACATCGACACAGCTGTTGCACTGATCAGATACATGCTAAATCTAGGCATGAAACCTAGTACAAAAACTTGTTCGTTACTTTCTCAGTCCACTGGCTATAAACATGTTTTGGTTCATAATACCACTCCCACTGTTGAAAGCGATGGGTCAGACTCGTCCAGTGATCTCCTTGTATGCTCAGCTTCATAGGCCATATTATGTCAGCTGCATAAACTCAAAATATGCAGTTCTAAGGAATGATGAGTCCTCAATGCCTTTCTGCATTCAGTTCAGTAGGTGCTATACTGCCCTAAAAAAGGTGCTGCACCTCTTTTCTTGTGTTATCCAACTGTAGCTATCATAATTCTTAAATATTTTACCTCAGAGATTTGAGTTTCTTAAGTGTTCTGCTGTTTTGACACCTGTCTCCTTTTTTTCTTAAACTTGTAGTATCAAGTATTTAATTTAGTATTTATATACAGAATCTGCCTAACTTAGAGCAGGATATGCAGAACAAACCTTAGGTATGGTGGTGTGGCACATGGTAAATATCCAACAATGACAATACTTTACACCACAACACAAGAAATAGCTCTAGCCTCGTATCTATAGAATCATAAGGTGAATTAATGCTATTGTAATAAATGCAGCTGTTCTTGGAAACTAAAAACAGGAGGCGGAAACATATACACTAAGTAGTTGATTATGCTCTCCATTCTTGTTCTGTTATGCTCCCTCCATTAAGTGAAATACAAGCTATTGAAGGTTCAAAGTTTGTCTCAAATTATGAAGTTTCTAGATCGCTCAACCACATCCATGCATGCCTGCCTATTAAACCACATCCATGCATGCATGCCTTTTAAACCACATCCATGCATGCCTTTTAAGCACCATCTTGGGCAAAACGACTCCTGTGATTGGTATGACATGTGTCCATACATTTTAAACTATTTGTTACTAGAAAATTAAGCAAGCTGATAACCAAATTAACTAATTATTGATTTGCAAGTTAGTCTTTTGCCAGACTTCTTATTGGGTCCTAAAAAATGCTTAGATACCTTGTATTTCAGGAGTACTTGCCAAGCCCATGAAGTTAATCCTGGTTTTTCTTTGTAAGTTACTTGATTGTTGTGACTGTTTCTCAATTTAATTTTGATCATCCAAGGTACACTGTCCATTACTATTTTAAAATGCTTCAGGAGAAACTGACTCAGTAAACCTATCTAAACTGTTATACTTTGTACTATTATTATATACAAGGAATCCATTAATTAATTACTTGGGAAGCGAAGTCAAATACCAGCTTAGTTTGGCAGCCGGCCTTGTATAGGTGGTGTATATTAAACTGCAGTTCTTGGTTGATTCTACCAACGAGGTTTTAGTTCAGGTTAATTCTTGCTGAAATATAGACTCTGTAATAACGAAGTGACCTGTGTTCTCTATGCCAGAGTATTTCGTTTCTGGTTTATTGATTCATGATTCAAATGGTAATTTGGATGTAGCCGTTGCTGATTCTTTTGTTTCACTCTGAAACAGGTTGGTGGACATACTGCAGTGAGAATGATCCATCTGGACAATATTACCTTGTGCAGGAAATAAAGTGGCCTGGTACTATAAATATTGGATCTTTCAGTGGACTTGCAGTCTAGATTAAGGGGTTCATACACTTGAAACGATTTTGCAACATGACCTTTTGATCTGAGAGAATGTGCAGGTATGCTTTAGATATCTCACGGCTTTCACTGAGAACTGTAACCTTGAAACAGTTTGCTATTAATATTTTGTACTGAGAACAAAGATCAACATTACATGTGAATTGCTACTAGTTAATTTGCATTAGTTATGTACTCTAAATTGCACTAGTTTAAAAACACAGATGATGAGCTCCAACTGGGAAATCTTTTTAGAAGTAGCATTATTAACATGCTAACAACATATTACACCTTTTTTAAGCCACAGGATTCAAACGAGTGCGAGCTCTAAAGTAATAAAAAAAGAATCAAAACAGTGGTTCCACCTTTTAATGTGCTTGCTACAATAGATATATCCTATGTCCTCCACTTTGTAATGAAACTGAGCTGCACAGTAACCTGTTGTCTAAACCACATGGCATTTTTTGGTATGCTGCAAAACCTGAATTTCTTGTTCCATCCTGTAATTTTCTGATCCATCCAGTAAGACCTATAAGGTTGAACTTACTGGATCAAGGAAAGAAAATGACCCACCGAATTGCGAGTTGGCAGCTTGTGATGGAGGCTTGATTGCAATCCAGATCAATGAGATGGTGATGGAGACGAGTCCAGACCAGACATACACAATAGTGGGTGTCCTTCCTCTCCTTCCCATGAGCCCCTTTGCAAATGGATACAAATGAGCAAGCACCCAGAAGCTGAAAAACACTCCCCCAAGTAGCTTGCTCCATTGTGGGATTGTGCTGTAAATCGTCCGGCTGAAGCCAACAGCAATGGCAACAAGGTTGATCATGATGATGGTGAGCGGTGGTATCATTAATGATGTCCATTTCACTATGTACAGTTCTGCAAATTCATCCTCTACATCATCACCCACTTGTTTTGAAGTGAGTGTAAATGAGATCTCAATCCCTGCAATCACCTTTAGAAGACCCTGCAGCACAGCAGCCAGGTGGGCACTAGTCCCACCAATGAGCCAGAATTGTTCATTTCGCCACCACTCCTCAAGAGCAATGCCAGACCACTTGATCTCCAACATGGCCAAGAGGCAAAGAGTGATGGTGATGATAAGTAGGTATGTGAGGAAGGTAACATTGAGTGTTTGCACAATGAACTGTCCTGAGAAGAGGGAGAGTGCTGGAAGGAAACAGTAGACAATGAGGAAGATGGATGTGAAGGGATAGATACCAACATTAAGGTATGCAATCCTTTGGAGCACCTGTTCACATAAGAAAATTTGTCATTCTTTCGGATGAAAAAAGAATTTGCATTACATTAATCAGGGATAACAATACTTGAGAGGCAAATAGTGCAAACCTTCATCTTGGAGCTGGCAAACAATGCATTGTTGCGGGAGAAGAAGATTTCAACAGAACCAGTGGCCCATCGAAGCACCTGGTGAAGCCGATCGGTAAGGTTGATAGGAGCAGTGCCACGGAAGGCATCACGCTGTGTGACACAGTATACCGACTTCCATCCACGATTGTGCATGCGATACCCTGTCACAACATCCTCAGTGACAGACCCATAGATCCACCCCACCCGTGTACCCCATTCTGTTTTCTCCTCATACCAACATGAGATCACACTGATTGCTTCTGCTACAATGGATGCATCTAGCATTTCACGAGGGATTGTTAGAGCACCAGGTGGACGCCCATTCTTCACAGATGGATGGTCAGCCAAGGGTCTACCCTGGAACTCTGCTACTGGAATGGAATCAATCAGAAAGCTTGAGTTTCCAAACTTCTTTGGGAATGTTGCCAGGTTCATGCTGTCTCCATCAAAATCACCCATGCGAAGAGCCATTGTCTCCTCAGGGTCACTGGAAGCTGATGCCTTACGGCGGCGTGGGAGACAGCAACTACAGAATCCTGGGCTGTGATCCTTGGAACGAGGTGGGTCGAAGCCATAAAGGGCAATTCGACGGAAGAGGCATCCAGTACCAACGTACACTGGTCCTTGAAGACCATCAAGTGCACGCATGTTGACATCAAAGAAAACTGTATTGTGATTGGCATAACGATCAGAAGGGTCGATACCTTCAAATCGCTGTGGGAACTGCACATAGCAGAGACGGTCACCGCCACGGTCCATCATGAAACACATGCCCTCCCTTAAGGCCTTTGAGTTGTAGATATAGTGATCACAGTCCAGATTAAGAATGAATGGACCATTGGACATGATTGCTGATGCACGGACTAATGCATTCATAGCACCTGCTTTCTTATTGTGATCGTAACCTGGGCGCTTCTCTCTGGACACATACACCAGCATTGGAAGCCGTGTATCCACTCCTGCAAAGTCAAGAGGTGTCTTTTCATTGATGTTACCATACATCGGCATGTCACTTGGTGGTTTCAGCATAACCTGAGGCACAGAAGAATGCATATGTCAGTACAGTTTGAGATCAGATACATGACTGAGATAGATGGTTGTGAATGGTGATACATGATAGAGATAGAAGTGACACCTGTATGATTCCAGCGTGATCACCCCGAGCATGATCCTGTGAAGGTTGGAGCCAGGTACCGGGCCAGTGAGTGCCATCAGCCATCCATGTTGCCTTGGGAATCTTCACTGGCTCAAACGGTTCGTCACCGCCACTCTTCATTTTTTCCTCTGAAGATTCATTGCCTGGATCTCTTCACGGGCATGGTATGCATCAGAGCGGCGGCGGATAGCATCTGGCAAGCCATTAACACGGACCTTGAACTCATCATATTCACGCTTAATGCGCCTTCTGTCCTTGACGAAGTCTGGCTTCACCTTGTTCTTGAAGGGATCTTTCCTGAGGTTGAAGTAGCTGTCAGGGTTCCTGGGTTCAATGTCATGCTTCCTGCAGAATGGCACCCAAAGATTGGCAAAGCTCGCTGCTTCAGCCATTGCTTCAAGGTGAGCAGTGCCCCTCCATCATCTGATAGATAACATGCAAGCTTCTCAACAGGGTAGTCAGCAGCGAGAATGGAGAGAATTGTGTTTGCAGTGACCAGGACTGGTTCCTTCTCTGGATCAGCAGTTGACACAAAGATATCAATTCCAGGGAGATCGGATTTGCCTGTCGGATTGTTAGGTGTGGGCATCTCAAACTTCTCCTTGAGCACAGAGAGGTCTGTTGCACGGTTGATGGGGCACAGCTTTGGAAGCTGGTCCAGTACCCATGAGAAAGCAAACCAGAGCTCACAGACAATTGACATTCCCCAGAGCCAGATGGCATCCTCATTTTGGTGCTTGATACGCCACATGAGGAAGAAGGCCAGTGCGACCAATCGGATCAGGACGAGAGCCTGGATGGGAGGAACAAAATGTGAACAGCAAGACGACGAAGACGGCACATGAAAGTGGCAATGTAGTAGCACAAACCACTGTTTTTTTCTCAAAGTTATTATTTTAGTATAACCATAGGTGCATAGTATTATTAAAGTAGAAATAACTACTAGTTTATTATCGGCGTGACGTGGGTGCAAAGGTTTCATTCAAAATGGCTAATCTTGTTCCTTCATGGTGGATTTGCATGCTACAGCACTTGCATTGTTCTACTATTTCTTAGTTAAGATAAGAATTCATTGGTAACCATGTATATCTATTTATTTATGTACGATGCATTGTTTCAGGTAAATAATGCACGGCTGGTTGATGAAGTTGAAGACGGAACCTGTAAGGACTGATGACGGCAGCTGGAATCCTGAGCTTGCGGGTCAGCGGGCGCCACGGTTTGGCCAAGAGTTCCTTGGGGTGCCTCGGTCCAGCTGGGGCGACGCCATCGGTGTCGTCGTCTGTGCCATCCTGGGGCCAGATGGCGTTGCCATAGCCATAGGTGCCCTTGGTCTCGAAGAGCCAGCGGTTATGGTCGAACTCGCCGGACTGGTTGACGTCGGTCTGCTTGACCAGCGACAGGCGCCTCTCCATCTTGTGGTGGCCGTTGGCGCCCGCAGGCCCGCGGGGCAGGAGAGCGCCCGCGTGGCCTCGGGCGCGCCGGCGGCAAGGTCCTCCCACTCGGTGTTCTTGTAAGGCTCCTTGCAGCCGGGCAGGCGGCGCCCGCCGGCCTTGACGGCGTCGGCGAAGCAGTCGACGCAGATCCTGAAGTCGCACTCGCAGGGGAGGACGTCGTCGCCGCGGGCGTCGCGCATGGCCCTGGCGTCGCAGCCCTCGACCATGCACGCGCTGGGTCCCTTGGCGCGGCGCCCGCCGCCGCCGGCTGCGTCGTCGGGCTTGTCCATGACGTGCGCGCGGGTGACGCTGTTGAAGCCGCCGGTGAAGAGCGAGCCGGAGACGTAGCCCTCGTCGGCCCTGCTGGCCGCGCCGCCAACGCCAACCCCGTCGTCGTCGTCCATGGGCTGGTTGTCGGGCGTCATGGGGATGTGGACGTGGTAGTCTTGGAAATCGACGCTGCTGATCTCCGAGTCGAGGTCGTCGCGCGAGTAGCTGATGAAGCGCCCGGAGTCTGTCCGGCGGCCGAACACGACCGTGGGCGCCGAGGTGGGCGCGGTGGGCGGCTTGCCGGCGCCCTGCGGCGGCACGCGGCTGGTGCCGTTGTTCTTGAGGATCCCCTTGGACGCCATGGCGGCGTCGGCACTCGTTTAAACTGCCTGCCCTGGTCCTGCGGCTGGTCTTGTTTTCAAAGTTCAAAATGGTTGTGCTCTGCCTGCTGTTATGGCGATCTGCAGAGTTCGGTTTTGGATGGAAACTTTTGGCGTGAGCGACAGCCGTAGCAAGGCGAAATAGGCATGCGATAAATCAAACCGATGGAATTTACAAAGAAAAGGAAAATGGCGTAGATCACGGATATGATGCCAAGTCAGTATGCATGTTGTGACTGTGAAATTGGAAAGCATGAATGCAGCAGCAGATCAATCAGGTCGAAATGGCAACTAGATAGCCGATATTAGTGGCTTGTATTTCTCAATCTGTTTGCATTGTAAACAAATAAAATAAAAAGAGAATGAAATGGTGAGTGATATGATTGATTGTTCACCTTCTGTTCATCATCTGATTGACTTGGGCGATGGAAGACGCTTTCTTCAATCTTCACTCCAGACGACGAGTAATCGGGGGTGTTTGGTAGCAAGTCGAGAGAGGCCAAGTCCAAGAGGAGAATGGAAACGGAAGGAAGCAAAATGAATCTTGGATGGCGCCCATGGAAACGCCAGCTGCCCTGGCATGGTTATTTGAATGCTTGGAGCTGGAATCGAAGGGGGTTGATTGGCCGGTCTGGCAGGGGAGGCCGCCGGCCGGGAAGGAGAAGAAGAGGAAACGAGGTGGGGGCGCACGAACGCGCGCCAAAGCAACGACCCACGTCGGTGGCTCTGTGCTCTGCTACTGCCATGTGGGGTCCTACCTAACCGATCCGACTCCGGTCTGAATGTGTTGTTTAGCTCGAGTTCAGACTCCTTCAAACTCTATTCGTGGGTTTCATGGGATTGGGAATTTGGGATGTCAGCAACTACTACATCAGTTCAGATTCTTTAATCTTAAAAAAAAAAAAAAACCCAACTACTACTCTTCAATCTTTATTATGCACAACCATTTTGAAACTACATCAGTTGGACAGCATGTTGTATCAAATTCCATCGGTGCTCCCAAGGCAGGAATGTTTCATCTGACACCTGGACCGCATGTCTTGCCTTGTTTTAAGGCTTTCTTTTTAATATAAAAACATAATGTTTTAAATTATCCCCTCGTTTCATACCTGACTGAGCAGTTGTGTTGTGCCATGCATGATGATGAAACCAATGTTCCAAAGTCAGACGCTAATAAGGCCGGCTCGCTCGGCTGTTTCCCATGGCAAGAGAAGCAGCAGCCAGCACCCACAGCTGTTATGTAACGCAGTACTCAGCAGTGAGGTCAGATGGACCAAGACAGCAGCTACATCGTGCTTGCAACTCCTCTCAAGTCTCGCCTCGCCTGGCCTCACTAGTCACCACTCACCAGCCATGGCGCCGATGATGGCCCCTGCCTAAGCGTCTCCTGCCAGCACAGGACACCACGATGCAACACGATCACATCTTGTGCGTATATCTTCGTTCAGAAATTGTTACTTTTCCAATTCTTCAACCTTTTTTGCTTTCGTTGAACGCGTCAGTTGTGAGGACCGGGACGGCGTGCTGGGCATCCAATCCAATCCAACACGTACGCGCGAACTTTCAACCAATCTTCCATCCCCTGTAGTTGCTGAGGTCAACACCCAATGCAATTTTTTCAGTCGCCCACAACAAAAAAGGCACATCATGTATCCATCATGCATGGCATCACTCCACATGTCTCGTCTGAGTTGCACACACGATCAGTAAGCCCTTTGATTTTGCCCCCAACTCACGCTTGCAAGCCATTGGTTTATTATGCGATCCGGCTGATGAATTCGACGTGCATATATAGGCGATAGCTAGCTCAACTAGCTGGCCACTGCACGCGAAATATGAACAGCACAGGCAACAATCAGAGCCACGTCAAACGTAGCAAAAATGCAAACTCCCTCCGTTTTTTCTAATTATGATGATGTTGTTTACAACCAACTAATCACTCATATCATATATATTTGAAAATGGAGGGGACAAGATGCTACTCATTTGAGAATGAATTGTCGCAATGGAGTCCAAGCACCGTTCAGAAAGGACAGAGATTCTGCTCTCGTGTGCACTCTGCACCCTTCCTTCCACCTGGTTAGCTTGAGCTTGCACGCCCATTGCTTCAATTTGTTCTCATGAGCAGATGCATGCTTCTGTCAGGACCAAAATACTCAGCATCCATCTACCATGCGCATACCAGCCAAAGTCGGATGATGTTTGATCAATTATGGAGTTCACATGTTATTAACGAAGCAACTAGGAATTTAACATACTTCAGCATACAGATCATGTACCAAGCATAGATACATGTCTAATGCATGGCTTCTGAATCCAGTATGGAAATTCATATGCCATATCTGCCAATCAGTTACATTACACAAACCGCTAAACCCATTTATGTACATCAAGCAACTCATGTCCCAGGAATCAACCCAAAAAAAGAAAAACTGATAAAAGACGCACATGCCACACATCTGCAACAACTATAACAGATGGAAAGGCAGAACCTCACAATCACAACTGGTTACAGGTTTATTATGTATCTAGCAGTCAGAAACTGATGAAATTATCCTTGTTATCCTTTCTGGGAATTGTGGCCTGATGAGACGAGGTAGCACCTTTCTTACCAAATATCATGTCATCCAGATCCTGGAGCAGGTCATCCCGACTGGACTGATCTCCAGAACCTCCTGGTTTCCTTACATGGGTGTCTTCTTTGCTCACAGTGCGGGGGGATTCCTCGGGCTCCACAGTAACTGGAATCATCGCTGGCTCTGGCTCTAGCTCCACAGAAACAGGCTCCTTGAGCTTTTCATACTTGGACAGGACCTTCTGCAGTTCCTCATGAATGCTCAATGCCTCAAAAAGCTGATCCTCATTATCACCAGCCGTCTCGATGATCCTCTGGATCGTGTACTGACATTGTTGGCATTGTTGAACGAGAGTGGTTGCCAATTCATCCTGCATAACATATGTGGTACGGTCAACATTTATGTGATGACAGAACAGTAGTAATCTAGCATTGAATCAGATATCTATAAGATATCTCCTATTCAATTAATTCTACATATTGCCATGTGCCTGCAGTAATTAGAAAATAAAGAAAAATTCTTCGTGTATAATCCCAGATAATTTTTTCAAGGAAAATCAACACCGTGCTTTGGACGAAACATGCGCTTTGGACCAAGTCATCTAAGACATAATCAATGGGGACTAATAACAAACTAACCTGTAAAACCTCTTTTTGCGGAGAGGAAGACAACACTGTGGAAAGAAGCTCGACACTGTTACGAGACACCTCAAAAGCCTCATTTACTTGCACAGCAGGGGCAGTGCGAGCTGGAGCAAAACTCTCATCTGGAATTTCCTGATAACCTTCTCGTGCTACCTCAGAATATTGTTCAGCCGCAGGCACAGAACGGGGAGGAGTAAATATTGGTGCTAGGCTCTCATCATCACGCCCAGGAAGCGGAATTCCCTAGACCTTAAGCTCTGCAAAGAATACAAAAAGCAATAACTGCATGAGTTCAAGTAAGAGAAATCCACAAGTCTGACAGTACTGAGTACTGATTATGCGAGGCAAAACATTGTGTTATGAATGCACAGTAAACCATTAATCAATAAGCTAATGTTGATGAGAAAATTTTCATGTCAATTGTTTATGTACATAACAGGAATAAGCAATTCCATGTCAATAACCTATCTGACATGCTGATGTCATTCATAACCAGAATAATTTGATCTGCTGCTTTCCAGATCAGTTGCAAGCCACTGTTTCAGGTAAAATTGTGTCAAGCTGATTAAACAGCAGAGCATTACTTTGTATTTACCTTGTACGTTTCTTCATACACTGGAAGGTAGCGGAGGTCATCTCCAGATTCTCCCCATGCTTCAATAAGGATAAGAGCCTTGTTTCTGTTGTTAACTATAGTCTGTGGGTCATCAATCAGCCTGACCATCTCATCAAGCACCCGCTCAGCAGCAATCTCAGAGAAAGCCTTTTCACAATTCTTAACAATGGTCTCGAGTAGGACGAGAGACAGGTACTGCACCCGTGGATTCTTCAACATAATTCTTCTCTTGACGGCCCGGATGACTTCAACGCTGTTGACCCTGTTGGTGTTCACCATGTCGCATATCTCAAGGTTGGTAGCCCAATCGGGGGCGTCCATGGTCTCCAACGTGGCCTCGTCAACAATCTTGTCCGCCATGTTCTGGCCCTGGAAGAACTCCTTCATCTTGAAACTCATGTTGCTGACGCCCACTGACATCTTCCGGCTAACTTCTGCGCCGCTTATCTTAAGCTTCTCACCAAGGGCGTTGACTTTTTCCATCAGATTGTCACTCATCTTGTCAGAGTGCTTTGCTGGTCCAGATTACTCTAATTCTGAAGGCAAGTAAAGCGTGATGTTAGGAACTTAAAATGGGCCAACAAAGAGATGATTGCTATTAATGAACTGTGACTACAAGCAGTAGTAATGAAGGACATAGAGAAGGCAGTATACCTATATCAGCAAGCACAAAGAGAAGGCAGTACACCTATATCAGCCCAACCCAAGATATTAGTATTTTATTATGCAAGCAGGAGGATGTTAGAACCAGGATTGCTCCTTAGTTGTACTTTTTCACTATACCGCTATGCTGAATTATGGCCCAAAATCTAGGAAAACGAAACCTTAGATATATTGATTCGACCAATAAGTCGTAAGGCCAGAGCACTTGGATTGGTTAACTCAGCAGTACTACATAGCAAATGCTCCCGTAACAATCACGATCGAATCCAGGAGTATTGCCCTGGCACAATCCATCCCCTCCCTTTGACCCTAAACCCTAGCCCTCAGATCACAGCAGCCGCGCGGCAGCAGAGGCCATAACTTTCTCCGGTTGCCGCGGCAGGCTTGGGGAAGAAATCATCATGACCTCTCGAATCGCAGCGAGTGGGAGATGAGGGGAGGAGGAGGAGGAGTGGATCGCACCTGAGTACCTCAGCGCCGCCGCGCGGGACTGCTTCCTCCTCCACCACCGGCGCCGGCAAAGCCGCCGCCCTTTTCACTTTCCCTTCGTCTGAGCCTCTGACCTCTCTACTCCGTAGTCCGTACCCGCGTCGCCTCCGCGTCGAGTTCGAGTGCCTCTTGGTTGTGGGCCCCGCCTACACAATCGTGCGCTAAGACCGTCTGCACTGGGCAACTGCAAAGGCTCGCGCAAAAGCTTTGCAGTTTACGCAACGCCTGCAGCGGGATACGCAAAGTTACGCAAGCGTTGCGGATGCCGCTCGGTCCGGTGTTTTCAGGTTGTACAGCGCGAAGACGGTAGAGACGAACCGGCCCCACTTGGAGGAGAGAGAAATAGGCCCGCCGCGCTCGCGTGGCGAGCTCCGGCCCGGCCGGACATGCCCGCCGCGCCGCCCGGGAGAAGGCCGGGCCGGGGCTGGAGGAGAAACGCGCGCCCGCCCCGCCCGTCGAGCTCGTGGGCCATAGTCCCGCCGCCGGCGAGCCCTCGAGGCCGCGCCCGACCGACTCCCTTGAAAGCTCCGGTTTGGTTTTGGTAATTAATGACACTCAAACGTTGCTAATGCTTTGCTTTCTAAGCGTGGTTAGACAAATAGCAACGTGACGGTGGATGATGGAGCATGGTGATCACGGTGATGAACATGAAGGATGTGAAGTGATCGAGCTCCAACGGATGCCCATGGAGATCGAGGCGAAGGTATACTTGATAGGGCTTTCCGGTTTAGTGGTCGAGACACTTAGCGAGTGTGACCACGTTTAGGATCGATAACCGACTATCGAGAGGGTTTCCTCCGGTTCATTCGCGGTCCTAGGTGCCTCTAGTTGTGACTTTGCATGATGCATGAGAGGCTAACTAGAGAGCTAACCCGCGCGATATTTCATGAGTGAAATACTAACTCCAAGGCTTGAGAGTGGATCATCACATGGTGGAGTTAGTGCACAGGCAAGGGAATTGATTTGGATCAATTTGGAGCAAGTTTGGCACATGAGATGACGATCACAAGGCGCCGGACTCGGTGGAGAAGCGTCCGACAGCTTTGGGCTCGGGCTCGCGTCGCCCCGGCTCTCAAGCGCCGGACGCGGGCGTGCGCGCGTCCGGCGGCCCCCCGGACGCCATGAAACGAAACCTTCGGGCGCGGGCGCGCCTTGGCCCGGTAGCTCGGTGGCGCGAACGCGGCGGACGGATCGCGGGCGCCGGACTCTCCTCGGACGCGGCGCCCGGACTCGGACGGATCACCGTAGCGTCCGGCGCGTTGAGGACTCAGTGACGTGGCCACTTCAAACTCCAACGGTCGGCGGCCGCGGCGCGCTGAAGCGCCGGACGCGTCCGGCGGCAGGCCGGGACGCGTCCGGCGCGTTCGAGCTTCACCTCGGGGGGCAACGGCTACTTTCGTGGAGGGTCTATAAATAGACCATTGACGGCCTTGGAGAGTTCTCTTCGCCATTTCTTCATACCTCGAGCATTCTTTGAGCAAGAGAGACACTCCCCCACTCATCTCTTTCATTCTTGAGCATCTCTTGTGAGATTTGAGTGGCAAGACAAGTGATTTGCATTGAGAGTTGCATCTAGAGGCACTTGTTCTTCGAGTGGGCTGCGGATTCTTGTTACTCTTCGGTGATTTCCGTCACCGTAGACGGTTTGGAGCGGCGGGTGGTGGTTGAGCTCGACTTGGTGATTGTTCGAGGCCACACCGGGTTCTTGTGAGGGTTCTTGATCTTCCCCGCGGAGTTCGCGAAAGGATACTCTAGTGGATTGCTCGTGGCTTGTGGATCCTTGTCTTGTGTGGAGATTGCGGCTCCCCATTGGGGTCTTTGGCACCGAGCCAATTGAGCGGGCAACTCACCAAGCAAGTGCATCGCCACAACGAGGACTAGCTTGCTTAGAAGCAAGTGAACCTCGGTAAAAAATCATTGTGTTGATTTGTGATTGCCGAGGCTTCGACCTCCATTGTGATTGTGCTTGAGCATCTCTAGGTGATTGGCTTCTACCCGGTGATTGGCTATCCTCTACTCTTCGCGGCGGTATAACCTTTCATCCTCCCTTTACTTACCGCATAGTAGAATTGCTTGTTGTGGTCGGTCGGGAACCACTCTTTGAGTAGCTTAAATCCAGGTGGGTAGAACTACTTGTTGTGGTCGGTCGGGAACCACTCTTTGTGTAGAGTAAATCCTGTGGGTAGAATTGCTTGGTTGGTTTTGGTGAACCAGGCATTGTGTAGCTTGATCACCGTTGTTGTGTGTGCACTTAATTTGAGTAGCCTTGCTTGGTAGGACGGTTTGCATTGAGTAGTTGAAGCACTTGCTTTGCACATTTGCCGCCTTGCTATCTAATTGGGTTGTTTAGTATTCTTGCTAGAAATTTTATTAGGCTATTCACCCCCTCTAGCCATTGTGACCTTTCACGTGGTATCGGAGCCGGAGACCGTTTGTTTGTGTTGGATTAACATCCTACGGGAAGCAAAATGGCGTTGGTTATGCATATCAACAACACCAAGAAGGCACCATCATTTCGAGGTGATGACTATGCCAAGTGAAAACTCAAGATGAAGAGTCATCTCAAGTCAATCAACCTTGAGGTGTGGAAAGTGGTGGAGACAAAGTTTGAGCTTGTTGAGGGTGCGGTGCCAACACCGGCCGAAGAAAAAGCAACAAGCAAATGACATTGCCGTGAGTGCTTTCCATGAGGCGCTTGATGATAAAGCTTCTGAGCTCATCAAGAACCTTGAGGTGGCTCATGACATTTGGAAGAAGCTAGAAGAAGCTTATGAGGGCACCGAAAGTGTGGAGACCGTTAAAGCCTACATGTTGCAAGAAGTTTGCAAGCTTCTCAATGAAGGAGGATGAGAGTGTGCCGGAGATGTTCCATAGGCTCCAAGTCATTGTCAATGAGCTCAAGGGACTTGGGGAAGAAATCAAGGACTCTCAATTCTCCACCAAGTTCATGAGATGTCTTCCCAAGAGATTTGACATGTTGAAGACCGTCATGGTGAAGACAACCATGAAGGAGAAGCCAACTCCCAACCAAGTCCTTCAAGAGATCATGGCCGATGATGAATTTAGAGAAGATCATGAGAAGGAAGAGTTGGTGAAGAAGAAGAAGAAGGAGAATGCGAAGAAGGATGATGACAAGAAGAGTGTGGCATTCAAGGCCGCATCATCCAAGAGCAAGGGCAAGAAGAAGAAAGAAGAGTCATCAAGTGAAGATGAGCCATGCTCTTGCTCGAGTGGGCAAGAAGAAGAAGTGAGTGAGCAAATGGCACTCCTTGTGAAGAGAATGGGGAAGCTCATGAAGAAGGGTACCGGTCCAAGGGCAAGAGAAGCTCATCCAAGTCTAGTGACCGTCCCATGAAGTGCTTCGGTGCAATAACAAGGATCATCTCATTGCCAAGTGCCCATATGCAAGTGATGATGAAGATGCCATGAAGAAGGAGAGGAATAAGCAAGAGAGAAGAAGGAGAAGAAAGACTCCTCCCACAAGAAGAAGAAGGGTGAATCTCATGTGGCTACTTGGGAGAGTGATTCATCTTCCTCAGTGATGATGAAGATGACTCCAAGAAGAAGAAGAAGAAGAAGGGCACGCAAGCATTGCCATTCAAGAGAAGCTTTCTCTATTTGGTGCTCCATCATCTTGCTTCATGGCCAAGGCCACTAAGGTAAAACCTCCACCCGATAGTGATGATGAGAGTGATGATGATGATGAGACCACAAAAGAAGAACTATGGGTCATGCTTGAGGATTGCAAAGGTGCTTTCAATGACTCTAGGAAAGAATGTAAGGGCTTGCGCAAGGATAAACAAAACCTTGAGCAAGAACTTATGGAGTTGAGGGCCTCTTATGAGAGTCTAAAGGTAGACCATAAGAAGCTAGAGATTGCTCACTCCAAGCTTGAAAAAGCTCATTCTTCTCTAGTTGAGAAGCAAGAGAAAGAGCAATCACAAGTGGTGATCATAGAAAAGAAAAAATGTCCACATCATGTGACTCACTTGATGATTCAATTGTTGTTGCATCTCTTGGCCCTTCATGCTCTCATGCCTCTACTTCATCTAGTAGTGATGGTCATTCATGTGATTCTACACTAGTAGTGGAGAATGAGTCTCTTAAGGAGAAGGTCAAGAGCTCAATCACACCTTGGCTAAGGCTTATGGTGGTGAGGACCGCTTGCTTATGTGCTTGGGTAGCCAAAGAGCTTCTCTCTACAAAGAGGGATTGGGCTATACCCCAAGAAAGGCAAGGCCGCTTTTGCTCCTCACAAGACTAGTTTTGTGAAGAACAATGGTAGCTATTGCAAGAGTTGCAAGCAAGTTGGTCATTTTAGAGCATGCATGCAAGAACAAGAACACTAGTGCTTCCTCTTACAAGTTGAATGCTTCTTACATGCTTGTTAAGAGTGAGTGTGGTGTGAGTGCTAGATTCATTGGTACACCATGGATGAGCTCAAAGAAGAAAGCTATTTGGGTGCCAAAGACTCTAGTGACTAACCTTCAAGGACCCAAGCAAAAGTGGGTACCTAAAGCTTGATGTCTTCTTGTAGGTCAATTACAAAGCCGGAGGAGGCATTGGGTGCTTGATAGTGGTGCATCAAATCATATGACCGGTGAAGATAGTATGTTCAAGTCACTTGACAAGAATGACAATGGTGGATTCAACTCCATCACATTTGGTGACAATAGCAAGGGTGATGTCATGGGCTAGGAAAGGTTGCAATTTCCAATGACAAGGATCTCTCCAATGTGTTGCTAGTTGATACTTTGAACTTCAATCTTTTGTCGGTGGCACAATTGTGTGATCTTGGCTACAAGTGCATATTTGATGACAAGCATGTCGAGGTAGTGAGCAAGGATCAAGCAAATATCATCTTCAAGGGATTTAGGCATGGAAGCTTGTACTTGGTTGATTTCAATGCTAGTGAAGCTCAACTTTCATCATGTTTGATTGGCAAGTCAAGCAAGGGATGGCTATGGCATAGGCGCTAGGACATGTTGGCATGAAGCAATTGAACAAGTTGATAAAGCATGATCTAGTGAGAGGCTTGAATGATGTCACATTTGAGAAGGATAGACATTGTAGTGCATGTCAAGCCGGCAAGCAACATGGGAACTCACATCCCAAGAAGAATGAGATGTCAACTTCAAGAGCATTTGAGTTGTTGCATATGGACTTGTTTGGCCCAACTCACTATACATCAATTGGGGGCAATAAGTATGGATTTGTGATTGTGGATGACTACACAAGATACACTTGGGTGTTCTTCCTCTATGACAAGAGTGAAGTCTATGATCTATTCAAGTCATTTGTCAAGAGGGTGCAAAATGAGTTTGACACTACCATCAAGAAGATTAGAAGTGACAATGGGAGTGAATTCAAGAACACAAGAGTTGAAGAGTTGTGTGATGAGCTTGGAATTGTGCATCAATTCTCACCAACCTACACTCCCCATCCAATGGTGTGGTTGAAAGGAAGAATAGGACCTTGATTGAGATGGCAAGAACCATGCTACTTGAGTACAATGTGAGTGAAAAGTTTTGGAGTGATGCTATCAACACGGCTTTACTACTACTAGCAACCGCCTCTATTGCCATGGGAAGTTAGAGAAGACTCCATATGAAATCTTGAATGGAAGGAAGCCCAATATTGCTTACTTTGGGTCTTTGGTTGCAAGTGCTACATTCTCAAGAAGGGGCAAAGACTTGGAAAGTTTGACAAGAGGTGTGATGAGGGATTTCTTCTTGGCTACTCTACTTAGCAAGGCTTATAGAGTGTGGAACTTGGCTAGTGGGCTAGTTGAAGAGGTTCATGATGTTGAATTTGATGAAACCCAAGGCTCTCAAGTTGGAGATCAAAATCAAGAAGATGTGGGTGGAGATCAATTGAGTAATGCAATGAGACACATGGACATTGGTGACATTAGGCCGAGGCAAGTGGATGATGGTGATGAGGTGCAAGTGCCAACTCAAGTTGTGATTGATGACTCCAATGAGGCAAGCACAGAGTGGTACTCAACATCAAGATCAAGATCAAGGTCAAGCAAGCAATGCAAATAAGCTAGTTCTTCAACCTTCAAACATTGCAAGAGATCATCCTCTAGATCATATCATTGGGGACATTCAAAGAGGTGTACAAACAAGATCAAGATTGGCTAGCATATGTGAGCACTACTCTTTTGTGTCATTCATTAAGCCAACTAAGATTGATGAAGCATTGAAGGATCCGGATTGGATAAATGCCATGCATGAGGAATTGAACAACTTCACTAGAAATGAAGTTTGACAGCTTGTTGAGAGGCCAAAGAAGCACAATGTGATTGGAACCAAGTGGGTCTTCAAGAACAAGCAAGATCAAGATGGCTTAGTGGTGAGGAACAAAGCAAGACTAGTGGCTCAAGGTTACACACAAGTTGAGGGTCTTGACTTTGGAGAAACTTATGCACCGGTGGCAAGATTGAGGCAATTAGAATCTTATTGGCCTATGCTTGTGCTCACAACATTAAGCTCTATCAAATGGATGTGAAGAGTGCATTTCTCAATGGGTTCATCAATGAGGAAGTGTATGTTGCACAACCTCCCGGTTTTGAAGATGACAAGAAGCCCAACCATGTCTACAAGCTCAAGAAGGCATTGTATGGCTTGAAGCAAGCTCCAAGGGCATGGTATGAAAGATTGAGGGACTTCCTCATATCCAAAGGTTTCAAGATAGGAAAAGTTGACACCACTCTTCACCAAGAAGATAGAAGATGACTTGTTTGTGTTGCAAATCTATGTGGATGATATCATCTTTGGATCAACAAATCAATTCTTTTGTGAAGAGTTTGCTAAGATGATGGCTAGTGAGTTTGAGATGTCAATACTTGGAGAGTTGAGCTACTTCCTTGGTCTTCAAATCAAGCAAATGAAGAATGGCACCTTTGTGAGTCAAGGCAAGTACATCAAGGACATGATCAAGAAGTTTGGGTTGCAAGATGCTAAGGCCATTAGCACACCAATGGGAACCAATGGTGGCTTGGAGATTGATGATAATGGCAAGATGATTAAGCAAAAGCTATATAGATCAATGATTGGAAGCTTGCTATATGTGACCGCTTCAAGGCGGATGTCATGTTTAGTGTGTGCATGTGTGCAAGGTTTCAAGCTTCTCCAAGAGAGAGCACTTGACGGCAACCAAGAGGGTGTTGAGATACTTGAAGGGTACTCAAGATGTTGGTCTATGGTATCCCAAGGGGTCAAGCTTTGAGTTGATTGGATACTCCGACTCGACTATGCCGGTTGCAAGATTGATAGGAAGAGCACAAGTGGAACATGCCAAGTGCTAGGAAGATCTCTTGTGTCATGGTCTTCAAAGAAGCAAAATAGTGTGGCACTTTCTACCGCCGAAGACGAATACATTAGTGCGGGAATTGTTGTGCACAATTGCTATGGATGAAAGCCACCTTGAAGGACTATGGGATCAAGTTCAAGCATGTGCCTTTGTTTTGTGACAATGAAAGTGCAATCAAGATGACAAAACAATCCGGTTCAACATTCTAGAACCAAGCACATTGATGTGAGGCAACTTCATTAGAGATCATCAACAAAAGGGAGATGTGAGCATTGAAAGCATTGGCACCGAAGATCAACTAGCCGACATATTCACCAAGCCTCTTGATGAGAAGAGATTTTGCAAGTTGAGGAATGAGTTGAACATACTTAACTTCTCCAACATGGATTGATGCACCCCATATATGACATGCTTCTCCTCCAACATAGCAAGGTAAAGTTGGTTGTTGCATTTCATGCATCCTTTGCTAGTTGTATAGACATGTATACATGTGCATCTTGCTAGGCTCATTCATTGCAAATCAAATGAATTTGAAGGATATATGGCACCACTATTGTTTCTATGCTTGATTTGATCTAGTGGTGGCATATGACTTGTTTGTGAGCTTGAACCTAGTGTTGAATCTTTAGCACTTGCTCATGATGTGTATCTCAACATGGTCAAGATAACCCTTATTCTTATGAGGTGTGAAGAAGTTTGCCTTGGTTCAAACCGAGATACATTTTCTAGGCATGTGGTTTAGATTTGGCCATAGTTGATTGACTTGTTTCTCTCATCTTATGCACCCTTCTTGGTCATTGACGCATAAAGAGGAAGAAGTAAGTATACACCTAGGGGAGAAGTTTACACCTGTGAGAAATAAGTCACAAAGAGCAATAGAAGGGGATCAATTTTTATGATGTGACCCAACCATGAGCACACAAAAGGGAGCAAGCTCATAGACTATTTGTTGCATATTGTGTGTGCATACATGATGATATGGAGCATTGCAAGCTAAATTCAATATTCATGCTTGTTTGGTGTATTGCTAGTATAGAACTTGATTGATGAATTGAAGTACTAGCATGATTAGGTGGTTTCTAGACATAGAGTTTCTCTTGTTCAAGTACCTTGCTTATAATGTGATCTCATGAGGTATCTTGAGTTTTGGTGGATGTCTAGATTCCCATGGTGCTAAGGAAGGTTTATTATCGCACTCCGATTGGTATCACGCTCAAAGGTCAATTGTATAAACCTTAGTACCATTTTGGTTGTGTAACTCTCACAAAAGTTTCATCTATGCATGTGTGCTTGAAAATCGACCAAACATTTGATGCACACATGTAGGAGCTACCACTACCAAAACCGGAATTGAAATGCTTGTCCAATCCAAGATTCATGATCAAAATGTCTTGGGGCAAGCAATTCAATTTCATATTGAATTCAATTTCCATATCTTTGCGAGTTTGTGAGGGGTTGTCATCAATTACCAAAAAAGGAGATTGAAAGCTCCGGTTTGGTTTTGGTAATTAATGACACTCAAACGTTGCTAATGCTTTGCTCTAAGCGTGGTTAGACAAATAGCAACGTGATCTGGATGACGGAGCATGGTGATCACGGTGACGAACATGAAGGATGTGAAGTGATCGAGCTCCGACGATGCCCATGGAGATCAAGGCGAAGGTATACTTGATAGGGCTTTCCGGTTTAGTGGTCGAGACACTTAGCGAGTGTGACCACATTTAGGATCGATAATCGACTATCAAGAGGGGTTTCTGCTTCATTCGCGGTCCTAGGTGCCTCTAGTTGTGACTTTGCATGATGCATGAGAGGCTAACTAGAGAGCTAACCCTTGGCGCGATATTTCATTAGTGAAATACTAACTCCAAGGCTTGAGAGTGGATCATCACATGGAGTTAGTGCACAAGGCAAGGGAATTGATTTGATCAATTTGGAGCAAGTTTGGCGCATGAAATGACGATCACAAGGCGCTGACGTGGCGAAGGCGCGACTTCCTGCGGAGACGCGTCCCGACGGCTTTGGGCTCGTCCGGGCTCGCGTGGCCGGGTTGGCGCGCCGGACGCGGCCGTGGCGCTGTCCGGCCGTCCTCGGACGTCGACTGTAAACTTTTCAAGGGGCGGCGCGGGCGGCCACTCGGTCGGACACGCGACGGACAAGTTGCAGGTGCGCGGCGCCGGGATTTCCGGACGCTGGCGCGACTCGGGATGTGGATCACTATTGAGCGTCCGGCGCGTTGAGGACTCGAGCGACGCGGGCCACTCAAACTAACGGTCGGTCGCCGCGGGCCAAGAGCGCGGACGCGTCTCGGGGCAGCGGGGACGCGTCCAGCGCGTTCGAGCTTCAAGCTGGAGGGCAACGGCTACTTTCGTGAGGGTCTATAAATGCACCATTACCGGCCTGGAGAGTTCTCTTCGCCATTTCTTCATACCGAGCATTCTTGAGCAAGAGAGACACTCCCCCACTCATCTCTTTCATTCTTGAGCATCTCTTGTGAGATTTGAGTGGCAAGACAAGTGATTTGCATTGAGAGTTGCATCTAGAGGCACTTGTTCTTCGAGCTGGCATGGATTCTTGTTACTCTTCTGATTTCCGTCACCGTAGACGGTTTGGAGCTAGCTGGGTGGTGGTTGAGCTCGACTTGGTGATTGTTCGAGGCCACACCTGGTTCTTGCGAGGGGTTCTTGATCTTCCCCAAGGGAGTTCGCAAAGGATACTCTAGTGGATTGCTCGGGCTTGTGGATCCTTGTCTTGTGTGGAGATTGCGGCTCCCCATTGGGGTCTTTGGCACCGAGCCAATTGAGCGGGCAACTCACCAAGCAAGCTGGGCATCGCCACAACGAGGACTAGCTTGCCGGAAGCAAGCGAACCTCGGTAAAAAATCATTGTGTTGATTTGTGATTGCCGAGGCTTCGACCTCCATTGTGATTGTGCTTGAAAGCATCTCTAGGTGATTGGCTTCTTACCCGGTGATTGGCTATCCTCTACTCTTCGCAAGTTGTAGAGTAACCTTTCATCCTCCCTTTACTTACCGCATAGTAGAATTGCTTGTTGTGGTCGGGTCGGGAACCACTCTTTGAGTAGCTTAAATCCCGTGGGTAGAACTACTTGTTGTGGCCGGTCGGGAACCACTCTTTTGTGTAGAGTAAATCCCGTGGGTAGAATTGCTTGGCTTGTTTCTGAACCGACATTGTGTAGCTTGATCACCGTTGTTGTGTGCGCACTTAATTTGAGTAGCCTTGCTTGGTAGACGGCTTGCATCGAGTAGTCAAGCACTTGCTTTGCACATTTGCCGCCTTGCTATCCAATTGGGTTGTCTAGTATTCTTGCTAGAAATTTTATTAGGGCTATTCACCCCCTCTAGCCAGTGACCTTCACCGCCGAGGCCGCCGCTGTGCAAGCAGCAGGCGTGGCGAGGCCGCGGGGCGAGCTCCGGCGGGTGAAGGCGCCTGCCGCCGTCCCGCTCCCCGCTCGGGCTCGCCGGGCCGCCCCCGGGCTCGACGGCCGCCCGCTTGAAAGAGATAGAGCAAGGTGGGAGAGAGAGATAGAGCAAGCAGCAGGAGCAGAGAGATAAGGCCGCGCGCTTCCTTCCTCGGCCGCGGGCGCCGCAGTCGCGGGGGCGGGCGGTGCCCCGCGACCCGGCCGCGCGGGAGGAGCCGTCGGCCAGCGCGGCGACCCCGCGACACTTGAAGCCCCGCAGGGGAGGCGCAGGCGGCTCGTCTCCGCCATGGATGGAGCGGCCGCGGCCGGGTGGAGCTGCTCCGCATCCCGCCGGTCTCGCCCGCCATGGCCGCATCTCGCGGCGGCGCTCGCTCGCCATGGCAGCCGGACCTTCCTCGACGGCGTGGAACGGCTGCCCTCCCCGACGGCGCGCGACCCGGACGAGCCCCGCGGGACGGAGCGAGCCGGCCGACCGGCGAGCTTGGCCTCCCCGACAACCGGGAGCCACTGCCTCCCCCGACGGAGCAACCGAGAGCGTCGTCCGAATGGATAAAGAGAGAGAGAGGGGAAAAAAAAGAAAAGGAAGAGGGGAAAAAGAAAAATTGATATGGGGCCCACTTTATTGGTATTGAGTAAACAGAAGAATGGACGAGCCATGAGAAATGGGATACAGTAAGAATCAAAAATGACTGCGACGGAATATTCTTGTGAGGATGAAAATAGAGTTACATGAGTGTGCGGGTAGTTCAAGCAGGTTCTTCAAGATTCGCGCGGCAGCGGCTCAAACGCACATTGCGCCCAAGTCCCTACTTGCCATTGTTGCCCAGTCATATACTGTATGTACAAAAAAATCATATTATCAGGTATCACATGTTTTCTCCTTTTCTACTGTACACTTGTCACGTCTCTGTCTTAATTTTTTTGTACGCATAATTTATTATATTAAAACTATTTTTCTTCTCATTTTAGTTTGATTCAATTTATAAGGCATCTTCTGACGTGGCGGTCTTCTAATTATACTTTGACTATTCGTTTATTTTTATTTATAAATACAAACTTATGATTCTATATTAATAATATATAATAGCTATAAAAAATAGCCTCCAAAATTATAGAGTTTAATTTTAATGTACATAGAATGCTTTTATAAAAACCGATGAATTGGAGGAAATAGGAAGGAAAACGGTTTCCATAATATTTATTAGTCTGCCAATTATACAAGTTGGTGAAGTGGCGAGTAAGAAAAACTAGTTTTTCTAAGATCCTATTTGGCATAGCTTTTCCAACAGCTGGAAGAGTTATTTAGTTGTTGTTTTTCGCAAACAAGTTAATAAAAAAACAGGTCCTTAAGTAGAGTTCCTTAAAATCTGATCTCAAGAAGGATGATTGTCAGATAGAGTTGAATAACAGCTCCTTCCAGTTTAAGTTTTATCATATATTTTTTCAAAATAGGTCGAAGTCTAGAAATAGAGCTACTTGTGGAAACAAAGCAAAAAAAAAAAATGTTACAACCGTGAAGCTATATGAAACATAACATACAAAAAGATTTCTCCAAAACAACAAAGAAGCCATTGGAAATGCGTTGGAATGATGGTCTCATTTATATCTAGGGACCTACCGTATGCACGCAAATGCTCTGGTTATTCATGTGCTCACACTATTGTGCGCTGAGCTGCCATATTATGCTCTACACCGTGGAATCCAATGGTTGCCATATTATGCCTCGCCGAGAAGGTGTGCACCCTAATTCCACTCATGCTCATCCATCGTCCTACATCCAATGGTTGCAAGAACTCTTAGCCATGTGAACATATAAAAGAGGGTAAATTGAGTATCTAATTTTTAAAGAACACAGTTTAAACTACTACGAGAAAACAACAAATTATTGCAGTATATATAAGATGTGTATTTAAGGTTTTTCTAGCCTCAACCCAAAAGGGCTTGAGTCAATTCCACACAAAACCACTAAAAGGGGCACCAAATTACGCTATGAACATCAATTTTTTTTTTCGAATCGGCCAAGAAAGCTGGCTTATTTCTATTGGGATTTAAAAAGAAAGACAGCCGTCACCTGGGCTGACAAACCGGCCAAGAATCCATAATTTATGATACCCTACTAATACACACATGTGCATCAAGCATAACCGAAAACCCGCTTACTAAACAACTAAGGCCGATTGGACATCGATGACGCTTCGCAAACTCTATTTGACGTGGGCCATCGAAACACGATTTCTCCCCTCAACTACCTGCAACTCAACACGTCTCGCACCACCACAAACCCGCGGCGCCCACAATACACAACGAACATCGAAAATTCAAGGTACCTTTTATGCCATCACTATTACGAGCCATTTCCTCGCTGTCGAAGCGTCGATTTCGTGACTCGTGACGCGGAGGCGGAGGCCGGAGGGCACACGGACGTTGACATGCGACGTCCAAAGCGGTCCAAGGAGTGGGCACCAAGTGTCGGCACGTCCATTTCTGCCACAATCACGACCCCGAGGGGAACGAGCCAATGGAGAAGATCTCTCCTGTCACCGACGTACCCGTGTCGAGAGGCACTCGGCCTGTTGCCACTTTGCTCCCGAAAACCCCACCATGGAATGTGAAATGGGAACGAGCCCGAAGGCCTAAACCCGTTGGATTCGATTCCCCTTGCTCCTCGTCCCCAATCTACATGTCCGCCTGGCCCCGCATGTAAACCAAAATTTCTGAAATCTGAAATCTGAGCAAGAGCTTTAATTTCCGCTGCCGGCCAAAGATTCCGTTTAGGCCTCTTCCAGCCGCGGGATCACCCACCTCGTGCCTGCTGTTAGATAAATAACTAATAAGAAAAATAGGGTTCTTCCGGTGCATGAGAAATTAACACATTCAGCTTTTACGAAAAAGAAAAGGGGGTTTTAGTGTTTCCTAATGATAAGATGCGATAATTCACGCATCTATGTGATATTAATTGTGTTTATGTGGATTGTTAACTAAAATATTGCTGAATTTTTAAAAATAATCTGGGCATAAAAATTGAGAGCTTATTGTTTGAAAATAGGAGTAAGATACAACATAATAAAACGGGAGTAAAAATGCAGGGCAATGTCATCCTTTTGTCCAAAGTTAACTGACATTGAAGTGACTTAACAAAACTAGGGTAAAATTTTCCTTTATTTAGTAATTATTACAGGGTAAAATCACAAAGTTAAAAGAAAATATGAGCAAAATCACGAACGGGCTTCAAAACAGGTGTAAAAAATGATCAAGCCTCATAGATAAAAGCCTGAAAAAATAGGTGCGACACTATGAACAAGTTCGTAAAAATGCATAAAAAGGCTAGATAATGATGCGAGGAAAGCCCAGTAACTTCTAGCCCTAGCCCTGGCCGCAATTGTACTCGTATCGGCCTCTTTTCGTGTCTTTTTTTTTTTGAGCAAAACCTCTTTTCGTGTCTGCGACCCCGTTCGGCCGTTCCTGCCGTCCTAGGATCTCGGCCATGTGACCCTATCCTCGCGGCCCACCTCAGCCGTATCCCGCGGCTTGCAATTGCAACATTCCAATTTTATGCAGTATTGAGGGTGTGTATGCCTTTTTTTCTAGCCTTAGTTTCTACGTACATATTGTTTGATCCTAATGTTTGAGCTCTTTGAATCAATATCTTTGTTTGTCTTCTTTGAAATTATGTTATATACAATAATTCATGGTCTGTAAAATTTCTTGACTTATATTAATTAACCTGGGGCGCAATTCGTTTTTGGGTCCGCCACTAGGTACCTCTCGCTAATTAAGACGGCATGTCACTGCTGTGCAACCCCTAAACCAACACCTACCCACGCGGTACTTCTCACTAATTATGCAGGCACGTCACTGCTGCCAGTGCATACTCCTGCGAACTAGGATCATAATGTGTAACGATGTGAAATCATGAAGATATGTCCATCGTTCTCAAGTGAACTGGCAAACCGCCTATAAATACCACCATTCGTTTGCATGCACACTCTGCAATACATCAAGGACACCCAACATGCACCTTTAGCAATAAATTGATCAAAGCACATATAGCACGCAGGCAGAAGATGGATGCAGTTACAATAGCTGGTCATTTCAAGGATAAGATCATCTTCATCACTGGCTCCACTGGCTTTCTTGGAAAAAAGTATATATACATATCCAACTATAGCTACCACCTCAAACATGCATTTCAAGAGATTTATATATACACGTATATATAATTAATTAGGAAACTGCTCATAGATATAGTAATAAGAAACAGGTCTTTAATTGTACTCCAACTTTTGGTCTGATTTACTACTACTCTCTTCGATCTTCTTCTTCTTCATATATGTGGTTTACTGAATTTAGCGCTTTCTAGACCAACTTCTGGTTATTCGTTATTTTCAGAAGCCAACAAATTGAATTGTTTTGTTGATTTTATTACATTGGCATGCAGTACTCTTAGAGAAGATACTGAGGGTTCAACCTGATGTGAAGAAGGTTTATCTCCTGGTGAGAGCTGCTGCTGCGGCAGGGCCGAGGAGCGTGTCTTCAATGAGGTGCGCACAAATTTTGTCATTACTATATACATTTTAACGTAGGAAGCAACAAATAATCATTTTCTCTCGAAAGTTGCAAGAAGATGCTGATTTCATGGGAAAGAAAAATCCACTCCCAGCCCTTGTTTTCTCTTCCTGCACTGAAGTCGAGGCAACTTCTGTGGCTTCTCGTTGGACAACACATGATTAGGCAAGACGCAAGAGCCACCACACGGGCAAGTTTAACATCACGGACGACAGATATGGCAATTGAAATCACATATGTTTATTTGCTAAATAACATCACGTACGTGGTTAAACTAGCTAATCACATATGTATGTTTGGGTAATGCTAAGGTACACTTTTTACCCGAGGAGGTAATATCTCAAATAAATCTAAACAGTTGATTTTTTTAGATTTTATGATTTACTTAATTAATTAAAAAATCTTGAAAAATTAAATAATCCCTCATGCCGCTAACCACGGGAGATACGATCCATGAATCACGGAAGAAAACATCTCTCGTATGTACATAACCGATTTTATTGTTCTTTTTATTTTATTTACAACTTTAATTGGAGTACATACCCGTATCTTTTTACTAGATTCAAAAACTGGAAACAGTAATACAGTCGCAGAAAAAAAAGTCACGTACACAATCACGTGCAGGCTACTCATGTCACACGTATAGTACTCATAGGCATCAATGTTTATTATGTAAATTTGTATATTATTTAACTATGTTATTATTATTTATAGAAATAAAAATACCACATTGATCTGTCGACATGCGCTAAATAGATCCATCGACACGCTAACACACGTACACACTAGCACGAGCACGATAATTAAAATAATGGCAATTGTAGTAGTTCAAAATACAAAATAAAAAAAGGTTTTCCATATCATTTAACAGAATCGCATGTAACAATCAAATCTTACAAAAGATTTTTGACCCTACTTTTATAAAATAAAAATTCAATAAATACTATTACCTCCTAGGAGGTATTATGTTTGTTTATTTGCTAATTAAAATTTGATTCCGTAACGACAAGTATTCATGCATCTTTCTTATGTTTGTCTGCTAACTAAAATTTAACGTTGCAATAATGACAAATATAACAATAAAACATGTATTCAACTCTTTTAATCACCCCTCTCATTTTGGGAATCCAGCAATATAATTCCTACATTCCAAACGCCAATAGACCATTCCTGTAGAAACCGTGATGTTAAACTTTGCCCGTGTGGAAACCACTGCCAATAGACCATTGGAACTGCCCTGAGCATTTTTTTCTTCCTTATTAAAAGATTGACCTTTTTCTTTCCTCTAAAAGCTGCTTATACACCACGGCCCTAATATCCCTAACACCTACTCCATCCATAAAAAAGAGTGCAATCCTATATTTGAACTAGGTCAAAGTTTTGAGTATTAGTAAGTTTATGAAATGTAGTCTCAATATCTAAATAGGTTTGCTATGAAAATATATTTCATAACTAATCTAATGTTTTAGTTCTATATGTATTTTGTTCATTAAAAATTGTTTGGCTACTTCATCATGAGTGTAACACCTCATGCGCCACAAAAGCCCAAGATGTCACTAACGTCCCTTCCATAGTTTTGGATTTGGATTTAAGGAAAAATATTGGAAGGTGCCAGTAAGACTTTGGCCAAACTTTTATCAAAATTTATAAATATTATCCAATACTGGTCAAAACCAGCCGAAATCGGCCAATATCAGATGGGACCGGTAGGACTGATATTGGCCAGTTTTTGTCAATTTTTGACGGGTAATGAGAACTGGTCCCTTTCCCTCATGCCTGAGTATAAAACTCGACAACAATAACCTAACATCAAAGCAAAGCGCCGAAGAGACAACAAAACTATAATTAAGTAAAGCTCCAACTTAATTATTTTTTATTAAACCATGAAGGATCGCCATGACAATTAACTAAGTTTATTAAACCATGAAATCCAAATAGCAACTGTGCAAATCAATAGTTTGAACTTTAAAGAGCATCACGCGATCATGTTCACTGATGAACATTGGATATTTTTGTCAATCAATAATCAAAACATACTGAATTAAGTTGATGACCCAGATAAAAGGATTGATATTTGCCCTACTTTTATTTGTCATGTGTTAATAATAACTTTAGAACCAAAATAGCTTGGAAGCATTCTTATTATTTTAAGTGTTTTATGGCCCATCTATTAAGTTTTAAATGTTAGATATGTGTCGAATAATTTGTATGAGTTGGTTAGAAAATTCTGGATGATCTTGTCTCTCAAGAAAGAAATGTTTTTATTGTGTAATGCCAATTTAATTTAGAAGTTCTTATCTGTCGGTAGATGAGCACAGGATGTTAGATCACATATAGGCTCAATTTTTCTTTTCACATGTTTTTTTTTTTCAACATATGTTCATCGACTAAAAATAGTGATCTTTAGCTAGTTGACTAGGATATAGGAGGACACAAAAATGAAAAAAAAAAGGTCAGGAATTAACTGTTTCAAGATCTGTTCTTTCAGGTTGTAGGGAATGAATTATTTGGCACCCTACGAGAAAAGTATGGGTCTAGTTTTCATGGTTTCTCCAAAGAAAAGATATCACCTTTAGCTGGTGATCTAACGGATGAGAATTTAGGGCTTGAGAGCTCCAAGATATTGGAATTGTCAAAGGAGATCGACATCATAGTCAATGGAGCTGCAACAACAAATTTTTATGAAAGGTATTATTTATCCATATTGTACAATACCCAAAGAAAACAAGCAAAACCGAACTAGGTCAGATCACGTGACTAACGAGCATGCTTGTGCACAGATATGATGTTGCCTTGGCATCCAATGCCTTGGGCACAAAATATGTTTGTAAATTTGCGAACATGTGCCCTAATCTGAAAATGCTCCTTCATGTTTCGACTGGTATGTAATCCTAATAAATACATGTACTGATATCATTGCTAATTAAATTTCAAATAGGCGTTGTCATTGGACATTGAGTGAGTTAAATTTGTTTATAAATGGCCAGCATATGTACCTCGTGAGCAACAAGGGCTTTTATTGGAGAAGCCATTTCGGATTAGCGAAATGAAACAAGAAGGCTGCCATTTGGATATCGATGCTGAGTTAAAGTTGGTACATTCTATCAAGGCAGATCTTATGAACTCAAGTGGTAACTCAGAGCAGTTAGAAAAGAAAACCATGAAGCAACACTACAGGAATCCGCGGGTTTGCCGACAGCTGAAAGCTGTCGGCAAAGCCCATTTTACTGTCGGCAAACAGTTTGCCGACAGGATTTCCCGATTCCTGTCGGCAAACCGCTGTCGGCAAAAATCCTGTCGGCAAACAGGACTTTGCCGACAGGAATAAGGGCGCAGTCGGCGTACTTTCGCCGACAGCCACGTGGTCTGTCGGCGAAGGAACAGCGCCGTCAACTCGGCTGCCGTTCGGTTCGCCGACAGCCACGTCAGCATGGCTGTCGGCAAAAAGGTCAATTTGCCGACAGCCGGGAGTAGACCCGGGCGTCGGCAAACTCCTCTTTTGCCGGCAGCCGGGACAACAAGGTCATCGGCAAAGCCCCTGCCAAGGCCGTCGGCAAACTACAAATTTGTCGGCAAAAAATCCACGGCTTTGCCGACGGCTATGGTCAAAGCGTCGGCAAAGCCGGGATTTTTTTTTTTTTCTTTGTTTCATTGCATTCGAACCACATTTATAGCATATATATATATATACCACGAGATCACATTTATAACAACAATATAGCATATAAACCGCATTTCATCATCGGATTCGATCTCAACATGAATCCACACATGAACATCATCAAATCCATCGATACATGTCCAAAATACACATAACGTCGCGTAACAAGTGCATACATGTCCAACATACATGTCCAACAAGTCCTACAAGTCCAACATGAGGGCAAAAGGGTCTAACATGCATCCTAGTCGAGAAGATGGAGGCAAAGGTACCTAGCTCCTCCCAATAGGTCCTCCTCCTACAAAAAGAGATAAAAAGATTACTACCCACTCAAAAATTCGGCGGACACCTCCCCGCACGGGAGGTTCCAAGACCTGCAAAAAACATGGCACGAAGGCCAACAACGACCACGGCACGAAGGCCGATAACCACCACGGCACGAAGGCCGATATACACACGGCACGAAGGCCGACAACCATCGCGGCACGAAGGCCGACAAGTAGTTAAGGGAGGCAAACGTACCTAGCTCGTGGCGTCGTCCCCAGGGGTCCTATCGCCCCACGAACCCCACCCCGCCCGTGGTGGTGCACGAGTCCACCCCGACGGCGCGGCGTCGTAGCGCCATAGTCTGCGCGAGGCCCCCGCGCGTCTGCGCCCCCGGCCACGAGGAGTAGCCCCGCGGCCGTGGAGGAGGAGGCCCCCACGTGAACGGCCGCGTGGGGTAGGTCGGGTAGGTCGGGTACCCCGGCCGGCCTTGCCGTGTAGGGCCGGCACCCGGTGGAGCCGGGAGTCGGGTTCGAACCCGCCGACGGAGCTGCACAAAGGACAAGTGAGGTAATTAGTAAAGTACACGGGATGGCCGCACAAGCTAAAGCAAGTGAGGCAATTAGTATTATACTCACCGGACGCCGAACGGAGCGAGCACCGGGACCCGGGACCGTCTTGGAGCAAAGAGCGAGGAGGAAGCTCCTGGCGGTCTTGGGTCCGGAGGAAGCTCGCCGAGTCCGCCATCGACGCCGGTGGTGCTCCGTCGGTGCCGCCGTGTGCGCTGGTGGGCCGCCTCCACCGCCGCCCGCATCTTGTGGGCCAAGTCCTGGGCCGCTGGTTGGCCTCCGGCTCTTCCATCCTAGCCCGCAATATTACACCCGCACATGGTTGATGGTATGTGAAGCGAAGGTGGATCGTGTGTGAACGATGAATGGAACCGCACTTACCTCCATCTCGCGTGTACATCGGGCGGTGCTCGGGCGTCGTGGCGCTATGGGGATGCCGGAGGAGCTGGTGGAGTTGGCTTTTCGAATCTCTCTCAACGTGGGAGTAGTGGTCGGGTCGATGGCGCTGTTGGCCATCCAGTAGGAGCCGTGCTGCTTCCCTCCTCCCAACCTCATCACGAGCTCCGGGTCCGGGGGGCTCCGTGGTGGGGTCCTTGTCGTCCCCATAGCGGCGGCGAAACGCGGCGCTGTACTCGACGAGCTTGGGGTGGACGCCGGCATTGGTGTACGCCTCCGGCCCGTCCTGAGGGTCGAACCTGTTGTTCGGGTCCTTCGCCTTGCCCTTTTTAGAAAGGGCGTACCCCACCACCACGTTGATCTCCTCCCCATCATGGGAGTCTCTCTGCGAGAGGAAAACATAAACATGGTTAGAGGTAAATAGATTGAGCGCTATATGAGTCCATGTGTACCAAAAGGAGCATACCCAGGCGTCCATGAACTGTGGGAGGGACCGGTTCCCTTGGTGGTGTGCTACCCCTTGTTCTTGAGCCGGCGCGCGACGCTCGTTTTTCACCTCGTACGCCTTGTCCGATCTCCGGTAGCGCACGATCTCCTCCCGGCATTCCGGGTCCTTGTCGCACCACTCCGGTATCCACTAAGAAACATCAAGTATTTGACATGTCGAAGATGAATTGAATGTTTCACGGAAGAAATAAGAACGAATGTTTCCCTCGCTTACTTACCCGCAAGTACTCCGCCTCGGTGAGGTCGGTCTCCCTCTCCCGGCACGATCTCCCCGCCCGACTCGCGCTTATCGATCGCCTCGCCAAGCACGTTGCGGTAGTGCTTGATGACGCACGGATGCGCGCCTCGTGGTACAAGTCCCCGAGGCGTGAGTGGCGGCGTTCTCCAGCTTCCACCCGCGCCCGGCCTCGTTTCCCATCCTCGCACTGAAGTACTCCTCGCACGCAGACATCATGTATCATTTCATTGTTTCAAGAACATCCAATGAATGTGTAGTATTGAGAAATGCGTTGTGATGAAGACACTCACCCAAAACTCCCTCTTGATCTTCGCCGCAAGTGTCTCGCGTGCGGGTGAATCAACGCACGATCGCCGCCCGAGCTCGGGGACGGGGACGGTGTGCACGTGGAAGTGGTCCCACAGCATGGGCGGCCGTCGAACGCCGTCGATGGTGACCATGCTCGGGTAGTACTCCTAATCAGCGGGGAGAGGATGCCATTGACATGGCGTGAGTCTGTTTAGCACGGGGGCCACCTCCCTCGGAAACATCCGGCTCCCGCACGAGTCATTAACAACAATTGTTAGTATGCGGTTCGGTTTCCTACATGCCATATGAACAATGTGAACAAAGTAGTTTACTTACACATCACCGACGGGTGAAATCACCTTGCGGTGGTGGGGGAGCGGCTTTCGGCTAGGGAGCGTCGAGGGCCCGCGCTCGAAGAGCTTCCTCGAACCTGAGGAAGGCCCCCCGTCGCCCCCGTCGCAGTGGCCCCCTCATCGTCGTCGTCGTCGTCGTCGTCGTCGACGTCGCCGCCGCCCCCGCCCCGCGCTACCGCCGCCGCCCACGCCACCGTCCCCGGTCGTCGTCGTCGTCGTCGTCGTCCTCGTGGTGAACTCAAGCTTCCTCTCGGAGACGCCGGGAGCGGGCCGTCTCCCCGTACCGGCCGTCTCCTCCGTACCGACCGGCACCTCCTCCCTACCGGTCTCCTCGTCCACGTCCGGCTCCACGCACGTCGCGACCGGCGAAGCGCGCGAGCGGTTCCGTGGAGCGGCCTCTTCTCCGCGCTGGCATTCCGCCGAGTGCCCGCAATGACAAAGATTAAAACAATTAGCATAAATTGCAAGGTGATAATAATAATAATTGTAAATGACAAGTAGTTGTAAATAAAGAAACATAATTGTAAATGACAAGTAGTTGTATTACGTGGAGGCGACATAATCTCCGAGTATGGCAATACGACCGGTGAGACGTCGTCACCAATTTCCTCGTCATCACTATCGATATTGTCGAGCTCTCGATCGTCCTCATCATCATCCTCATCATCGTCCTCATCGTCATCGTCATCGTCCAGAACAACTCCTTCGCGCTTCCTCTGCCATTGCTCAAGGAGTTGTAAGTCCTTAGCATCCGACGTCATCACCCTCGTCCTCATCGATGTCGTTGTCTACTTCCATGCTCATTAGTGCGTAAATGTCTATCTCGAATTGCCCATCTAGCCCCTCGGGTTGATAGAACTCATCTCGTCGTTGGGTCATAGTTGTAATCGTCATCATTTGGGGTAGCGGCTTTACAAATGGCGATACCATGTGCACAAGGCTCCAACCCGCAAGCCTTGGGTCAGTTTGGCACGCCCATGGAAGGTAATAAACTTGGTTGGCGTCTCGGTTAGCCACAATATAGACATCGTCTCCATTATACTTGGAATCCTATCGAATTTCGATTTGCCCAATCTTAGAGTCTTGTTTCGTGACATAAGGATCGAACCAATGGCATTTGAATACCACTGGCTTCAAAGAACTGCCACCCTTGAATTCGAGCTCGTATATCTCTTCGACTATGCCGTAATAGTCCAATTTATCATTGCCGGAGTACGAACTCCGCGCACGTGGTTTTTAGTTGGGGCCGGCTCTCCTCGTAGCCTCTAGTGCGAAAGCGATAGCCATTGACATCATAAACGGTGTATGACTTGACCTTACGGCTGAAGCCAAGGCCCACCTCTCTCAATTCGGCACTCATTTGCGGATCGGTGCGGGCACAAGGTTAGGACGATTCGACCGTTAAATTACTCGTTCCTAGGAGCAAAGTGGAATCACAAAGTCGGGAAACGATAGGTACCTTTGAACGAGAACCGGAAACGAAGTTGGGCTTGCCATGTCTAAGAAGACGGTCCTCTTGTTGCGAAGTAGGAGCGTGTGCCCCTCTAGTGAATATTAATGAATTCCCTGAAAAACAAGAGACAGGGGGTCGAATCGATAGGTAAGATGATATAGTGACGGTGTATGAAACAAGCGTACTGAGAACTTACTTCTGATAATCCAGGCACTCATCAAGGTTCAACAACAAGTACATCATGATAGTGGTCCACTCCTCATGGGTCAAGTTCTTGTTGGTAGCCGTGCTTCCTCTTCCGACATCCCCTTTGAAAAGGCCGAGGTTCGATGAGTTCTCCTCGACGTTGTAACGAGGGGTTGGATCTTGCGGTCTTTGAAGTTTTTCGGTATAGTACGCCTGTGTGAATGTCGACACCTCCTCCATAATGAATGCCTCTGCCACAGAAGCCTCAATTTTGGCTTTATTTTTACACTTCTTCCGAAGTAGCTTTAGACACCTCTCGATTGGATAGCACCAACGGTGCTGCACGGGCCCCTGTTGATACTAGATACGCACACGAAAGAATCAAAGAGAAATAATCCGCAAGCGCACGGATATCGGTGAGCACTTCACCCGGGAGATATTCCAGAGTATCGTTATTTATTTATCCGCTAGGAGAAAACGTGCATCTGACTAACTGTTGACGGTTGTTAATGATCAATTTTATATGTCAACCAGAGAGAGAAAGAGGGGTATAATCTGTTCACCACCATAGACTTAGGGTTTAAACCGACGATTTCACAAGTTTTGGTGAATATGTGTTTTCGCGGGGATTATCGGGGAAAACATCCAAGGAGGCCCACATGTCATGATTACATAGAGAGAAAGACCGAACGGGTAAAATTGTATATTCTAGAGGACTCCGAAGGCAAACCACAGAAGCGGGGACCCACGGCATTGTGGTGGGTCGGCCGACTCCTCCTTGGGTCGGCCGACTCCCCACCTCCACCAATCGGTGGAGGCTCGCGGATCCTGCCTCCACCGCCTTTGAGGATGAATAATTATCGTCCGTTTAGGTCGGTTTGATCCGATGGCCGTGGTGCATCCTAGGAGGCTATATATTCGAGCCCCCGGCCCCCAGGCCGAGGGGAATTCATTCAAGAATTCATTATTCGAGGGTAGCCATCAGCAAAGCTAGGGTTTAGAGAGAGATCTCCACCGGAGAATTAGAATAGATACTCTAGATCTTCAAGTTCTACATAGGTTTAGACTAGATAGAGGAAGAATCGGGCGCTGTGCTCGGAATTCCGGATCTTCATCATCGAAATTGGTATTATCTTGTATCTATTCTTGTGACTTTATTCTAAATATCATTATGTTTCTATTTATTATGTTCCTAGTTTATTCTAGTTCTACATTTGATATGGTTATGATTGGTAATAAGTTTATGTATATGTTTGCAAAGCGCTTAGCTCTCTTCCCGGGGTTAGGTGGTAGATTTCATGTAAGCATGGTGCTTAGATGCCGTTTACCCGCAAATGCACCCTATTGGCCGGGTCGTGTGGTAGATCGCGGAAGTGACGGTTCCGTTGAGTCCTCTGTATTCCATCCCCGTTGGTAGGTCTAGCGAGAACCAAAGTTGCGTAGTAAGTCTTGCTATGTCTTGGCTTGTTATAGCAATGATCCTTATACATAGATGAAGAGTCTTTTGTGCTTTTGTATATGATAGTGTAGAGTTGGAGTAGATGAATGACTTAGTAGATTAGAACCTACATAGGATTTATATTTCTTGCACTAATCGATGTCAACCTACCTTTGTGAGTAGTCTATATCTAATCTCTGTGTGATTTATACCCTAAGCTTATTACTTTATATTCCCTTATTTATCATGGTTTACCCCTCTCGCCAAAGTATGTGACTGTAATCAATCACTCATAGGTAGTCGTGTTTAGCAAGTTCATCTCATTGTTTAAGTCCGTAGTTCTTTCCTTTGAGCTAAATATAAATAACGATACCGGAATACTTCCGGTAAAATGCTACGATGGTGTATTATCTGTTCGCTTGCGGATCCCATATTTTTCTTGATTAGAGGAGCAGTTTCTATACCAACACTTCGCGCCATGCTAGGGATGACAACTTAGCGTGAGTGGTGTTAGAGGTGTCAACAAGCATTTTTGGCGCCGTTGCGGGGACTGGAATAAACTTTTAGAGAAAAATTGCTTAAGCGAGATACTTAGAAAATGAGTGATTGTCACTAGTCACCTCTACTTTGGCGGGTTCACCCCCGTTGTTTTTCTTTGTCTATATTTTATACGGGGTATTAGCGGGATTGAATCGATTCATTCAAAACTCTCGATCATCGAGTCGGTTCAATCAAGAAGGAAGCTCGTCACCAATCAAGATGGCCGAGAAGACCCTACTTTGGAGTTCTCTGCTCCAACAATAGAGAACATCCGCACTGGTCCAGCAATACACAATAATATGGAGTTTGAGATTAAGCCAAGTCTCATCAACATGGTGCAAGCTATCCAATTCAGTGGAAAGGTACATGAAGATGCAAGTACACATCTACGGGACTTCATGGAGATTGGAAACACCATCGCCATAGATGGAGTTAAAGAAGACCTCATACTTCTTCGCCTCTTTCCATTCTCACTAGTGGGAAGAGCGAAGCGATGGTTCTATGCAAATAAAGAAGATATCAATACATGGGCGAAGTGTTCCAAGGCCTTTCTAGCAAAATTCTTCCCAATAGGCAAGACCAATGCCTTAAGAGGAAAGATTACCAACTTCCAACGACGAGAAGACGGAGACCATGTCGGAAGCATGGGAGCGTTTGCAAGGATATATCCAAGATTGTCCCCATCATGGAATGGAAGAATGGTTACTCATGCAAGGATTCTATCACGGATTAACTCCGAAGACACGTGAGCACCTAGATGCAACTGGCGAAGGATCATTCTTATCACTCACTCTTGGGAGAGCTAAAAGACTCATGGAGAAGATAGCGAGATAATCAAAGCCGGTCCCAAGACAACATTCAAGATTGTCACCAGAGTGAAGAAGCAATAGAAGAAGTAAATGCATTATCAACCAAGATGGATGCCTTACTCCACTGGCTTGACCAGAGGGCCAAGTACAAGGAAGATCAAAGAGCAATTGAAGCAACATATAAGCGAGAATTCAAGTCCCATCGTGAGAAAGGTTCCACATTGGGTGCAACCACCTATTAATCAAGGTACTCGGTCGAGGTAATTATACAAAGCAACCTACTTTAAGAGAGTTGGTCCTACAACAGTCCAAGATCAACTCATCTATGGAGGATAGGCTTGCTTGCTAATAACAAAATCTTGGAAAACTTAAGCATTAAAATGGATAGTTTCTCCTTTGCCATTAATGATCAACTAGAGTTCAATAAAAAGATAGAAGAAAAGATAGCCAAGTTGGCCATTGCTTTGCCTGTTGCCACTAACCCCGGGGTGTGAGATCTATTACTACAAGAAGAGGGAGTTCTACCGAGATCCTCCCTATCCAAAAGGAGCAAAAAGGCCAACCATGCTACCACCAAGGTGCGAAGAAGAAGACTTCCAACCCGAGCTAGAAGTATTACCACAAGAATCAGTACAGAAGCCGCACAAGATCGGAAGCAAGACAACAATTTCGAGATACAAACTACCTACCATTCCCTAGGAGGAAGAGAGGACCACAACAGACAGATGAGCGGTTTGGTAAGTTCGTGGAGGTAATTCAAAAGTTATATGTCAATATACCTCTGCTGGATGCCATACATGTCCCCACTTAAGCCAAGTACATAAGAGATATTCTTAACAAGAAGAGACCACTGCCATCCAATGAAGTGATCAAGCTAACCGAAGAATGTAGTGCGGCCATCCTCAACCAACTACCAGAAAAGAAGAAAGATCCAGGATGTCCCACTATCGACTGCACAATTGGAGATCAACATTTCAATAACGCACTCTGTGATCTTGGAGCAAGTGTCAGTGTGATGCCCGCAGCAGTTTACTACAAGCTCAACCACACTGCACTTGAGCCAACATCAATGTGTCTACAACTAGCCGACCAATCGGTCCGTTATCCGTTGGGCATTGCTGAAAACATCCCGATCAAGATAAGAGAGTTCTTCGTGCCGGTAGACTTTGTAGTACTTGGATATGCATCCAGACTCAAAGGTGTCACTTATACTTGGAAGACCCTTCTTAAGCACCGCCAATGCACACATTGATGTCGGGAAGGGAGAAATCAAGTTCACTATAAATGGGCAAGAAGAGCAATTCGCATTCAAGTCGAAACAAGAGCTCAACAAATCCGCGAAGATGGTAGAAGAAGATCAGACAGTACAACCACCAGAGACAGAGGATGCATCTCTGGGATCATCAGCGGAATAAATATTTTGGAAGGTCCAATTCGGAGGACTTCAAAAATCGAATCCTCGCCGGAAGGTAACTCGGTATTTATCCGCATTTTAAATTGCATCTCTTATAATTTTCTTAGACATATTTATTCCTAGCATTACATTATAAAAATTTCTCAGCCCCACATAAATAATTTTTTCGGTGTGTGACAACCCGTCAAAAATATTTTATCGTGGTGGCACAAAAATTTATCATTTCATGCATTTAAATTAGTTTACCTTCATTTAAATTTCTGCATTGTTTATAGTTTTTATCATGGCATTTAGTGCTTGGTGGGTCCCTCACCATGGGTCCCACATGTCATAGACTACACCTCACATACATCAAATCACATAATTTCATCCACTTCCACTCACCTCCACTATCCTCTCTTTTCCACCGCCAAAACCACTCAACCGACCAAAATTTCTGGATGGAGGAAAGATCACGCAATAGCATGTGAAGTGGCAGCCACATTGGCCAACCTGGTGGGGCGGCCGACCCCACCATTGGGTCGGCCGACTCCCCCCTTCCTCCTCTATAAATAGGCCTCCTCCCATTGCTTCCATGCACCACCCACACTCCAGAATTTTAGCCAAACCTTCTGCTCTCGACTTCGTGTTTTCTGGAGAGAGTTAGAGAGAAAAGAAGAAGAATAGGAAGAGAGAAGAAGTGAGAGAGTGAGCAAGAGTTTAGTAGCAAGTGAAGGGAAGGGATAGTGCTGAGTAGATGATCACAAAATTAGTGGAGATGCTGTCCAAATAGGATAAAGAAAATCTAAAATCAAGGGGAGGTTCTCAAAATCAAGACACTGAAGTTTAAACTTTTTGAAGAACGACTAACCCCTGGACCGGACCGACTGGATGGCTAACCACTAACCTTGTGCTAATCCTTCTCTCCACTAGTGTTTGTTTTTGTTTCTTTTGAGCAACTTGCAGGATGAAGAGTGCCATGAAGGGACTCGTTGGAGCTGTCCGGAACATCAGGACAAGAAGTGCCTCTCGCCAGAGCTCGGTGGCTGGTTCCGACATGAGTGTCGACCCACCACCAGAAGCACCAGAAGCACCTGTAGCAGCACCTGCACCACCACCAGCATCTCAGAGAGTTCTCATGAGAACATCCGACCTCGCCACGAGAACCGCCCGGAGAAGGATATATACAAGAAGCTCAAGAACAAGCGTTTCATCCACACGCCGCCATCGATCCGACACTTCGCTAGCGACAGTATGGCTCAAGAATTCGATACAATTTTTCCACTAGTTGGTTGGACTTCCTTTGCAAACCTCACCGAGAAGGGGATTAGGCTTTTGACCATAGAATTCCTTAGCACCCTTCGATACACGGACAATGGAGTTTATTTTAGAATGTTTGCTCGGAATATTCTGTCTCTTGGAGAAACCTTAGTGACCTCCTAGGTTTCCCTCAAGATGCCCTCATGGATTTAAATGCAGCACTAGGTGATTTTGATGCACATAGGTTTTGGAGCAAAGATTTCTAGAGCACCGTACCACTTAGCACACCGCACCGCAGCCATAGAGCATCCTACGCTTAGATTTTTGCACCGTTGGATAGGAGCCACCTTTTTCCCACGATTTGATGAAAGCAAGATCGAGTAGCCGACTTGCGGTTGCTATACGCGGGCGTCAAGAAACAAAAGTGTCTCCCGTCCATCTCCTAGTGAACCATTGGATGAGTGTCCCCGGTTACAAAGTAGGAAGTGTGGCCATTTGCTCGCTTATCACTCGCATTGCCACAAGCTTGAAGTTATTAGAGGGAGCTACTTTTGAGTACATTGAACATCATAGAGAATTTTATGACCTCTACACTTTTGGCCAAGGTCACTTACTGAAGAAAGTGAATGATGTTTATTATGCAAAATATGGTGATGCTGCGATCCGGTTACCTAACCCGGAACTGGCTTTATATCATGTGCAAAACTATCATGTTGAGTTGCAGGCAGAACCAGTGAATGAGAGAGCACCTCGAAGAGTTCGCTCAGAGAGGGTGACAGGAAATCGCGAACCAGTTTGGCGTGGTGCCGAAACCGCCCGAGAAGAACCAGCACATGCCAGTTTCAATGAGTGGAATGTACCTCAGCACCACTCACTAAACTCATGGGTGTACCCACCACAAGGCCAACCACATCAACCATTCTATGGTTACTACCCACCATACAACACCCCAGGAACATCAGAGCCAGGACCATCCGAGCCAGGACCCTCACAGCCACCAAGATACTCTTATGACCCCTTTGGTACCACCGATGAAGAAGAAGAACCCCACCATGACTTTGAGCCACGTCGCCACTCCGATGCCACCAGTTTCATTTTCACCCAGCAGCACTATGATGAACAAGTAGCCTTCCAGCACAACACCACCGCCACTCTGAATCGCCATGATCAGAGGTGGAATGACCAGCTCCAGTGGAACCAGAACACCACCCAGACACTGGGCACCATTCAAGAGAGCCAGGAAGAAGCCGCTTCCATGCTGCATGGCTTGGTGGACTGTTGCACATCCACTATCCACCACCACCGCCGCAAGGCTAGCTTGGGGAGGGCCCCCATTATCAAGATAAGTATTTCTTTCCTTTTGTTTCAGTTTGTTTGTTTTCAGTTTGCTTTTCTTTGGTTTGTTTTATGCATTAAAAAAAAACCAATAAAAATTTGCTTGCTTTGTTTTAAGAAGTTTGCTTTCTTTAAGTGTGTTTACATTTCAAGTTTGCCCTAAGATGAAAACCAAATAAAAAGAGTGTGCAAGTTTGTTTTCAATTCAGTTTGCTATAAATAAAAATGTGTAGACTTGAGGATTGCATGATGGAAATGATGAATAGTTGCTCTGCTCTAATTCTTGCAAGTACCTAGCTTTAAATTTGAGTTCTCCCAAGATTTGGATACACTTTGTTTGACAACTGGATTTACTCTACACCTGAAACCCGTGGGAGCATATGCTTAAACTAAGTCTAGGTAGTTGACGGGCATGATATGATAATAGTCTCGAGCCTTGTTCATTGTGTTCCAAAATGCCACTAAATTCGGAGATTTGTTTGTGAAAAATTATAAATGTTTCATGATGAGTTGCTTATATGACAGAGTTAAAATTCCTACCACACCAAACTTGATTATTAGAATAGGAAGCCTCCTCATTTGTTTAGGGCTCGTCTTTGTTGGCTGTTTGTATCCTTATGAACTCATCATACGGCTAAATCCTGGTTTCACACACTCACATTCACCCTTGCTACTTCTACCCTGGAAGTACGCACCATAAAAAGCCTATTATTATCCATTGAAATTGTTCTACTCTTACACTGAGAGTGAACACCCAAAAATATCCCCCTATTCATTTTTGCTAGCCACTTATCCAAAATCAATGCTCCAAGTGTTTCATTTGTTATCCCCGATGTGAAGTTGTCAAGATTGAGAAGTGTTCCATTCAAGAAGTATTTCATTCCTTTTTGGGCTGCAAGAATTGTAAAAAAAAAAAAAAAAAAAAAAGAGAGAGAGAGAAGAAAAGAAAGAAAGATTTATGAGCCCAGTCTTTGTCAAGTTTCCAAGTTCAAAGTTCCAAGAAGATTCAAGTGTTGAAGTAGTTCCAAGTTTCATCCAAATAAAGGAGCATTGATAATTCCTTTGTGCACCCCTTCTCCTCCCACAAATATTTCTCTCTATTTTATATATATCATCCACATATAAAACCACACATGCACACACCGATTGGTTGTATGTTGAGTTCCTTCGGATCCATGGTTCGATCATGCCAATGCATTAGTTCTCCACACCTATGAGCTCCATATAAGCCTTTATTAGAATAGGGTGAGAGAGAGAGAGTGAAGGCTCATCTACAAATGCCTTGAACCACAAATACTACATATTCGAGAGTAAGAGAAAAGGCATATCTCTTTTCAATGCCTTAGAGAGGATCCAAAAATACCACATATTGAGAGACTTGAAAGGGTTGTATTAAGGAACTCGAGTTTTATTGAAAATCTTGTAAAAACTCCAGCACGAGGGTGGAACAACGAGCATGAGACAACGGTGCTTTACTCAATTATTCTGTCTTTCAACTACTCAAGACCCAAGTGCAGGTAAAAGCCCCATGGTTGAAAGAAACATGAGTAAGTTTGGGAGTTATGATAGTTCACTCTAGTCTGGGATGAATTCTTGTTTAGAGCATGTGTGTTTGTTAAGCATGAAAGCATTGCAGCAACTCCTGATCCATCGTCTGTAGCTATTTGCTCAGGGACGAGCAAAAGGGCAAGCTTGGGGGAGTTTGTTGACGGTTGTTAATGATCAATTTTATATGTCAACCAGAGAGAGAAAGAGGGGTATAATGCATTTTCACCACCATAGACTTAGGGTTTAAACCGACGATTCCACAAGTTTTGGTGAATATGTGTTTTCGCGGGGATTATCGGGAAAACATCCAAGGAGGCCCACATGTCATGATTACATAGAGAGAAAGACCGAACGGGTAAAATTGTATATTCTAGAGGACTCCGGAAGGCAAACCCTCGGAAGCGGGGACCCACCGGCATTGTGGTGGGTCGGCCGACTCCTCCTTGGGTCGGCCGACTCCCCACCTCCACCAATCGGTGGAGGCTCGCGGATCCCGCCTCCACCGCCTTTGAGGATGAATAATTATCGTCCGTTTAGGTCGGTTTGATCCGATGGGCGTGGTGCATCCTAGGAGGCTATATATTCGAGCCCCCGGCCCCCGGGCCGAGGGGGAATTCATTCAAGAATTCATTATTCGAGAGGTAGCCATCAGCAAAGCTAGGGTTTAGAGAGAGATCTCCACCGGAGAATTAGATTAGATACTCTAGATCTTCAAGTTCTACATAGGTTTAGACTAGATAGAGGAAGAATCGGGCGCTGTGCTCGGAATTCCGGATCTTCATCATCGAATTGGTATTATCTTGTATCTATTCTTGTGACTTTATTCTAAATATCATTATGTTTCTATTTATTATGTTCCTAGTTTATTCTAGTTCTACATTTGATATGGTTATGATTGGTAATAAGTTTATGTATATGTTTGCAAAGCGCTTAGCTCTCTTCCCGGGGGGTTAGGTGGTAGATTTCATGTAAGCATGGTGCTTAGATGCCGTTTACCTGCAAATGCACCCTATTGGCCGGGTCGTGTGGTAGATCGCGGAAGTGACAGTTCCGTTGAGTCCTCTCGTATTCCATCCCCGTTGGTAGGTCTAGCGGAACCAAAGTTGCGTAGTAAGTCTTGCTATGTCTTGGCTTGTTATAGCAATGATCCTTATACATAGATGAAGAGTCTTTTGTGCTTGTATATGATAGTGTAGAGTTGGAGTAGATGAATGACTTAGTATATTAGAACCTACATAGGATTTATATTTCTTGCACTAATCGATGTCAACCTACCTTTGTGAGTAGTCTATATCTAATCTCTCGTGTGATTTATACCCCGAGCTTATTACTTTATATTCCCTTATTTATCATGGTTTACCCCTACGCAAAGTATGTGACTTGTGTAATCAATCACTCATAGGTAGTCGTGTTTAGCAAGTTCATCTCATTGTTTAAGTCCGTAGTTCTTTCCTTTGAGCTAAATATAAATAACGATACCTGGAATACTTCCTGGTAAAATGCTACGATGGTGTATTATCTGTTCGCTTGCGGATCCCATATTTTTCTTGATTAGAGGAGCAGTTTCTATACCAACACTTCTGGCGCCATGCTAGGGATGACAACTTAGCGTGAGTGGTGTTAGAGGTGTCAACACTAACCTAAGTCTATACTTAACCCGTGAGCTACAAACAAGGTAATGAGCGATATAGAGAGGATTACTACCACAGTCTTCTTCCAACCTATGGCAAGCTTTGCCACTACTACTCTATGGGAGCACCTAAGAAAAGACACCACAGAGGATGCTTAACCTAGCACTTTTGGACCTACCTTACCTACGACGGGAAGTGGATTACAAAGGTAACAAAGGGACCGTCATCTCCCCCGCTACTACCACGGTTACGGCGGATAGGGAGCATCTATGAGTGAACCTAGCCCAAGCACCACGCTTACGCTACGAACGATTACTCTATTCCCAACCGGAAGCGAATAAAGTAAACTCGTAAACCAAAGAGCAATAATAACAAGAACTTACTAGTATCAGAAGTTGAATTGCAGAATGATCCTAGAACCAAGCCTCGGGTTAGGAGACTTGATCCCGTAGGTACAACCGGAGAGGAGACACCGACATGCCGGGCTTCCTCCAACTCTACCTCCACCCTATACTCTCTCTATCTATCTTGAATGCTAGGCTCTAGGGAGGAGATCCATTCAAGGGACCCCTCTCACCTGATCCTCTTTGGAAATAATGAATTAGAGTTTCAAGGGATGCCTCCTCCAGGGGCCAGGGACCCTGCTTATATAGCCCCCTAAGATGCACCGCAGCCCTCGGATCAAACCGACCTAAATGGACGATTATTATTCATCCTCAAAGGCGGTGGAACAGGGATCCGCGAGGCTGATTCTGATTGGTTGAACGCGGTCGGCCGCCCAAGGGGAGTCGGCCGACTCCCCACCGAGCCCGTTCGGGCTCCCGTTTGGTCCGAGCCTTCTCGAACCTTCCAGATTACATGAATTTTCACCGGTTCCCGATTATCTCTATGTAAACCCGACATGTGGGCCTTCCTTGGGTATTTTCAGTGACACCTACTGAAAACAGACATTCACCAAAACTCGTGGAATTCCATTAGTGTAAGCCCTATATCTAGATGGTAATTATATTTAGGTCCTTTTTCATGTCTAGTTGACGGTTAAAAATAGGAGTTATCTACCGTCAACAACTCCCCCAAGCTTACCCTTTGCTCGTCTCGAGCAAAGATAAACTCGTGATGGATCAGGAGTTGCTACAATGCTTTCACGCCTCAAAAGCACACATGCGTTCAAACAAGAACTCTCCTCTCGAATTAGAGTGAACTATTCGACTCAAAACTTGCTCATATTACCTTTCACCATGGGGCTTGTAACCGTCACTTGGGTCTTGAGCGGTTGAAAGACGAACGGTCAAGTCAAGCGCTATGTTTCTCGCTCTTTGATCAACTATTATTCCGAGTTTTTGCAAGATTTTCAAATAAAACTCGAGTTCCTTGTATGAACCTTTCGGGTCTCTCATTTGTGGTATTTTTGGATCCTCTCCAAGGCATGAGTAGTGTATGCCTTCTCTCTACTCTCAGAATATGTGGTATTTGTGGAACTAAGGCATAGTGGAAAGTGCCTTCTCTCTCTCACCCTACTTTCTAATAGGCTTATGTGGAGCTTATAGGTGGGGAGACACTCAAACTCACTTGCATATATTGCACAGTTATACCATGGATCCAATAGGAACTAAAATAATAAAGTCATATGTGCATGTGAATGAGGAAATGGGATGAATGATAAGATGATGATGATAAGGAAATGATTACGAGGGGTGATCACTTGGTGAACATCTACTTCTACACTTGCTCCTTTGGGGATAACATGACTCCCTTTATTCGGAAACCTTGAAACTTCTTGAAAGGAAGGACTTGGCTACTCTTTCTTTCTTTCTTTCTTTCTCTTTTTTTCTTTTTTTTTTTTCTTCTTTTTTTTTTAGAGCAACCAATCCTCCGAAAACGAAACTTTAGCAACGGGAGTGTATAACTTGAAATGATAATGACTGGAGCTTTTATGTAGGCAAATGGAACGGCGATGATTATTTCTAGATGTTCACTCCCAGGATAGGAGTAGAACCTTTCTGGATGAAGTGAAATGAGTGGCGTATGTATTTTGTGGATGGATGGATGGATGGATGCGTACTCCCAGGGTAGGAGCAGCATAAGCGCGTATCTCCAGGATAGAGACAGCACAATATGTGGGGGAATGCGTACTCCCAGGGTAGGAGCAGCATAGGTGCGTATCTCCAGGGTAGAGATAGCACAATATGTGGTGGATGTGGATCTATATGTAGGTGGTACTTCTAGGGACAGAAGTAGCACAGAATGAATGTAGTATTTATAAAATGGGTGCATGCTTCTGAGGACAGAAGTAGCATAGATCAATGGATGGAGAGCACATAGTATTGACTTTAACTGTATGACTGATTCCTTATGGGTCCACAGCATAACCACACTCAATGCCTAAAAAGACTACACTCAAGCCTACAATATGATCTATATAAATAGATGGGTTTTCCTAATCTAGCAAGCATGAATATATGGCTGTGGTAGGAATTTTGAACTCTCGTCATACAGGAACTCATCATGCAGAAATTTAATATTTTCACAAATAAATTCTCCAGAACTCTAGTATCTCTAGGAACAAGATGGACAGCAGCTCAAAACTCTCCCATATCATATCCGTCAACTACCTAGACTTAGATCAAGCATTCACTACCCACAAGTTTCAGGTTCAGAGCAAATCTCAAATCTAAACAGTTGTGTCCAAAACTTGGGAGAATGCAAGGTTGAAAACTAGGTACTTGAAAGGAATTACGGCGAGCAACTATTCATCATTTCCATATAAGAGCTGATTCTCGTAGGGTTCATTTTAGCGAGCGAGACTTTTCACATACTCTCCTCTATTTTATTTTGCAAACTTAACAAATAGATAGATAGATAGATAGATAATCTAGTGATACTTAGCTGGATACAAGGGGGTGCTCTCCCCCAAGCTGGATGTTGACGTAGTCTGTTGGTGTTGCTTGACGCGGTGAAGGCGTCTTGCTCCTCCCGGAGTGTCGGGGATAATGGTCAGAGACAAAGATCATGGATCGTTGAAGACAAACACTTTGACAAGGGACAGGACGTCCTTCTGCCTGTTAGCTCTTCTTGATCCTTCAAATTCTGTGAGGCTCAAATAGACAACAAAGCTTGTGGAATTGATTAAGCGTTAGTGATAAACCTCTAAGCCTTGGATGTCTAGAACTTTCTTAACATAAAATCTTTTTAGCAGGATCTTAATATTTTTACAATTTTATATTTATGATATGCAGGCAGAAAAATACAACTAAGATGGAAACTTATTTTTATGCCACCACAGTGGATATCTTTGTGGGCTGTCGTACCACAAAATTATTCACATGGGGCTTAGCACTTTCTAGATGCAATGCAAGACAAAATTATTTTCTTTTCTAATGCAGATGCAACAAAATAAATATGCTAAAGGAAAAACGTATGCAATGCTGTAGTGGGAAATATGGATAACTACCAAGTTACCTCCTTGGCGAAGGTTCAGTGTTTTAAGTCCTCTGAATAGGAATTTTTGTCATGTTCACTCCTTCGGTGCATCATTTGATCCCAAAGGTAGAGACCTTGAGAACTGCACCTCTTGAGTTGATATCTCTTGAGGAAGGGGTCATCTATGTTCTTTCCTTCTCCAATGGTTTGAAGTGAACCTTTAATTGTGATGCTAGCAGCATATTGTTTAGTGTGCATGTTGCAGGTTCAGAACTTTATCACTGGAGCACCCTGGTATGAAGAGTAGATGCTTCTAGTGGTTCTTTCCCTAGAACTTGTGCTCCACTTATCATTTCTTCTCTGGAGGATTAGTGGACAACACATACCCGAAGGAATATAATAACAAGGGTAGATTTGTCATAGAGGTAAAGGTCATATTCTATGCTTCGGAAAAGTTGGGTTGAACATTTACTCAACATTACTTCTTCTCTTAAGGATTGATTTTAGTTTATCTTAAGTTTGATTTATGTGTATGATATCTATAGAAAACAACCAAACTTATAGAGAGGAAGTAATTGCGAGTGGAGGGATTGCAAACCGGCGTGCCGAGTGACGGGGGCTTGAGAAGAGGAAGAGCATTGTTGGATCATCATTAGAGGAGTCGGCGGCCTTCCTCCCCCAAGCTTGTTGTTGCTCGTCACTTGGAAGCCAAATGTGTGTGTTGAATCATCCCTCGAAGTGTGTTGTAACTCTATGTTCTTTAGACACTCCCATCCTCTCGTTCAAGTCTGTTGGAGAGGGATCTTGATTCTAGAGCAAAGATCTCTCCTTTGCACTTTGTCAATCCGGGATATGAGGATGCGATAGTTGCATGATCTTCTTTTGTCAACCATTCTTGATTTTTGTTGAGCCTTGGTTGACTAATTGATGTTCATTGGAGATATAGACTCGAGTTCTTCCTTGATGGTCTTTGTCTTCTAGCAGCATGGCGAAGAGTTGCAGTTAATGATACGCCATCCATATTGATGATCAAGGAAGGGACATCATTAATTATATGCGAGGCTTCATCTCCAATGGCATAGGGACATCATCTTGCAAATGTAGTTGTTCATGCTCTTCTTGGGCTTGGTCGGTAGTCAACCCTTGATGGTGATTGGTTGACACAAGGATGCATGCTATCATGACATGCTTGTCCTTACTTGCCGACGTGCAAGATGGTGTCTTCAAGAATAACAAGAGCGGGTCTTTGATTGGCCAAAATGAGGTGAGTTTCTCCCGGCTTCTCATTGGTGTCCTAGCTCGAGTTTTGGGCTCAATGCTATGATGTCTTCAAGGTTGCTCATAGCTTGTCGCCTTGTTCATCCACTTCCTTTGGGTGAGTGCTATTGATGTGGATCCTTCTTGTAGCACTCTTGTCTCCTTTGTTCCATCACGAAGTGGTGATTTGGCGGTTCACCATGAATAGGCGAGGCCATAAATTCTTTCAACTCTTTCTTGGACGATGAATGAGCTATGTCTTACGTGTGAAGTATTGTTCGGGTTCATCATATGCCTTGCTTCATCTCTGATGTGAGTTCATCTCAGGACTTTCCCAATTTGAATTTTGGAAGTTTTTCTGCAGGGGTTAGTCCAACAAAATATACCAATGTCTACTACAGCAGTTTTTAGTTCAATAACCAAACTAGACTCCATGTCTAATTAGATTAAGGAAGGCTATTTAACCTAAGCACCACGCTTAATTTAAAAGCCAATAGAAGCGTGTATACGTACTTCCAAACCAACACTTACCGTGGTAGACAAGGGTAGCATGAAAAGCATTATAGAGATTTACTCAAACGGTGATGGCAGAGCATGATTGTTGTTTAGCAAATTGAGCATGCCAAAGGTAGGGACAACCAAAATAATGTAGCAACATGGCAAAAGATGTATTTATGGAAGTATATCCCCCAGCCTTGAATTTTGCAGAAATCAAGATTGGATGATTGCAATTCAATGTTGCATAATGATTGGTTGGACATACCTTGCATTTGTTGTTCCTTTGATCTTTTTGCTTCGAACCTGGAAAGGTTAGTGACACGAATACCCGAAGGAATATTTTCATAATTATAACTCTATGCTCAATTAACAACGACAACACACTAGAAAGGTGAACAGTTATGCCATGGTCTGAACAGTGCTTGTTTTGGGACACTAAGCTTGTCCTTGGGAAACCTTCAAGATGTGAATTGGTGAAGTGGTTCCCCCTCCAACACCAATCTAAGTGTACTCTCTCAAGATTCAACACAACGAGATCTGAAATATTTATGATAAACATATGTGTCTACAACCACCCTCTTAATATCTTTAGGAACGAGGGAGCATGAGGGGTTGAAGATCTCGTGTGGGGCAATGTTGGAGAGACTAAGTGAATCGGGAGATTTTTCATATGAGCAAGGTCTTGATGGGGTGTTAAAGAAGTAACTACTTTGCTCATTGAAGTCTCCATCATTTTCTACTTCCAAGGGTGACTCGAAATAAATGTCCAAAATTCCCCTTGGATCGTCTCTCAAAATGATCTCATCTAAGGCTTTAACCATCCATTCAATGGCAATAGCACATAGGTTTTTAATGCTCTCTAGCCATGGATGTTGCTCTTTGCGATCCTCTATATGGTCTTGATGATTCCTATGTATGGGATATCTAGATGGACTTCTAGGATCATCGGGAGGTTCAGGACAAAGAGCATAGAATGAGTCATAGGGATCAAGGATGGGTTTAAAGATGGGTTCGTACTCTATATCTGATGTGGGCACAAAAGGAGAGAAGACAAAGGTGGTTTCTAGATGGCTTCGCTCTCCTTCTATGGCATCACTTGATATGCCATCCTTGAGTCTTTCTAAGCGTCCTTCAAGGGAATTGGATTTGAGACGCTTTCTAAGAGATTTCTTAAGAAAATTGACAATGTACGCACTAAAAGATCTCTTATGAAGCGAGAAGTTTAAACTCCTCCCAAACTCGCCATCAAAAGAATTTCTAAGGGTAGAATTACTTCTTCCCTTAGAGGATTTTGGAGTACTACTAGTTTGGGATGGATAGCCAAATCATGGGATTGAAATGTTTGCAAAGTGGCTATGAAAACTTCCTCTTCTAGTTTGGGGGATGATTCCTTCTCTACCTCTAGGATGTTATCATGAAGTCTAGTGCAAGGAGTGTGTCCATTAATAATAAGGACAAACCTCACTTCACTAAAGGGTAAAGAAAGGAAAACTCCTCCAAAGGTGATATTATCAAGACCCATATACGAGATGTTGAAGAAGAACATGGTCTTGTAAGGCTAGGTCTAAACCTAAAGTTATAGGAAGATTAAAAGATTCCCTAAGTGTAGCAAAAAGTTCATTACCTACTTGATCGAAGATAGGACTTTGGGTTCATTACCTTCTCCATGGTTAGAAGATAGGACCTTGGGTACAATACCCTCTTGATTAGAAGATAGGACTCTAGCTGTAGAAAAGGGTTGGCTTTGACCTATTGCAACCACAGATTGGTGTAGCTCATAGCTAGATGTGAAAATCATGGGTTCTAGAGGCTCTAAGCATGTGCTTATGGGTGCAAGATATTGGTGGATAGGCGTGGAATTTGGGTTATCCATAAGGATATAAAAGAAAAGGCAAAATAAAAATACAAAAAGATAAAAGTATAATACAAGGTTAAGCATGACTTAAGGTTATCTCAAGGACCGTCTTTCTCCCCGCAACGGCGCCGGGAAATGCTTGTTGATACTAGACACGCACACGAAAGAATCAAAGAGAAATAATCCGCAAGCGCACGGATATCGGTGAGCACTTCACCCGGGAGATATTCCAGAGTATCGTTATTTATTTATCCGCTAGGAGAAAACGTGCATCTGACTAACCTAAGTCTATACTTAACCCGTGAGCTACAAACAAGGTAATGAGCGATATAGAGAGGATTACTACCACAGTCTTCTTCCAACCTATGGCAAGCTTTGCAACTACTACTCTATGGGAGCACCTAAGAAAAGACACCACAGAGGATGCTTAACCTAGCACTTTTGGACCTACCTTACCTACTGACGGGAAGTGGATTACAAAGGTAACAAAGGGACTGTCATCTCCCCCGCTACTACCACGGTTCCGGCCAGATACGGAGCATCTACGAGTGAACCTAGCCCAAGCACCACGCTTACGCTACGAACAATTACTCTATTCCCAACCGGAAGCGAATAAAGTAAACTCGTAAACCAAAGAGCAATAATAACAAGAACTTACTAGTATCGAAGTTGAATTGCGGGAATGATCCTAGAACCAAGCCTCGGGTTAGGAGACTTGATCCCGTAGGTACAACCGGAGAGGAGACACCGACATGCCGGGCTTCCTCCAACTCTACCTCCACCCTATACTCTCTCTATCTATCTTGAATGCTAGGCTCTAGGGAGGAGATCCATTCAAGGGACCCCTCTCACCTGATCCTCTTTGGAAATAATGAATTAGGGTTTCAAGGGATGCCTCCTCCAGGGGCCAGGGACCCTGCTTATATAGCCCCCTAAGATGCACCGCAGCCCTCGGATCAAACCGACCTAAATGGACGATTATTATTCATCCTCAAAGGCGGTGGAACGGGGATCCGTGAGGCGATTCGATTGGTTGAACCGCGATCGGCCGCCCAAGAAGTCGGCCGACTCCCCACCGAGCCCGTTCGGGCTCCCGTTTGGTCCAGAGCCTTCTCGAACCTTCCAGTTACAGAATTTTCACCGGTTCCCGATTATCTCTATGTAAACCCGACATGTGGGCCTTCCTTGGGTATTTTCAGGTGACACCTGAAAAGACATTCACCAAAACTCGTGGAATTCCATTAGTGTAAGCCCTATATCTAGATGGTAATTATATTTAGGTCCTTTTTCATGTCTAGTTGACGGTTAAAAATAGGAGTTATCTACCGTCAACAGCCCCCCCAACCGTGCCTCCCTTGGTAGGTGCAAAATCAGATGCTGCATCGATAGGAAGAAGCCGGGTGGAAATATCATCTCCAACTTGCAGAGCAACTTAGGTGCACCCTTCTCCAGTTCAAGACAAACTTCTCGAGATAACTGCTTGGCACAAAACTGTCGGAAGAAAAAGCTCAACTCTGCCAGGACGCGCCACACTGGCTCGGGTAGGTATCCTCGGGTCATCGCGGGAAGGACCCGCTGAATCCATATGTGGAAGTCGTGACTCTTCATCCCCGACACTTTCATAGTCTCCAAGTTCACTCCCGGGCCGGATTCGCCGCATACCCATCGGGGAACGCAACGTGCTCATCCACTTCGATTTCCTTCCTAACTAGCCTTTTCGGGCGTAATCGGCCGGGCCCCTTTTCCACCTCTTGCACAGCGCGGGGGTCTTCATCACAAGCTTTGGTCTATCACAAATCGTTTCAATGTCGAGTCTAGCCTTAACGTTGTCCTTCGACTTCTTACCAAGGTCCATGAGTGTTGCCCGAGTGCCTCGGCGACATTCTTTTCGTGTGCATTACATCGATGTTGTGTGGAAGAAGAAGGTCCTTGAAGTACGGTAGCCTATGCAAGCCCGATATATGAGTCCACATGTGTGTGGTACCATATCCAATAAAACCACCGTTCACTTCATCAATTTGGAGAGCACGTAGCTCGGCAAGGACAGACGCGGCTCTCTAGGCTCGGGAATGGGGTCGGTGACTTGAACACCTTTCGTGAAATCCTTTTCATCCCGTCTCAATTCATGGCCCTCGGGCAAGGAATTGCCGATGTTTGTCGAAAGAAGAGTACTTGCCACCCTTTTTCAGCCCGGTGAACATGACATCTGTCTTGCTTGTTGGGCAAGGGAACTTCCCGTGAACACACCACGCGGCGAACAAGCCATACGCCAAGAAGTCATGCAATGAATACGGTACCACACATGCATTGTGAAGTTCCTCTTTGTAGCTCGGTCGTACGTCGGCACCCCCTCGTCCCAAGCATGTTGCAATTCATCCCACACCGGCCGCATGAACACACCCATATTGTTGCCCGGGTGTCCGGGTATTATCGGCGTCAAGAACACGTTCCGGGTTCAAACATGACCCGGGGGAAGATTGAGGGGATCACGAACACCGGCCAACAAGTGTACGGGCCGCCATCATTCCAAACGGGTTGAACCCATCTTTGCCCGCGCTACGCGTACATTCCGAGCCTCCTCGGCCTTTTTAGGATTCATGGCATCGAAGTGCCTTCATGCATCACCATCCGTTGGGTGTACCATCTTGTTAGTGTACCTCTTGCCTTTCTTGTGCCACACCATCATTTTCGCGGTATCCTCTGTCATATACAGCCGTTGGAGCCGATGTAAAAAAGGAAGGTGCCTTATGACCATCTCGGGGATCTTTGACGGTCGCTTGATGCCATCACTTGCCTTCTACCTCCACATACCTAGAGATTTTGCACTTTGGACAGTGTGTTGCGTCCTCGTGGTCGTCCCTGAACAGGACACACCCATTCTTACAAGCATGAATCGGCTCGTACGGCATCTTGAGTGCTCGAAGCATCCGCTGTGACTCGTACGTGCTCTTCGGCAACACGTGAAGCTTCGAAAGCAAGTTGCCAACCGTTGCCAACAAGAGATCGAAACCTTCTCGACTGATGCCCAGTGACGACTTCAACGCAATTAGTTGAGAAATGGCATCCAGCCGCGAAACATGTGTGTTCTCGTGAAGGGGCTTCTGTGCCGCCTCCAGCATGTCATAGAACGCCTTTGCGGTTTCCTCCGGATCCTCCTCCGCCTCTATTCCTTCAGGGAACCCCCCTTCCTGGTAGTCTTCCATCAGATCTGCCATCCCGGCATCTGCATCAAGGTCCTCGAGGAGCTGCCTCACCGGCACCTCCCTAATAGGATCTCGTTCACCATGGTGGACCCAGCGCGTATAGTTTGGAACGTATCCGTACTTGAAAAGATCTTCCATAACCATACGCCTGTCTCTCCATTTCTTGTTCTTACACTTGCTGCACGGACACCGCATCCGAATCGACCCTCTAGTAGCTCGGTCAAATGCCTGCTCCGGGAAAGCACGGGTCCCCTAACCCATTCGGTGGTCTGTTTCTCCCTTGTCCGGCCCGGTGTACATCCACTCATGGTCGCCATCCTCGACATGCGCCAATGTAAGCGAGCAATAAAACCAAAGATATGCATCTACAAGGCGTTCCTACCATCTAATAGGTGAAGGATAGGTCCTAATCCCACCCGAGGATGCGTAGATGAGGTTAGCTTCCATGCTCCGCGCCGTCCCGAGACGGAATTTCGGCAGCACCTCCCCGCTGTTCTCCCGATACACGTCCCGACTGGGAGAGTGTGCATCCGGAGAACAACGGGGAGGGCTGCCCGAAAACTCCGACTCGAACGGGGGCGGAACATGGAAGCTAACCCATCTACGCATCCTCGGCTATCCAAAAAACGTGGACAATCCGAAAGAGACACCGTCGCGAGATATGCACCGATCCGCATACCAACGACCGCGAATCTCTTTCGGACGGGAGACGCCTAACTCGGTTACGCAAAGTAATTACAACAACTATAAGACACGAGAGGTGATTTATACCTAGGGTGGCGGCGCGAGGTGCTCCAAGTACCCTCCGACACGTTCAACTCTGCAATACAACAAAGACTTCACTATTAGTTGAAAATTTCGGCAGAACCTCCCCTGTACGGGGAGGTTTCCAAAACCTGCAAGAAAAGGGCGGCACGATCGCCGGCATCCACATTTCGGGCATGAAGGCCCATACATCCACAATTCCGGCACGAAGGCCGTCAACGACAAAAACGGCACGAAGGCCGTCAATCACATACACGGCACGAAGGCCGACAACGGAGGAGAAGGGTTATACCTTGGGTGCCGCGGTGGAGTCAAGCGTGGACGACGACGGGGCGAACGTCGAGGTGGTGACACTCGCGTGGACGAACGGCAAGGGCGGGACAATGGTGATCGACGGCGATCGAGCCTCCTCCTCCTCCTCCTCCTTCCTTCCCCTTCTCCCTCCTCCTTCCTTCCCTCTCTCCCCTTCTTCTTCCTTCTCCTCTCTTCTCCTTCTTCTTCCTTCCTTCTCCTCCTTCTTCTCCTTCTCCCTCCTCCTTCCTTCTCCTCCCTTCCCCTTCCCTCCCTTCTCCCTCCTTCCTTCCCCTTCTCCCTTCTCCCTTCTCCCTCTTGTCACGGCGGTGGAGGCGGCGCCCGAGCGAGAGCTGAACTGCGGGGCGGCGGGGGCGGAGGAGGAGGGAGCAACGCGGGGTGGAGGAGGAGTAACGCGGGGACCGGGCGGGCCGAGCTCGCGGACCGGCGGCGAGCTTCGCGGCGTCGGGCGGCTGCGGGCGGATGGATGCGGTGGAGGAGGAGTGACGCGCGGACCGGCCGGCCGAGCTCGCGGACCGTGGCGAGCTCGCGGACCCGGTGAGCGAGCTCGCGGCGTCGGGCGGGCTGCGGTGGAGGAGGGGAGTGACGACGGCGGTGCGGCGGAGGAGTGACGGCGGCGGACCGGCGGCCGAGCTCGTGGACCGGCGGGCGGCTTCCCCGCGGACCGGCGGGCGAACTTCGCGGTGTCCCGGGCGGGCGCGGGGCGGCGGATGCGGGCGAGCTGCGGGCGGCGTCGGGTGGCGCTGCGGGGCGGAAGATGCGGGCGAGCTTCGGGCGGCGTCGGGCGGCGCTGCGGGGCGGCGGATGCGGCCGAGAGCTGCGGGCGGCGTCGGGCGGTGAGGGAGCAGAACTGGCGGCGACGCGGCGGAGCGGTGATGGCGGAGCGGTGGCGGCGGGCGCTCGAGGATGAGGATGGGGATGGGGTTCGGGCCGGGATGGGTTAGGTTTAGATCGGATGGGCTTTTTTTTTTGGTGGGCCGGTTCGCCGACAGCCCGGCCCGTTCGGCTGTCGGCAAAAACTTTTTTTTTATTTGTGGGCCGGTTCGCCGACAGCCCGGCCCGATAGGCTGTCGGCAAAAAATTTTTTTTTTTAAATTGTGGGCCGGTTCGCCGGCGGCCACGGCCCGGCCACTTGTCGGCAAAAAAAAAAAAAAAAAATTTTTTGTGGGCCGGTTCGCCGACAAATTTCGGCCATTTTGGCTGTCGGCAAAAAAATTTTTTTTTTTTTTAATTCCTGTTCGCCGACGCCCATGCTTCAAGGTCGTCGGCGAACTCTCTTTGCCGATCGTATCCACTGCGGTCGGCAAAGAAAGTTTCAAATTTTTGTTTTTTGATTCTTTTTTTTACGGGTCCTAAGTAACACAATTACATCTCAAATTCAAAATTTGGGGATATTTTGAGTTATTAAGCTATATTTTCTTAATTCTTTTCGCTCACTACAATTTTCCCGCATTTTTCAAGTTTGAACTAGCAGTGCATGAAATAGTAAAACTTTGCCCTTCGAAACATGATATTCATGGTGGGGAGTGTGTTTTAAGGCCGTGTACCAACTCTCACCCAAAAGTTCCAAGTCCTTGTGAACATAACAAGAGGCTCCAGGAGTGGTAAAAGTGTTTTTTAATTATATAAAATCCAAACAAAGTTGAAAAATCACAAAAATTGACGGGGTGTCGTGTTATTGCATGTGGAGGCTATGAAAAAAATTTGAAAAAATTTGGAGCAAGTTGCGGCGTCACATGCTCAAAAGCCCGGACAACTCCACATGTGATCACATGTGAGATGTGTGGAGTTATCTGGGTTTTGAGCATGTGACGCCGCAACTTGCTCCAAACTTTTTCAAATTTTTTTCATAGCCTTCACATGCGATAACACGACAGCCCGTCAAGTTTCGTGATTTTTCAACTTCGTTTGGATTTTATATAATTAAAAAACACATTTACCACTCCTGGATGGTGGTGTTACGTGGACAAGGACTTGAAACTTTTCGGTGGGAGTTGGTACACGGCCTTAAAACACACTCTCCACCATGAATATCATGTTTCGAAGGGCAAAGTTTCGTTATTTCATGTACTGCAGGTTCAATTTGAAAAATGCGGAAAAATTCAAGTGAAGGAAAAAAATTAACGAAATATAGCTAAATGTTTCCAAAAAGGGCCAAATTCAAACATGTGATTGTAAACAATGTATCTAGGCAACAAAAAAATTTTGAAGTCAAAATTCGAAAAAAAAAATATGAGCATAGTTTGCCGACAGCCTACAGTGGCTGTCGGCAAACCCTGGACTTTGCCAACAGCAGACAATGGCTGTCGGCAAACCCTGGACTTTGCCGACAGCCCTAACGGCGTGGCTGTCGGCGAAGCAAACGGCGACGACGCCGTTTGGTCGAGCCAGCGCTTCGCCGACAGCCTTGGTTTGCCGACAGCCTGGCTGTCGGGAAAAACTATCTTCGCCGACAGCCGGGGTTCGCCGACAGCCCGTGGGTCTGGGGCTGTCGGCGAAGTTGAATTTGCCGACAGCGGTCTTCGGCTGTCGGCAAACAGCTGGTTCGCCGACAGCCCAGATCCTGGCTGTCGGCAAACTCATGGGCTGTCGGCGAACAGCCAGATTCCTGTAGTGCAACTTGGATTGAAGAGGTTCCAACATAATTCCACATCGAACTTACACAATTTAAGAATATATGTGCAGCATGTCGTTTGTATTGAACTCATGAAACTCTATCTTTTATGAAGGGCTAGAGACTTTGGATGGGCGAATACATATGTGTTCACGAAGGCTATGGGTGAGATGCTTCTTGAGCACTTCAGGGGTGACCTTCCGGTTGTAGTTGTTCGTCCGAGTATGGTAACTAGCATTTATCATGACCCATTGCCTGGCTGGATAGAAGGGACAAGGTATATATGCTAATTGTACATTGTTTTCTTATAACTGGTTTATAAATATGATTATATGGCAAACTAGTTGATACGTAATGAAAAACACTTTTTATGTACTATAGGACAGTTGATGCTATAGTAGCTGCTTATGCCAACCAAACCATTCCACGTTTTATTGGCCGTGGTGATGTCATCCTTGATATGGTAAGAATATAAATGAATCAATGAAGATATAAAATATACTATTTGTTCATTTTTTGTAGTAGTATAATAAGAATCTTAAATACAATAACATGTTTGTAGATTCCCGGAGACATGGTGGTAAATGCAATGGTGGCAGCAATGGCCATTCACTGGAATAAGAAAGGCCAAGTTGTCATCCATGTGACCTCGTCCCTACGAAATCCGTTGTCGACCGCTACCGGAATGGATATAATGTACCACTACTTTTCATGTAACCCGCAGATGGGAAAGAACGGGAGGGTCATAAAAGCTAAAAGGTTGCCCATGACCCACAAATTTGCATGCTTCCAGACTTACATGTTCCTTAAGTACAAGCTACCATTAGAGGTTAGACGACTACGACATCAAGAACTTATACTGCAGATTTATTGAGGATGCAAAACATATGTGCTCTCGTGTATCACTCTAACTATGTACCCTCGATTTGACAAACAGATGTTGCATTTGGTAAACCCATTGTTGTGCGGATCCTTTTCTCGCTACTACAAGAAGATGAACAAAAGCTACAAATACTTCTTCTCTTGGCAAATTTATATAAACCATATGGTTTCTTCAATGCCCGGTAGGTTTTGCAATGCAATGTTCTTATTGTGATGGTAAATTACAGAGTTCTTAGAATGATAAAGTTAATGCATGGGTTGTGTGGACATTAATTAGTGTGTTTACTCCACCCCTTTGTTGAGATTGTGTTTCCCCTCCTTTTCCTATTACAATATATCAGTGTGCGTGCATGAGTGTGTTATACATATATGGGCATTGTTTTCTTATTATATACAAGTATCATTCCAATTATATAGATTGAAATACAAGTACAATAATCCCGATAAATGCTAACTTGGTTTTTTTATTACATGCAGATTCGATGACACAAACTTGTCAATGTTGCAGACTTCGACAAGTGGAGACCAGAGTGAGGGCTTTAATTTTAATCCTAGGTCCATTGACTGGGATTATTATTTATATAACATTCACATACCAGGCGTTCTAAAGTATGGCCAGAAGAAGTAATGTGCAGAACAAGGTATAGCAACTAACTGAATGGGCTATATACCAGCTGAAGGAATACTCATATAGGAGTACAAAGTCTCCATAGTATTGCTCAAAGGAAAATATCGTAGCGTGTCATCGTGTAATCAGACATACAAATAGCGAATAAGCATGTTCCTATACATAGCAGTGTTTTCCTGAACCCTAAATGGTAAAGAGTCACCCCTATCATTTAGCCATTATTGAGGCCAAATGGCCAATTAAACTGGCTACTAAATGGATGATTAAACGGAAATGGCACACCAACGTTTACATGATGTTTAAATGGGTTAAATGACCGTTTAGACAAACCATGATGCATAGTAACAAATTATGTAAACATGCATTTCACTACATCAATATATTTACATATGTTTATATAGAAAATAGTAGCTATATTTGTATTATCATCATCATCATCTGTTGCATATCGGAAATAAATTATGAATAAAGCGGTCTTTGTGTGCATGTTGCAAAAAATATTCTGTTGATGTGCCAAGTGGAGAGGAAATTGAACCATGGTGTATTAAAACAGATATTTGCAACAAATAAAGAGAAACATTGTAGCAAATAAACTGAAGTATTTTTGAGCCGACCACACTGACCACGCGATGGCAACGACGAGACAGCAGCCCAGCTGATTGAGCTAGTACTCGCTGAGATTTACAAGTCATCGTCGTCACGGTCTGTCGACGAGGCAAGGAAAAAAAAAAAAAGACAACAACCATTATTTGAGCTAGATCATCGTTCTCAAATGAACTGGCCTGTCGTTCGTTTGCATGCACACTCTTTAGCACATCATAGCAAATTAAAACCCGGCCTGTTTGAAAATATGAATGGAAGAACTAGCTTGATTAACGGGCTGAAATGTGTAGCTGATGATGGGCCGTCAGCAGGGACCAGAAGAGAAGGTGACTGTGGACAGAAAAGCTCAAGCTGTGTTGCTCTTGCCAGCACGAAGAAGAGTGATGGGTGTCACTATCGCCTAGAAAAGACAATGAAGGTCGTTTGTCAATCGTTATTAAAAAACATAATAACAACTGAAAGTTCTACTTAACTAATTTGATCAGGATCCAATGGTCCATCTCACCAAAAAAAAAAAAAAAAGACGGTTACTGACACATCCTTTGTCCCCAAAACAAACATTCAAGGATATGCATCTTTCTTTATAATTTTTCTGGTTATATATATATATATATATATATACACTCTCGGAAATACTAGGACCTTGATTGTGCGAGTGTGACTGTAGCTCGAATCACATACGTAGCCGCGTCGTCGTCCTCGTCTTGGATCGGTTACAAGCGCGCAATGCGAGTCCTATGGACGACCACGAAAGTCTAGTCCAGCCCTACGTACGTGACTGGGAGTATTGCACATGAAGGGCCGGCGGGTCTGGTCCAAGCGTCTGGCCCTGGTGACGAACCGACAGACCGTCGGTCATCTACGGCTGCTATATATAATAAGCAAGTAGTTTGACCGACGGCCTCTTTTCATGTCTTCATCGTCTCTGGTTGACCCCTGGCTAGCGTCGAGTGAGTCATAATCTTTGTTGTTTTGGAGAAAAGAGTGAGTCAGATTCAATTGCCAGCGTCGGCGGGCAGTGGGCAGCGGCAAATAAGCTATAGCACCACGCGTCCACGCCCATCACGCAATGGCGGACATGGAATTTGAGCGCCTGTTACATTACTTGGTACTACTTTTTCGCGATCGGGTCTTTTACTCGTATTTCATTAAGAGGAAAGGCCAAAAGAAAGGCCAAAGGACGGATACAAAGGGCTCACAAGTAATCGAAGGATTACCGGCAAAACCCAAAAACAAAAACACAAAACCACATACAAACAGCAGGAAAACACGGGGAGGGGACAACCCCTCCTCAACACACACCAACCGACTATGTTGCAGAAGGAAAATACACCCATCCAAAGGACGCCAAGGTGGTAGAGATCTTCCCCAGCGACCAGGAAGCCGCTGCGGGGTATAAACGACATGTTCGCCAACGACCAGGAAGCCGTTGCGAGGCAACATCCGCCAACGGCCAGGTAGCCGTTGCGGGGTAGAACGACGACGACGACACCAAGCACTTGACAACCATTGCGAGGATGACCATGGGGCGCACACAGGCACAGACAAGGAGCAACTCCAGGGGGAGTGACGGGGGGTAGGCTGCGGTAGCGCTCCAGCGAAGCCTTCAGGAAGGGCCTTGACATCAACGGATGCCAACAACGCTAGAAGAGCAGGGGTAGGTCTTTCGACCACAGTCTGCCCAAACGGACATGAGCTTCGACAACACCCCAATGAGGGACATGACGTTTGCAGCGCCATTGTCGCCGGCAAGTTTTCACGCAGCTGTTGTACATCCATTAGGTGCAGACGACCCCCAGTACTTGCAGTGGGGAAATCGACGGCAAGTCGAGGCCACCGCCCAGCACTGCAACGCAGCACCCACGACACCACCACAGCCGACCGACCACAGGAAGCGCAGACCGAAATCACCGGGCACAGTGACGAGCCGTCCACCGGAGCACCCACCCGAACACCACGGCCGGAGACGGCGAGTGGAGGGTGGATCCGGGCGACATGGGGACGGATTCGGCCCCAGGCGGCCCAGAGCCGGTGCGCCGGCCAGCCAACCGGCGGAGCGACCACCCGAGACACCGCGGCCACGTCGGTAGAGGACGGGGCCGCCGCGGCCACGCCCATAGAGGAAGGGGCGGAACTGGGCGAGAAGGGGGCCGATCCGGCCCAAGGCAGGTCGGATCTGGCGCGCCGGCCAGCCGACGCGCGGCCGCCGAAGAGGCCACCCGAAGCCGCGGCCACGCCTGGAGACAGTGGCGAAGCTACGTTCATTCGACGGGGTCGGCCGACCCCGACGACTTTGCAGTCGCCCGTGTACGAGCGAGTATTTTACCGGCTTAGACCCCACCAAAAAAATCTTACGACCCCGGTAGACCGGCAGCCCAGTACGTAGCAGCAGTCAAATTATCTCCTCGCCAGCCCATCTATCGATCCATAATTCATTCACAAGTCCAGGTCCAGGTCCAGAATGCTAAACCTTGGCTTTGTCTCGCCTCCAATCCGCTACAACCTGGCAGCGTGACCTTTCAGTTTTCATCTAATAACCATCTTGAGATGTAACGGAGGCGGATATAGCGGAGGCGATTGGCCGGTAGCCTGGGCCCTGGCCCTGGTCACAGCTCCTTCGACGATGCAAATTCCAGCGGCCGCCGGCAATAAGCTCCGTGGCATCCGTGCTCAAATAATCAAGGTGCTCATCGCCTCATCAGCTGGACGAGGTACCCCAACTTTGCAATCAGTAATGGCCAAATAGGGGTTTTACTTTATTTTTCAGTTATACAATTCAATCTCAGAAAGCAGATAGCCAGAACGTGCTCCTTCATTCAGTAATTCAGAATTTCAGATAAGAAGATAGGTATCTATGTTACTTTAGTAGTTTAAATATGATTTGTATTTCAATAAATCATGGGTGCATTTCATATCGCAGTTTTCAATCTCAAGAATTCTTTCTAGACTTTGAATCCTAAAAGCCTTTTCCCCACATTACGTCGACCCCAGCGGCCATTTTTTCTGGCTTCGCCACTGCCTGGAGAGACGGATCCGGCACCAGGCGGCCCGGATCCGGCGCGCCGGCCGGCCATCTCGCTGGAGAATTCCACAGAAGGCAGCGAAAGGAGAGGGGAGCGGGGCGAGGGATGGAAGGGACGGGAGAGGGAGGACGCGACGGTGGCCCTCTTTTTGCGGGGTCGCCGCGGGCCACCGCCGCCACGCGCCGGAGGGCGGTGGCGGCGGCCGGGGAGGGGCGGCTTTGTGGGCGGCGGTGGCGGGCGCCCTCGAGTCGCCCGGAGGGGGCGACGCGAGCTTACTTGGTACTACTAAAGTAGTGCACAACTGCACATGCATGATGTAATCGTGCAACAGACTTGGTAACCGGCATGGCGCGCACATGGCATGCAGATGCAGCTGGGCACCGGCGGGGAGAGGCGCAGACCAGATTCGCCTCACACTACTTCGATCCCCGGCCCCTGCGTCCTCGCGCAGGCCCATGTTGCTTTTTGTGAGGATATCGGATCTGAATTATTGGACGGACTACATGTCCACAGTCCACACTGCATTAGCCGTGTCCCGTGTGCCCCCTGTTGTCTTCGTATCCCGAAATCTCGGCCGTCGGAGCTTGGCCGGCCTCTCGTGCCGCCGCTCGTACCTCATGCCCTCCTCTCCTCCGTTGGCCCACGGCCCCGTGCGCAGCGCAGCGCAGCAGCCACCGTCCACTCCTTTGTGTTTGTGCACAAGAGCATCCCACCTGTTTCTGGTGGTTGGAACCAAGTGGTCAGGTAGTCAACGCGCTTTTTACTCGACGATGTGCATCATCGATTCATCCGTACGTCCGTGCCCGTCCATCCATCCTCGATGGCGCGCGGTGCAAAGCATGTGGCCTCCACACGTGCCGCCACGTTATCGGGTCGGAGGCCATGCATATGCACAGTCGGTGGCGAAGGCAACGGAGTGGGTACTACTTTTTACCACGTCATCGATCAGGGCGACTGCTCGATCGATACCATGCCCAGGGCATGTCGTGCCGACGATAACCGGCCGGCTGCATGCATGCACCTCGTCGAATGCTGATGCTGATCGAGTGTAGGCTACGTGATTAGCCTAGTTGCATTTGCGTTGTTTAGAAACCTCAACGGGCGCCGTGCCGTCCGACGTCCCTATATCAGATGAAGTGAACTCGGAGTACAATGCAATGCACGTGTTTATTATTGTACGAAACACTTATCCTATAAGAGGTTGCTCAAAAAAACAAAAAACACCTATCGTGTAAGAGCCGTATAGAACATATTCATGGGCGAAGCTGTTTTAGTTGGAAAAAAAAAAAACACCTACTAAAGGTGGTCTACTTTCACACCCAAAACTGTCTATGTTACCCCCTCGAACTTTCTAAAACCGGTTAAATTGCACCATAGGCGGTATTGAATGGTGGTTTTGCTAGAGTAACGATGGTTTTTGTTTTTTATTTCTGTTGAATCTTTGAAAAATCCATAGTAAATCACAGAAAAATCAATAAAATAGAAAGTTGAATTTTGCTGGACTCAACATAAGTAGATGTACACAGTGAACATATAATATTATATGCTTCAGTATAAAGTTTTTGTTGTAGTTTTATAATGAACTCTTTATTTTCTAGTGTGAGCGTGGGAAAAGGTGTCGTGCTTCTAGGGATATGCGAGATGAGAGCTCATTTTTTTAGCCAGTAAATCTTGGGGGGAGGATTGGGGAGTCGTTGATCCGGTGTTTTCATGGTAATCATGCAAATATTAGTTTTGAGGAGGGCATTATTAGCCTTCTTTTAGAGATGCTCTGAGGCCTATAGGAAATTGTGGACGGAAGGGTGGAATTTGCAAGCTTGAGTAGGCATCGTGCTGGACTTGTGCTTTTGATATGGACCCTCGAATTTTAATGTGAGAGCCTGTTAGGACCCTAGTGCAGTTGCTCTGACATTGCTCTCTAGCACTTGAGACAAATTTACCTTTGCATCAATCCTAATTAATAAATGAGCTCACACAAACAGAATCTAACCTCGCCTCCGTACTCCATTGGATCCACACGACCACACGGCAACTGCAAGGTGCAGGCTCAAACCAGAAATGGAGGAATCCCAGCGATCGCCCAGCACGTGTAAGAACCACGTCTGCTCCCTTCTTTGCCGACACCCAGCGTCGTCGGCCACCTGCACGGAAAGCGAAAGCACCCGGAAATATCTCGCAGATGCAGCTGGGCCCGTGGTTGGTGTGCGCCCACTGGACAGTTGGGACAGGTGCCGACGGTTGGGTATCCGGGAATTCGGAATGCTGACCGGTGGATGGCAAGTCAGCAGATGCCCGTGTCGTGGACAGCGACACGCTGGACCCGGGGAGAGTGTTTAGCGGCACAATTGGGTGGTTGATTAGGGGCCACGTCAGATTGGCACGTGATGACGTGGTAAGTGCCTCGCGTGGGATTCGCTAGATCTTTCTAGAAGTATCTGGGTCTTTTGCAATGGGGGGGTTGGCTTGGGCCCACTGAGCAGTTAAACGACAGATGCGTGTTTAAGTTGATATACGGTAATCTAATGCTACATCGTCAGATGCTTGACAACATGAATCGATGATGCTGACATTAGCGAGGTGTTTGTTAGCTTTCTATGACACGGCAGCTCCGCGTCTTAGATCTTGGTTACTGGCACACCACCCTTTGTCCCCGAAACAAACATTCGTTTCCAAACGTATGCATTTTTCTTTATAATTTTTCTGGTTGTATACTCGGAAATAGACACCCTTTGCCGAGTGCCGGTATTTTTAGAGTGGCTGACTTTTGGCCTTGGCAAAGTCTGAGGCACTGGACATATCTCTTGTTTCCAGTAGTGTTGTACACTTAGTTCGGAACAGAAGGAGGGAAGCTGTAAATATCAGAGCGCAGAGCCTGAACGTCGTCTATATAAGAACCTTGTGTGCGAGTGTGACTATACTCCAATGAGAACGTAGCCGCGTCGTCCTCGTCCATGACCATCTGACCGGTTAAAAGCGTGCAATGCGAGTCATATGGACGATGGACCACGAAAGTCCAGTCCAGCCCTACGTAGCACGTGACTGGCCGGGAGTATTGCACATCTGTGTCCAGTTGATGGAAACGGACCGAGATTTATTCGTCACACCAGAGGTTGTAGAAACGAAGGGCCGGGTCTGGTCCAGGCGTCTGGCCCTGGTGACGAAACGACAGGCCGTCGGTCATCTACGGCTGCTATATACGGCTGTACTTTATGATAAGCAAGTCGTTTGACCACCTCTTCTAATCCCTTTATCAATATTTTTGTTGAATAAAAATAATTCCCGTGGTTTGTTGTCATTGGTTCACAGTGTAGGTTTTGTTTTTTGCCTTTTGTTTTTTCTCGATGACGATCCGGCGTGTGGAAACTAGAATATTTAGTGCGTGAGTAATCCGTTTGTACGCTTTCCTGGGGTGCGGGGCTGTGTTTAAAATTTGTATCACTCCGGAGAAAATCTTGTAAAACTCTATTCTACTTAATACAATGATGCGCAAATATTTTACATATTCGAGAGAAAAAAAGGTAGTAGGCGTTTTAGTCAGGTCAAACGTAGTAGTATCCACCGAGAGCAACGTACCCACAATTGCAATATATGATCCTGTGAGTGAGTGAGTCCAGACTCAGTCTCGAGACTTGCTCGAGACGTACGTACGTACGTACGTACGCAGAGAAATTGAAGCTGTGAGAAAGACAGCCTCTCTTTCATGTCTTCAACGTCTCTGATTGACCCCTGGCTAGAGTGAGTCATAATCGTTTCTTGTTTTTTTAGAGAAAAGAGTGAGTCAGATTCAAGTGCCAGCGTCGGCGGGCAGCGGGCAGCAGCAGCAAAGCTAGCACCACGTACGCGTCCACGCCCATTAGGGAATGGACATGGAATTTGAGCGCATTACTTGGTACTACATGTGAATGTTAGCATGAATCTAGCTAGACCATGTTTAGTTCACGAAAAGTTAAAAATTTTCTAACCGTAGCACTTTCGTTTTGTATTTAACAATTAGTATTTAATTATAAACTAACTAGATTTAAAAGATTCATATTGTGATTTGTAATTAAACTATGCAATTAGCTAACATTCATGATGTAATCGTGCAACAGACTTAGTAACTGGCATGGAGCGCACATGGCATGCAGATGCAGCTGCTAAGCACTCTGGCCGGCGGCGGAGGCGCAGAGCCCGTCCCCGACCGACCAGCCAGCTCGCCGGCCTCCATGATTCGCCGCACACTGCTTCGCCGGCCCCTGCGTCCTCGCGCAGGCCCATGCTGCTCGATCGATCCGGCGATGGATCTGAATTATTGGACGGACTACACATGTCCACAGTACACACAGCGTTAGCACCTAAGCGTGTGCTTCGTGTTGTCCTCGTATCCTGAAATCTCCGGCCGTCGGAGCTTGGCCTTGGCCGGCGTCACGTGCCGGGCCGCCCGTACCTCATGCTTCCCTCCAATCCATTGCCCCACGGCCCCGTGCGCAGCAGCCACCAGCCCGCCACCATCCACCCTCCTCCTTTGTGTTTGTGCACAAGAGCATCCCACCTGTACGTTGCTGGTGGTTGGAACCAAGTGGTCAGGTAGTCAACGCGCGCGCTTTGATTCATCCGATCGTCCATCCTCGAATCACAAGAACCTCTGCACGTGCCGCCACACTATTGGATCGGAGAGGGCCATGCATTGCCAGTCGGCAGCGAATCGAAGGCAACGCATCGGAGTGGGTACCGTAGTAGTATGGCAACTCACCGCGTCATCTGCAGGGCGCTTGCTCCCATGCCGAGGGCGGCGCGCGCGGCATGCCGTGGCGAACTGGCGACGATGACCGGCCGGGGGGTGCATGCATGCACCTCGTTGAATGCTGATGATGCTGAGCGTAGGTGACGTGATTAGCCTATATATTAATTAGCATCTAATTTGCGTTGTTTAGGTGACGTGATTGAACTTCATTTGACCTAGAAATCTAGGTACATATAGTTTTGTGGTCCGTACATAGCAAAAAGAAAATCTGAAACCAAACCTGTTGTGTATTTCCGTTTTCCGAGGAAAGGGGAATGGGTGATCTCGGTTGAAAAAAATAGCAAAAAGAGCTCATCAAGATAAAATGAGGAAAAAGAAGAAACAAATAGTGCATACAAAGCCTTTTTTTCATATATAGTATATGAGTTATCATTATTCCATATTTTTTTGACCGAATCAGCCGGAGAGTCCCCTACTTTTTTTTCTTTTCAATTAAATCAAAGAATGGGTTTACAAACTTATGTACAAGGCAACCAGGCCCAAAAGAAAAAAGATTACATATAGCTATCTCTCCAAATGTTAAGAAGGTTACTCCTAGATCGTTTGTCCTTGATGCACACCAAGCCAGTTCTTCTTAGAAGTGTCTTTTCCATATATAGATGCACACTTGTAGGTCCACTGTCGAAGATGATTATTTCTAGCCACAAACAAAAAAGCAGCGCATGCATTGGAAGCAACCCGGTACTAAGTACACTCTGCCCTCCTCTGTCACACAAGACACTTGCAAACACTGGAAGTAAAGCAAGAAAGAGCAAGACAGAGAAAACTATATTTTTTTCTGTCGTCTCAAATTGTTGCCACAAACCTCTAATCCATATTTGAGCACCTAAAATCATAAGGACTTGGTTACACTCATCTCCACTAGTGAAAACCTGTTTAACACTCCAGTAAGGTGGGTTTCAATACTATATATGCAAATTTCTTAGAGCCTCTTCATAATAGTCTCACCGAAGTCTCTTGTGGCGTTAACCGGTGGGACTATTATGAGGAGGCTCATCATATCCCTAAAACAAACTCAATGAGGCCACTTTCCACATTTAACTTCATCGAGAGTTAGATATATGCCTATATCATGCAACACAATGGTCTCGCTTTTACTCTCTCCAGTTAAGGCCCTGTTTCGAATCCACTGAATTGAACAATGTAGTTTCTATAAGTTGAGTTGGGATCCAAACGCTCCTACTTTTACCATAGCTTCTAGAATCCAGCCATCCCAACTTCCATAATTCCACGGACCTAGAAAACCCAGCTTCGAGCAGCTTGTAGGTAGAGAAAAAAGAGTGGTTCGAATATATATAGAACATATTTCTTTTTCTCCTATTTTCCACTGCTAGATAGTAAACATAAATCTCATGATAAGTCCCAAAAGATTCATACTGAACTTCAATCGGAACTTCTCTTGACCCAATGATGCGATGATCTAGATTCCATCAAAGCCATTAAACCAATTCATTTCTTCTGTCTATAAGCTCCCAGTGCATCATAGAAGTGTCTTTTCCATATATAGATGCACACTTGTAGGGCCACTGTCGAAGATTGTCCAAGATTGTCCAGACCACCCAACAAGCTGTGATAACAATCTCTTCTGAAAACATCGCTGTTAAAGCAAGGTTAACCTCTAATGAAACAGCGGAATTACATACTTAGTTGCATAAATTAAATTAGGTTGGATAAAATAAAACCCCTTTGAAATGGAAAAACTATAGTCACATGTAAAAGCACGGACAACATGCATAAAAATACAACTGTGTTTTGTAGAATAAGTAGCATGGAGTATTCTGAAAATTAAGTCTCCATGCTCCATTGGATCCACACTTGTAAGCTGCAATCTCAAACCAGAAGCGATCGCCCAGCACGTGTAAGGACCACGTCTGCTCCCTTCTTTGCCGACACCCATCGTCGTCGCTCGTCGGCCACCTGCACGGAAAGGGAAAGCCCCCTGCAAATAACTCGCACATGAAGTGGGGGGCCCGTGGTCGGTGGGCCCACTGGACAGTTGGAGCAGGTCCGTGTCAACGGTTGGGATCAGAGCTCAGAAATGCGACCGGCGGATGATGGCAGTTGGCAAGTCAGCAGGTGCCCGTGTCGTGGACAGCGACACGCTGGAGCGGGCCGAGTGTGTTTGCGAACTGGGTGGTTGATTCGCTAGATCATTCTGGAAGAAGTATCTGGGTCTTTTGCAACGGGACCCACTGCTGAGCAGTTAGACAGATGCGAGGCTAAGTTGATACGGTAATCTAATGCTATACATCGATCGTCAAGTCCTTAGACAACATGAATCGTCGGATCGATGATGTTGACTTTAGCGAGATGTTTATTTAGCTTAGCTTGCTAGGACACGGCAGCTCCGTCTTGATCTTTTCGGAGACGAAATATCCACTACGCCTGATAACAAAAGCGTGTTGGCGAAACAGAGAGGGTGAGTAGTTGCATTTGCATGTGGGATTGAAGTTAACCTTTTTGGCTTTCTCATTAAAAAATAAGATACTTTTTGGCTTGAGTGGTAGGGGATCTGCTTAATTACCTGAGCCGCTTGCTGGGAGAAGGAATCGGGGAGTCCGAAGTCTTAGGGATTAAGAATGCACCGCAGCCGTACGCTTTCCAACTCCAAAGTTGGCTTTCTTCACGCACTGAATCTGCTGGAGAATATTGGGGCCATGAGATCCCCATGGGAGGTGGATTTAAGATTCCGGCAGGAAAGATCGATCCAGAAGAACAAAGCGATTGATAAAGAGCCACTCGATCGGTGCTGCGGCAGCGTCTTTGATTATTAATCATTTAATTTTGTAAAATAAAATGCACTGTAGAAAGCTAGATGGAGTCTGTACGCATGCAGCAGTGCTTTCTTTGAAGCGCACTTAATTTTGGGCGTGATGCACGCTTCAAGCTTTCTACAAAATTAATACCGAGGTGGCTTCCTGGGTATTTATTAATTTTGTAGGTACGTCCATGCATGTAACCAGCGCGGATTATTACCACACAATTAGTTGGAAAAAAAAAAGCATGTGAAGCTAAGTAAGCATAAGACTTACTTTCCGGGTGAGGCTCGCAAAAACTACTGAAGCAAGAATAAAACAGAGCTGTACTCTAATGTAAAAAGAGGAGCTAATTAGTTGCAGTCAGAACAAAACAAAGGGAGTCGATCTCAAAACCCATGAGAATCAGCACAGCGCAACGGCGACAGGCGTCACAGCTAGCAACTGTCTGATAAAGACCCTTACCCACAAACCGCTGGCAGCTTGATCGCGCCACGCAACCGCTAACCAAAACACCTGCCCGCGCGCTACCTCCTAGATCCATCGAAACGGCCGCGCTGACCACGCGACGGCGACGACGATTACGGGACGGCAGCTTAGACCAGCTGATTGAGTCATTGAGCTAGTACTGCACGCCGAAATTGACAAGTCATCGTCGTCACCACAACGGCGCAGAAGAAACAAAACCCACTTCGCAGCTTAGCGAGGCAAACAAAGCACGCAGCGGTCGCAGGGTTGGCTTGGCTGGGCGCTGTACGGCGGAAGACTCGGACGCCGGCTGGTGGTCCGCCTGCCGCCGTGGAAAGACTCCACGGACTAGCCATGTGTGCAGCACTCCTAAGCCCCAGCTTGACTATTGGACTTTGTATACGACTCCGTCATGTACTACGTATTAGTAGCACCTAATCAAAAATCTGTTGGCTGAACTAATAACAGTTAAAAGTAGTCCCTCAGTCAATAGTAAGTCGGTCTATGGTTCTAGTACTAGTTTTAGCTTGCTAATGATTGTTACCACTATCCACTAGTGGATTCAAACAGGACCGTCGTTAGATTCTGATGAATTTGCACATTTTGCTCCGGTACTAAGGCCTTGTTTAGATGGTGTGAAAAGTTGAAATTTTTTCACTCTCTCTCCATCACATCAAATCTTAACATGTATACATGAAGCACTAAATATAGATAAAAGAAATAACTAATTGTATAGTTCGTCTCTAATTTACGAGACGAATCTTTTGAGCCTAGTTAGACTATGATTGGTCAATAATTTTCAAATACAAACAAAAGTGCTACAGTGTTTTGAAGTCAAATTTTTAGCCATCTAAACAAGGCCTAATTAAGTAGGCGAGTGTGGTTTTCTACAACACTTGGAAATTACCTTTGGAATCATGCTCTCCTGAAAACAAACTTGCATTACTAGTTAAACAATGACTTACTAAGAGCATGCATCTTCCTCTCACGTTCTGCGTTATAACAAACTAAAAAGACAAAAGCAAGAAATGTTTATAAATTTAAAAAATTCAAGCAATGAGAAATAGGACTAGGCTATAGATTCAAATCGACATTTTGGTTCGATTTATTCGATTTTGAAAACTTCGGTTTTTGAGGATAAGCAATCGATCGATTGTTTTTAGAACAAAATCAGCAAATTGGTCTTAGTTTTTTTTTAACTTTGATCTTTCGGTTTAAATTGACTAACGGAACTTTGTAGCACCAACACGGTGCTCGCGCCGGCCCGGGCTGCTCCTTTCCTAATAATGAACATATGAAGCATATGTTTACCAAGTCTTCTTTTTCAAATGTCTTCTCCTCTTTAATTATTAAAAAAAATGTCTTATCCTCTTAGTAGTTTCACTCGTAATTCTTATTACCTCTCACTTGTAGTTCTTCCTCTCATATAACCATTTCACGAGCATCTTCATTAGAATGAGGATATCAGATTCGTTATCCAGCTCAAAGGAAAAGTAACGAGGATCGAGAAAAAAAAGCTGCTTGCTCCATTCTATTTGAGGGTTCGAGGAGAGATATCTTGAGGATTAGGAAAAATATAGTAGTGAGGAGAAGACATACTTTTGATTTATATGGGAATTGTGCTCAAGCAAATTAAAAACGGAAAAGGGATCAAGGAAACAAGCTGCCGTCGCCGTTTTATTTGCGGTATTGCGCGCGCGCGCCAGAAACGATCGCGGTGCACGCGCGCTCGGACCGATCACTGCGCACGTGTCCGTGCAGCGTACCGAGTCGGACTGCTTCCCGTGTCTGCCTTCGCCCAAATAACTATCTGGCTTCTAGGCCCATATGGCTTCTCATGTCTAGATTATTTACAATGGGCCATTTTGAATTCTACAAGTTTTTTTCTCTTTCGGGACAAATGGGATTGTGGGTGAAGAAAAGGGCGGGGAGATGGTTTCACATCCATATGGAAGTGAAAGTTTTTTTTTAAAAAACATATATCTTATGTTCATAAAAAATACTTGATATAACATTTTTATTTTGAATGATACTCCAAAAAATAAAGAATAGTCCTAAATGAAAAAAAGATAGAAAAACAATGTACATCTTATTTGTCAGATCTATTATTTCTCACTCATTAATATTCCTGAAAAAAAGAAAATATCAATGATTAAAAATGTAAACTTATGTTGAACTTCACATTTCTATATGTAAAAAATAAAAAAAACTACAAAATTATCAATAAATTATCAATGATTAAAAATGTAAACTTCATAATGTGATTTTTTTTCAAACTATCACATTGCACAGTTTGTATGGCTTACATTTAAAAACCTCGTATCACACATTTAAAACTTTATACTTAGAATCAGAACTTTAAACCATCACAATACCAAAAAAAAAATTAGACTGCTAGCATAAAATTTATAGACATTAAAGTACTACATTACAAACTTTGTATTGCTATAAAAACTTTATCCTCACAATTTTATAAAACTTTGAACTATAAAATTACAAAATTATATTGTTAGGGTTCACAACTCTCAATTATCACATTATAAAGTTATTATTGGTAGGCTTAAAACTTTACACCTAGAAATAAAAATAAATATAAAATCTAAATTTATGACATTACTAACTTTATACTGCTAGGTTCAAAACTTTACATTCGGAACTAATAAACTTTCAATTATGACATTATCAACTTTGCATTGCTAGGTTTCAAAAACTTTGAACTATGAAATTATAAACTTCGGACTGCTAGGTTGAAAACTTTACACTCAAGACTTTTGTAAAAAAATTGAATGATCACATTATAGACTTTATGCTAGTATGCTAAAAACTTTCACCTATCACATTTTAAACTTTGAAATGCTAGTTCAAAAACTTCACACTCATAAAATCTACAAAAACTTCAAACGACGAAAATATTTGATATCACAAACTTTGTACCGGGGTTGAAAACTTTGAAGTGTCATATTATAAACATTGTACAAATAGGTTGGTTTAAAACTAAAACAAAAAATTATAAAAAATTTGAACTATTACACTACAAAACTTTGTACTACTAGGTTCAAAACTTTGGACTACTATATTATAAACTTTATACAAATAGTTCAAAATGTTGCACTCTGAATTTATATAAAAACTTTGTACTGCTGGTTTCAATACTTTAAACTATCACATTATAAACTTTGTGTTGCTGCGCTGAAAAGTTTACACTCACGAAATTTATGGTAATGTGGTGAACACTTTGACCTATCGCATTACTACGAGATTATTTAGAAAAAATCAAGTGCACTAAAGCTCACTGAATGGCTGGTGACATGGTTTCAAACATTTGCTCACCTTTCCTTCTCAAGTCTGGACTTGGTGTCCTGTACAGTAGTGTGAATCTCTATTGCCAACCTGAGGAAGATAACAAAACTTATTACCAATATAATGAAAGATAGCTCCATGCAAAAATTACAAACATCCATATAAAACAAAAAAAACATGTCCAAATAAAACAAAAAAAAAATAGCTAACTTAAAACCTACTGAACCATTATATGAAACACCTAGAGTGTTCCCACTAACACCGCAACTACCATAATACACAAATCTGATCAGTGGCACCTTAGAGCTGCAGCATGCGCACAACACACTAAAATAGCATGCCGAACACCAAAAGGCAGAGCTAAAACATATGACATGGATTAAAAAACTCTAGTTCTAAAAAACATGCTTAAAACAGATCAACTTGCACAACAATCGTAGCATGGTGAAGACATGAGTTCAATTTTTAAACTTTGTACTACTAGGTTTCAAACTTTGGATTTCAAAACTCTACACTTAAGTTCAAGAACTTCGAACTAGCTCATTCCAAACTTTGTACCGGCATACTATGAACTTTATGCACCTAAAAAACCTTTGTAATAATATGAAACTTTATAGTCGAACCTTGTAACTCTACACGACAACTTTTCAAACACTATACTCCTAGACTCAAAACACTTATTTCACACATGTGAATTCTCCGAAAAAAAGCATCGAAAGAGAAAAAGAGATTGATAGTGCAATCTTCACGTAACTCCTACTTGTAGGCAATAAAACAATGTTCTAGGCCAGTTGGCTTTGCAAATGTCAGCTTTGCTACCCCTCCAACTAATCTAGTGGAGCACCATTCACCCAAAGCATTTAAACCAAATGTAGTAGACATCACTACATCAGCAAACATTGACCATGGCATTTGCGCACAAATTGGTTGTAGACCAAACTGGATCTTGCACACATATACCACGAAAATTGGATGTCACATGCAATGCTAGAAATCATGCAGACCATTGTTGGAATTGACAAATAGACCTATGGACCAAGTTGCAATTTGTAGCAATCAAAGCACCACTCACCAACAGTTATCATGCAAAAATGCAACATTAAGGACAGAGCTCAAGATTACTTGTATGGCAAATGCATTTTTGTATGACTTCATGAATATCGAGTATATTGGTGTTCGAAATTGGACAATCAAAAAGCTCCATTTTATTTTAGCATAAGATGAGTGGCCAACACATGTTAGCATGACTCCATGAATATCATATCATACTAGTGCTCCATAAAGGTTCATACGTGCAGAAATTAGACAATGCATATAAAAAAAATGTGGAGTCTAGAGAATTCTATCAGCCTACATCTACAAACCCCCGTAACAAACCATAATTTCTATGCACATAGAAAAAGCTAGTTAGTATCCATCAATGGTGGTGACCACAGACAATAGGATTTGAAAAAGAAGTTGCCCAGGTACCCGGGCGGAAGGGATAGAGTCGAGGCATGGTTGCCGGAGATCAACAGCCCAGTCCGGGTTCGGGCAGCGCCAGCTGCTAGCCGCAGCGACAAGCCTTATCACAATTCCTCGCATAAAAAAAAAAAAACATGCCCCGTTATATGCAAATCTATTGCATCTCAAACAAATTGTAAACCAAAGGTGGTTCGAAATACAAAGCATCACCGGCCTACTTTATCTGTATTGAATTGAATCCAAGCCCATAGGGTCCTCGAAACAACACACGCATGAATCAAAAACAAAATTAACGTCATACTAGTACCAATACCGCGGCACTGACGATGACGCACACAACTGTGTCACAAAAATTGCCTAGGCCTTCACCTCCGCTTCGAAGGAAGACTACCGAGGCGCATCACGTATCCCCTTCGTGCTCCATAAATGCATCCGTGCACATTGATCGTTGATTTCTGGATGCTTGACTCCCGCACCTTGGAGAGGACGAACACAAAGGGCGAACAAACGATTCGTATGACACCTCGAGCGCCGAGGCAAATCGATGCTTAGGGATGCAGCTTAGATGGTGTGCTTACCACTAGAGAGACCCGAACACAAGCAAAGCGAGAAGACCACCGAGGCGATGAAACCCGATCGGGCGACCTGGGGCAGCGCAGCGGATTCGCAGGCCCTCGCTCCGCCCTCGCCCGCTCGAATCCACCGAGGTGACGAACCCCGACCGGAGTAGGCAACCGGGCAGTGCGTAACCCGCCGAATCCGCCGCCGCCCCCGCTTTGAGTAGTAGGGACTGCGGATGGTGAGAGATAACAACATAGGATCCCCATGGTTGAAGAGGCGGAAGAGATTTTGTGGATTGAAAAAAAAGATATATATAAGGAGAGGAAATTGAGGAAGAAGATTCGCAAGAGCAGTTTTTTTAATCACCATATTCGACCGTATGTCATTTTTTAGAGGAATAATATCGTTTTCCTTGATCTGGTGGAGTTGCACCAACGAAGAAGCTTGATATCATAATACTCCAGCTAATGGATGCGCAATATTCATTTAATAAAATAAAATTAAAAATTGGAAATGTTTGGCAGTGACGTGTGCTAAAGCGTCCAGCTCCCGGTCCCTGGGAAGGGAAACCCACGACCCATCCTTGTCGTCACCAGTGCACAGGACGCGCTTGCGCTTGCCGCTTGTACTCCCCGAACCCGAACCCGAACCCGAACCCGAACCCTTTCCCTTTTTAAAGCCGCAACACGACGCCGATCGGCCCCCACCCACCATCTTCGAATTCTCCTCCCCCCCCTCTGCCTCCCCCTTCGCCTCCGCTCCCTCCCCTGCAGCGCCGACCGAACCCAACCCAACGGCACGCGGGGCTGCGCGGCGGTGGCCGACGAGGGAGGGTTCGTCAAGCCACGCCGAGCGGAGCAAGGGTTTGCTCGCCGCCCCCCATCCGCCCCGCCGCTGCGGACGAGGTGAGCGCTCGCGATCCTGCCGAATCTGCTGCTGCGCCTGCGCATGGGGGGTTGGGGGGATTCGGCACGGGGTTCGTTGGTCGGTTGTTCAAACGGAATCCTCGGGGGACGACGAGCGGGGAATGCGGGATCCCGTGCTTGCGGGCGCGGATCCAGGGCCCCGGCGCCGCCGCCGCGCTGCTCGTACTTAGTCACCGCTCACCGCGCCGGCTCGCCGTTTCTGTTGCGATTTCGTTCGGTTCGGTCTGTTTCGCCTTCGCCTTGTTCCTCCTCCGGGCCGACGCCGACGAGGATTCCGGTGCGGGCGGAGGCTGGATTCCTGCCTGCGCTGCAATCGGGGGAAACGATTGATTGTTCGCCCGCGGAGGCTGGATTTTGTTCCTGTTTTGTTTTGAGGCGTCGTGGGTCTTGCGGGGATCGGGGGGAACGCGGCAGACGGGATTGCTTTCCATTTACACATGCCTTCCGTCTTGCTCCAGATCAGGAGAAATCGTCGTCGAAGCCCCGTGGTTGCGTGGGCCACCGCCGCACGCATTTTGCAGCTCTAGTCGTCTAGGACGCTAGTTCTTTAATTTGTTTGCCAGCGGTGCGATATTCTTCTTCTTGCTAACGAGCTGGCGACTCACGGTTCATCATTCTTGCTGCAGGTGTTGCAGGCTCTGCTTCTCTTCTCAGCGCGACAACCCTGGCGAGCAAGCAGCCATGGACCTGGCGGGATCCATGCTGGTGACCATGTCCCGCTCACTCGACCCCTCGGGGCTCCACTTCCTGGGCTGGCTCGTGACGGCGGGCTCCATCGGGCTGGCCGCGCTCATCTACGCGCTCCTCCGGCTGCAGCGCGAGGCGGCGCGGTACTGGACCAACGCGGCGGCCCGGGAGAGGCGCGCCGCGGCGTGGCGGCGGTCGCGGTGCCCGAGCTCGCGCCACTCGTGGGCCCAGGACCGCTTCCTCCGCGGCGACGGCCACCCGTCCACCTGCTGCGTCTGCCTGTCCTCCCTCGGCGCCGACGACGTGGTCCACCGCTGCGCGGTCTGCGGCGTGGCCGCGCACTCGGGCTGCTCGCCGCGCGCCGAGCGGGACTGCAAGTGCGTCGCGCAGGCTGGAGCTGCCCCCCCGCTGCTGCACCACTGGTCGGAGCGGTGGGTGGAGCTGGACGACAACCCGGAGATCTCCTCCTTCTGCTACTACTGCGACGAGCCGTGCGGCGTGCCGTTCCTCGGCGTCTCGCCCATCTGGCGCTGCCTGTGGTGCCAGCGGCAGATCCACGTCGACTGCCACGCCAAGCTGTTGAAGGAGACCGCCAACGCCTGCGACCTCGGCCTGCTCAGGAGGCTTATCGTTCCGCCCCAGTCGGTGAAGGAAGTCGGTGGTCAGGGTTCGGGGATCAGCGGGATGCTCAGCTCGATCAAGGATGGGTTTGCGAATTCGACGGCTGGGAGTCGTAGGAGGCCTCGCAACAGGAAACGTGTGAATAATAACCATCCTGGTGGCAAGACGAATTCCGTTCCTGCAAATGGCGGCTCAGTCCTTGATTCGGTGCTTGAAGGATTTGCTAGGTTGAAGGGCCTGGATGGAAAGTATGCACTGGCAAAGCCTTTGTCTCAAAGTTCTCTGAAGCAGACATATCCGTCTGGTGTTCCTGATGGACAAGTGAGGAAGTATGAACTTGTTGATTTGCCACAAGATTCAAGACCACTGCTGGTATTCATCAACGGCAAGAGTGGAGGCCGAAATGGACCTTCTCTTAGAAGAAGGCTGAACATGTTGTTGAATCCAATACAGGTAATCAATGCTGTCATTTTCTAGTCCAGTTAGGGAAGATAGAAAATTCATTCCTGTCAGCTGCTGAGTCAAATAAACCTTTTTAGAAGCTGTAGTTTTTTATGAATAACCCTCTGAAATAATTTAGACAATAATTTACCCTATGTTATTCTAGAATTCTAGATGTACAGATGTAGTCCAATTGTCCTACCTGATATAAGTGCTGAACGACCTGTCACCATTTAACACTGCTATGCTATCCATTTGTGTTGTAGTTAAAATATTATTACTTAATTCCTTTAATTGGCACTCCTGATTGCAACTGATTTAATACTCTTAGCTTGACTTGACAATTCCAATCCTTGTTTCAGATATTTGAGTTAAGTGCTTCTCAAGGACCTGAAGTTGGATTACAACTATTCCACAATGTGAAACACTTCAGAATCCTTGTTTGTGGTGGGGATGGAACTGTAGCCTGGGTTCTTGATGCCATTGAAAAGCAGAACTACGAATCTCCTCCCCCTGTCTCAATTCTCCCTCTTGGAACTGGAAATGACCTATCACGTGTTATGCGCTGGGGAGGGGGTTTATCTTCCGTTGAACGACAAGGAGGGATATATGCACTTTTAAATGACGTTGACCATGCAGCTGTTACAGTGCTTGATCGCTGGAATGTAGCCATCAAAGAGAAGAATGGAACAGAAGGTCAATCTACCAAGCAAGTAAAATTTATGACTAATTATTTAGGTATAAGTTCTCTCATTTAAACTTCCACCATCTTACTCAACAGTTTGGTATATTTCTAATTGAAATACATTACTCAGTTGTAACTCATAATGTGCTAAAAATATATTATTTATTTTGGCCTGTAGGTATTGGATGTGATGCAAAGGTTGCTTATGACTTCCACACCACTAGGGAGGAAAAACCAGATAAATTTTGCAGTCAGGTAGGGATGTATTTTATTTTCATTTTACAGTTTATGCTTAGGATGTAGCAATGTCCTAATATTTCTGTAGGAAATCATCAGTTTCTTTTCAATTCCTCTGAACCTATACTGAAAAATTGCTGAACAGTCCTGATCATATATTACCTACTTTGCTTAATGCTTACTATATACGTTGGCAGAAACTTAAATGCATTACTTTTATCCATACAGTTTGTCAACAAGCTGATATATGCTAGAGAAGGTGCAAAGGATATGATGGATAGATCATGTTCTGATTTACCATGGCATGTTAGCCTTGAAGTTGATGGGGAGAACATTGAAATTCCTGAGGTAGCTTTCTTTGCATCTTTCATCTTCACAATTTTATGATTTATCTTTGGAGGATCCTTTCTTATCTGGTATTCTCATCAGGATGCAGAAGGTGTGATTGTAATGAATATCCCTAGCTACATGGGTGGTGTTGATCTGTGGCAAAACGACAATGACCACGATGATGATTTCAGTTTGCAATCAATCCATGACAAAATACTTGAGGTGGTTTGTATATCGGGAACATGGCATCTAGGCAAACTGCAGGTAGAGATAATCTGCTTCCTCTAAATCCTTTAGTTAGAGTCATCAATTTTCAAATCTGGTGTTGTTCCTTCTGATATGTGGTGATGAAGCTGAAGTAGCATCTTACAATCATTTTTCTGTGGTTGATAGGTCGGACTTTCAAGGGCGCACCGGTTAGCCCAAGGAAAAGTTATAAGATTGCACCTCCACAGTTCATTCCCTGTCCAGGTTGATGGTGAACCATGGATCCAGCCACCTGGGTGCCTTGAGATATCTCATCGAGGACAGGTAATTTGTCTCTCTATGCACTACTGATATGCAAGGTAGAGTTTACAAGTGCCTCCCGTGTAATAATGAAATAAAAATTGTTACTGTGACCTTGAATCATCTAGAGTATGATTGAGTTAGAAACTGGACAACAGACCAACAGACCTGTCAATTTCAGCACCCTGCTTTCTTCATTTGAGTAGACTAAATATTTAATAAAACAGCTTAATGGACTGTCCTAATGTTGTGCAGATGTTCATGCTGCGGAGGACATCTGAAGAGCCTACTGGGCATGCTGCCGCAATCATGAGTGAGGTCCTCGTCAATGCAGAGTGCAATGGTGTGATTGACGCCTCTCAGAAGAGATTGCTTCTCCACGAGATAGCACTCCGTTTATCCTCCTGATACTCCATCCAGTCCTGCTGCCCTCATCTCACAAGGCTAACCCATTTTGTATCCTTTGATACCAAACCTATCGTCTCTGTTGAGAAGTCCCTTTGCACAGACGTAAACTGCAATGGTAGAGTTGGTGTATACAATACATGGAGATAGAAGGTGTATAATACGAGGAGATAGAAGGTGTATACAATACAAGGAGGAAATAGAAGTTTCCTTTTGTGTTTGACTGTACCTTTTAAGATAGGTCCTCCGCTTCTTTGTGGCTGGTCTCATAAGAGCAGCCATTGAAAGAGTTTTGTAGTGCATAGAGCCAATGTAACTGTAACTAGGGCTCAATGAGAAATACTAGAGTGGATTTCAGTCATTTTTTTGCGACGTTGATGCAATTGTTGCCACACTTTTTGAGAATAACATCTGTAATTTTGCCAAGTGATGTTTTGTGGTGATGTCATGGAGAAATCTTAGCTATAATCTTGCTGGTGGTGTGTCTTTACTACTACTTAGATAGCACTGTCAGCTTGTGCTTATCATTTTTGGTTCAATACCTGAACAACAGTAACAATAATACAATTGCTGTCGGTTCATATCTTGAAGCCATGGTGATTTGAATTATTACTGTCGGTTTTACTATTGATGAATTTGTTATAGTATCAGTCAGAGATAACATTTGATGAGAACACATTTATACAGCAGTTCACATACACGTTTCAGCATTCACCCGCAGACAGCTCTTCAATTATTGTACTGTTACGTAACTCAACGAATGGTTACTGAAGGTTACAGTACTTAACAATAATCAAATCAATGTGGCTATTAGTACGAAACTCAAAACATGTTTATGGATGACTAGTGAATTCATAAACCCAGCGAATTATTCTAGATGGCTATGACTTCATTGGAGATTCAACTTGTTTTCAGTTTCATGCACGGTCAACAACACAACACTGCAACAAAGTAAGCGAAGAAGACTAGAAGCTGTTGTTAGCGGTGTAGGACCTGGGTTTGAACCCTGGCCGTCCAGCTCCCACCACTGGGGCTTGGCCACTACACTACACGAGCGATCTAGATGGCTATGACTTCATTGGAGATTCAAATTGTTTTCAGTTTCATGCACGGTCAATAACACAACACTGCAACAAAGTAAGCAGTAGAGGACTAGAAGCTGTTGTTAGCGGTGCAGGACCTGGGTTCGAACCCCGGCCGGCCAGCTCCCACCACTTGGGCTTGGCCACTACGCTACACGAGCGTCTGTTGTATGTATTGAATCGGAAAGAAGTGATAATGACAACATACTGCAGTAATTTGCATAAAGTACCAACTGCTATATTGAATCAACCGCAATAAATTATAGTCTAACTCAAATGGGTCGCAAGACTCCAAGTTCTCGCTTCTCTCTTTGATTTTTTTGGAAAGCGTTAGCCAAGTATCATAAGAAAAATAAATTCTTTTATTTTGGGCTGGCTAAATTGACCGATGTGGTATCGGGAGATGGCTGTGGTGGGTTTGTAAATCTCGAGGATTTGTCGACTTGGCCTCAAAGATGCTCGTAGGAGTATGTTAGAATATGAGTTAGATACGATCTAACGTGTTGTAAACATGGTGAACTCTTCCCATGTACGTAGATGGATTGTTATAGTAACAACCCAATTGTAACACATGTAAACTCTTGTTGTACTCCCCTATATAATGAAAGCACCGGGAGCCTTGAAGGCCATCTCGTTCCAGCATACCATCATATCGTTTAACATGGTATCAGAGCTCCACACGTTCCTAACGGAATAAGATCCAATCTCGCTTCCCTCTCATGGCGTCTTCCTCCTCCGCCAATGCTCCTTTGGCCTTTGGCCTTCTTCCCGTAGTCTCGGAGAAGCTTACGCATGGGAACTACAACATGTGGTTCGCCACCGTCTCGTCTGCGCTGAAGGGGGCTCGTCTCGCCGGCTACATCGACATTGCGGCGGCTCCCCCAGCGGCCATGATCACCGACGAATCTGCGTCACCGGTGGATGGCAAGAGGCCGGAGATTCCAAACCCGGCGTATGACAAGTGGGTGGCCGAGGACCGGATCGTCCCGCCTACTGTTCTCCTCCTCACCAAGGAGGTATTTGGGCAGGTCGCCAAGTCGACCACCGCGGCCGAGCTTTGGGCCGCGATTCAAGATCTTCATGCGTCGCAGTCGCGGGCGCGCATCATGTCCACACGGATGGCCTTGACTTCGGCATCCAAGGGCACGTCTTCCATCGCTGAGTTCTTTGTCAAGATGAAGGGACTCGCTGGCGATATGGCGTCGGCCGGTCGCAAGCTGGAGGATGAGGAGCTTGTGACGTTCATCCTCACCGGTTTGGGTGAGGACTTCGAGTCCATCGTCACTGCCATGGCTTCGTGAGTTGAGCCAGTCTCCATCAACGAGCTTTATGCTCAAATCATCGCCTTTGAGCAGCGCAAGGAGATTGCTACTGGCACTGCTTCCCAGTCATCTGCAAATTTGGCCGCCAAGGGTGGCCGTGGGGGTTCCTTCTCCAACCCAAATCCAAACCAGTCCCGTGGTCGCAATGATGGTGGCGGCCGGGGTGGTTTCCGTCGCGGCGGTGGTGGTCGCGGCAATGGCGGTGGTGGTAACAATGGCGCAATAGTGGTCGCAACTTCCTCAGCGGTGTCTTCTGTCAATTGTGTGGCAAGGAGGGTCACACGGTTGTGCGCTGCTTCAAGCGATTTGATCCCAACTTTACTGGTGTGCCGCAGAAGAGTGCTTCATCGGCCAACACTTCTTCCTATGGGATGGACACAAATTGGTACGTTGATTCTGGTGCCACGAACCATATAACTGGCGATCTGGAGAAACTCTCGTTCCGCGACAAGTATCGAGGAGGAGAACAAGTGGTCACAGCTAATGGGTCAGGTATGAAGATTGATCACATTGGTCATAGTACTTTAAAATGCCCTACTTGTGACATTCATCTAAACAATATTCTTCATGTTCCTCATGCTAAAAAAAGTCTTGTTTCTGCTCATCGTCTTGTAAAAGATAACCATGCTTTTCTTGAACTTCATCCACGACATTTTTCTCTTAAGGAACAGGTGACGAAGAAGTCTCTGCTAGAAGGCAAATGTGAGAGGGGTCTCTATCCTTTGAAGCCTCATCCACCTCGTCCTCCATCCAACAAACAAGTCCTTGGTGTCCACAAGCCTTCCACCTCGTTATGGCATAGTCGTTTAGGTCATGCTTCATCACATGTTGTCCAGAAAGTTCTTAGTCGTCATAATCTTTTGTTTTCCAAAGAGTCCAATAAAAGCATCGTTTGTGATGCGTGTCAGATGGGCAAGAGCCATCAACTACCTTATCCAAAGTCAACTAGTGTGTCATCTAAACCTTTTGAGCTTGTTTTCAGTGATGTATGGGGACCGGCCCCAACCTCTGTAGGCCGGCACTCTTACTATGTGAGTTTTATTGATGATTTTAGCAAGTTCACCTGGATCTATTTGCTCAAACATAAGTCTGAAGTTTTTCAGTGCTTTCGTGATTTCCAAACTATGGTTGAACGACAATTTGATCATAAAATTCTAGCTGTTCAATCTGATTGGGGAGGGGAGTACCAGTCATTAAATTCATTCTTTATGCGCCTTGGTATTGCTCATCATGTTTCATGTCCACACGCCCATCAACAGAATGGATCCGCTGAACATAAACATCGCCACATAGTCGAAGTTGGCCTATCTCTCTTAGCCCATGCTTCCATGCCTCTCAAATACTGGGATCAGGCTTTTATGACAGCCGTCTTCCTCATCAATCGACTCCCATCCAAGGTTATTTCTGATGACACACCCCATGATCGACTCCTTGGGAGTTCTCCTGACTACACGTTTCTTCGAACTTTTGGGTGCGCTATTTGGCCTAATTTAAGGCCTTACAACACTAAGAAGCTTGAGTTTTGCTCCTTGCAGTGTGTGTTTCTTGGATATAGCAACCTTCATAAAGGTTTTAAATGCTTAGATCCAAAGACAGGACGTATCTATGTCTCTCGTGACGTTGTGTTTGATGAGACTCTCTATCCTTTTTCCCTGCTTCATCCCAATGCCGGCGCCCAGCTTCGCGCAGAACTTGATCTTCTTCCTGATATTCTTAAAAATCCGTCATATGAGTTTGGGGATGCTAATGTACATGATCAATGCTTGATTAATCCTAATCCTGCTAATGCTGTTTCTAGTTCTTCTGGTGCTGTGCAATCTGCAGGATCAAATCCGACGCAAAATGATGAAGAAACGACGACAAACGGTCCATATTTCATGTGCCCATCTTCTTCGACGCTACGCGACAACGGTGGCACGGGCCTCGAGCCTGATCCGCCTGCTCCTCGGACTGGGACGGCGGCGGGATCCGCTCCGGGATCGGAGCCTGATCTTGTCTCCCTGCAGCCTGTCTCGCCTGCTCCCGATACGCAGGGGGCCGCTGGATCTTCTACGCCACACTCCGCCCCGTCGACACTACACCAGCCGTCGTCTAGCGCCGCAGCAGATCCTACCCCGGGTGCTGCTGCTGGATCGCCACCGCCAGCCGATCTTCTGCCAGGATCACCTGCGCCGGCCTCGCCTGTACCTTCTCCTGTGGCTGCTGATCCGCCACATCGTCATGGCACCCGTTTGCAATGAGGGATTGTGAAGCCAAAACAATACACCGACGGGACTGTTCGTTGGGGTCTTCTAAGCACTGTTGATGCAGCCGAACCAGCTAGTGTCAAGGCCGCTCTTGGTGATGTTCGTTGGGTTTCTGCGATGGACAATGAGTACACCGCTTTGATGAAGAATCGCACTTGGCATCTTGTACCTCCTCCTCGTGACAAGAACATTATCGGCAGCAAGTGGGTCTATAAGGTCAAGAGACGGGCTGATGGCACGATTGACAGATATAAGGCTCGTCTTGTTGCCAAGGGATATAAGCAACGCTATGGCATTGATTATGAGGACACTTTTAGTCTTGTGGTTAAAGCAGCTACTATTCGGCTCATTCTTTCCATTGCAGTTTCGAATGGTTGGTCATTGCGTCAACTCGACGTTCAAAATGCTTTTCTCCATGGTGTGCTTGAGGAAGAGGTTTATATGCGTCAACCTCCAGGCTATGAAGATCCGAGGCATCCCAATTATGTTTGTCGTTTGGACAAGGCGCTTTATGGTCTTAAACAAGCACCCCGAGCGTGGTATGCTCGGCTTTGTGGGAAACTCATTCGGCTCGGTTTTCGGCCCTCCAAAGGTGACACGTCCCTGTTCTTCTATCAGAAAGGTTCTATCATTATGTTTATTCTTGTATATGTCGACGACATTATTGTTGCTAGTTCTTCTCTTCAAGCAACAAAGGCCCTCCTTCGAGATTTGGAATCAGACTTTGCACTCAAAGATCTTGGTGATTTGCATTATTTTCTTGGGATTGAAGTCACCCGTCGGCCTGATCATTTGGTTCTCTCTCAACAACGGTACGCTGCTGATGTTGTTAAGTGTGCTAACATGTGGAACTGCAAGCCTGTTGATACTCCTATCTCTGTCACCGAGAAGTTGAGTCTCACCGGAGGGGATAGTCTTGGTGAGGAGGATTCTACCAAATACAGAAGTATTGTTGGGGCATTGCAATATCTCACACTCACAAGACCGGACATCTCCTTTGCGGTGAACAAAGTTTGTCAATTTCTTCATAAACCCACGACTTTGCATTTCAGTGCAGTCAAACGGATTCTACGGTATGTCAAAGGCACATTAGCTATGGGGCTGCAGTTGAGACGTTCACGGTCTACTCTTGTCAGCGCGTTCTCTGATGCTGATTGGGCGGGATGTGTTGATGATAGGAGATCAACCGGAGGTTTTGCTGTTTTCTTTGGGCCTAATCTTGTGTCATGGAGTGCCCGAAAGCAACCAACGGTTTCTCGATCTAGCACTGAGGCGGAATATAAGTCATTGGCGAATGCCACTGCGGAGATGATACGGATTCAGAGACTGCTAACAGAAGTTGGCGTTCCTCATTCTCCTGTTGCGCGACTTTGGTGTGACAATATTGGTGCCAAGTATTTGTCTGCTAATTCGGTGTTTCATGCAAGGACCAAACATATCGAAATAGACTTTCACTTTGTTCGTGAAAGGGTGGCTCAAAAGTTGCTGGATATTCGTTTTATCGGCACTAATGACCAAGTTGCAGATGGGTTTACCAAACCGGTTTCGGCAGCTAAGTTAAAAGAGTTTAGATACAATCTCAACCTTGTTAGTGGCTGAGATTGAGGGAGGATGTTAGAATATGAGTTAGATACGATCTAACGTGTTGTAAACATGGTGAACTCTTCCCATGTACCTAGATGGATTGTTATAGTAACAACCCAATTGTAATATATGTAAACTCTTGTTGTACTCCCCTATATAATGAAAGCACTGGGAGCCTTGAAGGCCATCCCGTTCCAGCATACCATCATATCGTTTAACAGAGTAGAGTTTATGTTTGTATGCTCATTATAAGTTTATGTGCGTTTTGAGTGTCTGTGTTGTACTATTTAATTCGGAAAAAACAATGGATCAAAACCACACCTCTCCTTTGATTGCATTGTACAGAAATAGTCGCAATGAACTTTTACTTTGGACGGTTAGATAATTCTAGACCTAATTTTTGAGTCCGACTCTTTTTCAATTTATTCATGCATAATTTTTTGAGCTAATTATCTTGATCACAAGAATAATCTTTATGTAAAGGAGGACGAGAATATGAATTTTATGTGTATCGACAAACACTTGCTCCATTACATCGGTTGCACATGCATGCATGCTTCCGATTTGCCCGGTGTGTACCACGCTGGGTCCATCTCTGGCGCATCGAATCAGATGTCCAATTGTCCAAAGTGATCAGCAAGAGGAGCATCGTCGAAAGTTGGATGGCATATATCTTGTTCAACACTTGATAGAGAATGGAACCTAGGAAACGGGAACTGGAATACAATTCTACAATGTTTCTTGTGCATCGGTCAGGTCAGTTTTGTCTTTAAAATCCGAGACGAGGTGACGCTGAGTCAGTTTACTCTTCAGCGAGAGGCTGCCAACGCCGGCGTCTCCTCCGTCGCGACCGCACGTCTGCGTTGGCTACTAACTGCGCCGCAGATCCCCCGCTTCGTCCCACGAAGCCAAGGCTACAGTTCGATGGTCGACGCCAACGTTGGAAGCCGAGGCTGTGGTATGCTACCTCCATTCCTCCTCCCTCTAGGCTCCACTCATAGTTAAACTCGTATAACACCACAATTAATAATTAGTGTAAAACAGCCGGCCTGTACTTTATCCCCCTTCCCAAGCACATGTTATAGCACGCTTAAAAAAGATTAGCGTAAAACTTAGACTATGCTTGGCATGGCTCTAAGTGGCTCTGGCTCCTTAAGTCCTTATTACTACAGTGGGCGTTGTGATGATTTAGGTTAACGAGGATTGCCTCTTAGGCTCCTCGGCTCCGTGTTATATAGCCGGGGAAACAGCCTCCCCGGGGTGGCAATTACAAGAAATATGTTTACAAAAATAACCACCTATAAACATGGAAACCTATCAACAAGATACAAGGTATCTAACCGAACATATCTATCCTTTAACACCACTCCTCAATCTCAGCCACTAATAAGGTTGAGATTGTTCCTAAACTCTCTAAGCTTAGGTCGAGGTAGAGCCTTGGTGAAACCATCTGCCACTTGATCATTGGTGCTAATGAACCGTATTTCCAACAGTCGCTGAGCTACCCTTTCTCGAACAAAGTGGAAGTCGATTTCAATATGCTTAGTTCTCGCGTGAAACACCGGGTTGGCTGACAAGTACTTTGCACCCAGATTATCACACCATAGTCGCGCCGAGCGAGGTTGAGAGATGCCAAGTTCTCCCAATAACTTCTGAACCCAAATGATTTCTGCAGTAGCATTAGCAAGGGATTTATACTCTGCCTCTGTGCTAGAAACGGGTACTGTGGGCTGTTTTCTAGAGCTCCAAGAGATTAAATTTTCTCCAAGAAAAACAGCAAAGCCACCTGTTGATCTCCGATCATCCACACAACCGGCCCAGTCTGCATCAGAGAATGCACTGACTGTCATGGTCTTCGAGTTCCCAATTCGCAATCTAGTTTTCAATGTTCCTTGCACATAACGAAGAATACGCTTAACTACACTCCAATGAACAGTTGTTGGGGCGTGAAGATATTGACAAACCTTGTTGACAGCAAAACAAATGTCTGGTCGTGTCAGAGTCAAATACTGTAGTGCTCCTACAAGACTTCTGTATTTGGTGCAATCTTCCGGCCCTAAAGGACTCCCTTCAAAAGCACTCAACTTTTCTGTGCAGGCTAGAGGCGTATCAATTGCTTTGCATCGGCCCATGCCAGATCTAGACATGATGTCAGCCGCATATCTTTGTTGTGACAGAACAAGACCATCCTTGACTTTTCTGACTTCTATCCCAAGGAAGTAGTGTAGATCTCCAAGATCTTTCAAGGCAAATTCTCTTCGCAAATCACTGAGTAACGCCTTGATTGCTTCTGGTGAGAAACTCGCCACAATAATGTCGTCTACATATACAAGAACAAAGAGACTATACTTGCCCTTGTTGTAGAAGAAGAGAGACGTGTCGGCCTTGGAAGGTACAAACCCAAGTGACTGAATCTTGGCGCACAACCGGGCATACCACGCACGTGGAGCTTGCTTAAGACCATATAATGCCTTGTCTAGCTTGCAAACATACCGAGGATGATTCTTATCTTCATAACCTGGAGGTTGATGCATGTAAACTTCCTCATCTAGTATGCCATGTAGAAAGGCATTTTGAACATCCAGCTGACGTAGTGACCATCCCTTAGTCATGGCAATGGACAGGACTAGACGAATAGTGGCGGCCTTAACGACAGGGCTGAAAGTTTCTTCATAATCAATTCCATACCTTTGCTTGAATCCCTTGGCAACCAATCGGGCCTTGTATCTATCAACTGTCCCATCTGCTTTCCTCTTCACCTTGTACACCCATTTGCACCCAATAATATTTTTACCTTTCGGTGGTGGAACCAGGTGCCAAGTTCTATTGCGTAGCAAAGCTTGATGTCGGCATCCATGGCGGAGACCCAATGTTGATCTTGAAACGCTTCGCGAAGTGTCGAAGGTTCTTCAGAAACAATGGCATTCATCCCCCAGCGAACAGTGCCGTCAGTGTACTGTTTGGGCTTGACAATCCCATGGCGAGACCGGGTCGTGGGGCGCGGTGGTGGTGGTGGTGAAGGGGCAGCCGCTGGTGAGTCTACACCAGCCTCACCCGCACCGGATCCAGCGGGCGGAGCAGGGGATCCCGCAGGCGGAGCATCCTCGGGTGGCGGAGCCGGATCCATCTGTGCCGGCGCACCAGCCTCAGGAGTCGCAGGCGGTGGCTGGGCCGGTGTAGAAGATCCGGCATCGATGGAGCTTGTCGGGGCAGAAGTGGCCGGCGCGGATCCCGAACCGGATCCCGCCGATCCGGTGGCAGGCGCATCAGCCTGGGAAGCCGTGCTGCCTCCCCCGACGCGGCACATGAAATGATGACCCGATGCAGCGTGAGCCGGATCAATCTCGGCCGATGCTGGGTCATTTGTTGCCGGATTTGTTTCTGGGACCTGCGAATCATCAAGAGAACTTGTTCCAGGGTTAGTTGGGTTAGAAGAACTCAAATGCTGATCCAGAATTGTAGCATCCCCAAATGACATGGATGGATTAAGGAGAACGTCCGGTAAGATGCTAAGTTCGGCCCGTAGGCGCGCATCGGCGTTGGGATGCAAGGTCGAAAAAGGGAACACGGTTTCATCAAACACGACATCCCGTGAGATGTAAACTCGGCCTGTACTAGGATCAAGGCACTTGAAGCCTTTATGAGAGGTGCTATACCCAACAAAGACACACCGCTTGGAACGAAATTGAAGTTTGCGGGTGTTGTATGCTCTAAGATTAGGCCAGACTGCACACCCAAAGGTGCGAAGGAAGGTGTAGTCGGGTTCTTGATCATATAGTCGGTGTAGAGGGCTGTCATTGCTAATGACTTTGGATGGTAGACGATTGATCAAGAAGACCGCTGTTTGGAAAGCTTCATCCCAAAATTTGAGCGGCATGGCGGCATGTGCGAGTAAAGTGATTCCCATCTTAACTATATGTCTATGTTTGCGCTCTGCGGCCCCATTTTGTTGATGAGTATGTGGACAAGACACATAATGATGGATCCCAACACGTTTGAAAAAAGAATTCAAGGATTGGTACTCCCCTCCCCAATCGGTTTGTACTGCCTTGATTTGTTTGTTGAATTGGCGTTCGACTAGGCTTTGAAAGTCATGGAAACATTGAAACACTTCAGATTTATGCCGAATCAAATAAAGCCAGGTAAATTTCGAGTAGTCATCAATAAAACTAACATAGTAGCTGAACCGACCAACGGATGTTGGGGCAGTCCCCAAACATCAGAAAAAACAAGATCCAAAGCACTAGTAGACACACTAGATGACTTTGCGAAGGGTAACTGATGACTCTTGCCTTGCTGGCAAGCGTCGCACACATGTTTATTCTCGACATCTTGACTAACTGGAAGAGTAAAATGACTAAGAATTTGACGAACGACGGAGGCCGAAGGATGTCCTAGCCGTCCATGCCATGTAGACGAAGAAGGCTTAGATGCACCAAGGGCTTGCTTATTTGATGACGATGATGACCTACTCGATGATGACCGGATGGGATAGAGACCTCGCTCAGCCTTGCCGGTGAGGAGAGTCTTCTTCGTCGCCAGCTCCTTTATGAAAAACCGATCAGGATGAAATTCAACAAACGCATTATTGTCACGGGATAGTCGATTAACAAAGACTAAAGATTTGCTAGCATCAAGAACATGTAAGATATTCTTGAGATGAATTTTTTGTGTAGGGGAATGTACAAAACCGTGACCAACATGCGAGATCTTCATACCTGACCCATTGGCAGCATGAACACGCTCCCCACCATGATACTTGTCGCGGAAGGAGAGCTTGTCGAGGTCGCTGGTGATGTGGTCGGTGGCGCCGGAGTCCATATACCAATTGGTATCTACCCCATAGGAGGAGGACACGTTGGCGGCAGACTTCTGCTGCTGTGGGGCACTTCCTTGGAACCTCTCGTCGCAGCGCTTGCAGCAGCGAAAGGCGGGATGCCCCTCCTTGCCACACACTTGGCAGAAGAGGCCAGGCTGAAAGGAGCTGCCACGGTTGGAGTTGGAGGTGTTGGCGTTATTGGAGCGGCTGACCTTCTGCTTCCCACCACCGCGGGCAAAGCCACCGCGGCCTCCACGAGATGGAGGTGCACCACCGCGTCCTCCTTTGGACGCCAGATTCACGGTGGACTGAGAGCCACCATTACGAGACTCCAAGCGCTGCTCATGGCTGACCAGCTGAGTCTGGAGTTCACCCAAGGAGATGGGCTCAACACGGTTGGCGACGCCCGTCACCACCGAGTCGTAGGTGTCGTCGAGTCCCATCAGGATGTAGGACACCATCTCGTCGTCCTGCAGGCGACGGCCGGCCGATGCCATCTCATCGGCAAGCGAACGCATCTTCATGAAGTACTCCGTGATTGTGGATGAGCCCTTTGTGGCCGTGGCCAGGGCCATCCTGGTGGTGATGAGGCGAGCGTGGGATTGGCAGGCGAAGTATTCTTCGATCCCGGCCCACGCCTCGGCTGCCGTCGTAGCGGCGGAGACTTGCTGCTAGATGTCGCGGGACAGGCTGGTGAGGAGGTAGCTGAGGACCTGCTGGTCCTTGGCAACCCAGGAGGTATACTCCTTGTTGTGGACGACCTCCTCATCAGCATCATCGGGGTTTTTCTTAGGGAGATATTTGGTGGGTGGGCGGTGGTCGCGGCTCAGGTAGTCGGAGACCTCGGCACCACGGAGAACCGAGAGAACCTGCGCGCGCCATAGCGGAAAATTGCCGCGGGTGAGCTTCTCGCTGACCGGCAGAAAGCCGAGGGAGAAGAAGGCAGCGGCGGCGGCGGAGGAGGAGGAGGAGGCGGCCATGGATAGAACCCTAATGGATCTAGGCTGCTGATACCATGTGATGATTTAGGTTAACGAGGATTGCCTCTTAGGCTCCTCGGCTCCGTGTTATATAGCCGGGGAAACAGCCTCCCCGGGGTGGCGATTACAAGAGATATGTTTACAACAATAACCACCTATAAACATGGAAACCTATCAACAAGATACAAGGTATCTAACCAAACATATCTATCCTTTAACAGCGTATGCTCTGACTTCACCGGCTTTTAGTTCATTTGAGAGCTGAGAAAAGCCGGAGCCAGAGCAGAAGCCACCTGAAGATCTACCAAACAGAGATTTAGTTTAAACTGTGCTTGATCCACTCCAACACATATACAGGATAGAGTTATTTGTATCCAAAGAAGCCTTTGAAGTTTTTTTAAGGCAAAAAACTATGAGGGAGATCCCACAACACTTCATTTTATCAACACGATTAACTGCATGCATCTAACCAGAAACAAAAGACATTGGATCTTAAAATTTCTAAACCAAATGTTGAATGGACACTACCATTGTTGAACACTTGGTCAATCCTCAGCTTTCAGATCTCCTAGGCTGCTATCACCACGGCTTCCATGAAGGAAGAAATATTTAGATGTTGTTTGGCATGCGCCATCCTTGGGTATAGGCTGATGCTATTGTCCCACTGCACACCAATTTTTTCCTAACATCGCTTGGCAAAGTTACATTCAAAAAAGAGATGTTCCAGATCGTCATCTATACCTGCCGCACAAAGACACGGTGTGCAAAGCCTTTGAAGTTCAATGAAGTACTCCATCATTTATGACATTTAATTCTAGCAACATAATATGACAAAAAGTTCAAAGATGGTTAGTTTTGTCCTCAACATATAAGTGTAATTCACATGTCATTATATTCTTTTAGAAAAATACCAATATAAGTAATAAATGTTTTAAAAATAGTGGATGGTATTCTGGTACTAATCTTCCGTGTCCACAAAAATATTAATAATAATAACAATATAAATAACAAATGATGAACTAATTCTTTTCGTAGTACATACATCTGTGTATACATGCCCATTTGGCCGTGGAACAATCTTATTAGCTGAGCAATATTACTAAAATTTCGAGTTTTTGAAATTCATAATAATTATTGTTGTTCTATAAGAACATTGTCTGGACATTTTTGAGCAGAATTGACATTACAATTGTTCTATGACAGCTTGCAGCATCCTAGGCTCATAAGTTTCTTCATTGCCTGCTTGTTTGTTTCTGGGAAACATATATATAGATCTATTAAACCGTAAGAGAAGAACACAAGTTCTGTGTCATCAACATGGAGCAACGAATGGAATTGCCTAAGCATATTTGTTTCAAGGGTGACAATGGCTTGTACCTCAGTGCACGGATCATTCAGGGCTATAACTATTTGCAATTCTCATCGAATGATATGGGTGATCCAACCATAAGGCACACCATTCATACCAACAACAATGGTACCATCCGCATAAAGTCTGACCATTTCGGCTAGTTCTGGAAGCGTAGCCCAAACTGGATCTGGGCGGACTCTGATGACACCAAAAGCAGTAACCCTGACACCGTGTTCCGCGTAGTCAAGTTTGGTGACATTTTTGCGCTTCAGAACCTCGGCAACAACTATTACTGCACAAGGTTGACCACCGAACGCAAAGTGAGTTGCCTCAACGCCTCTGTTCCAAGCATTAACATGTGGGCACACCTACGGATAGAAGAAACAGTCCTTTCTCGGAGGATTCACAGCATTGTGTATAAGGTAATGGATGCCAAAGTTTATAACCAGAAGGTTCAGACCATGGCTACTGAAACTGCTATTAACAGAACTTCTACGACCAATGTGGCTAAGCTAACCCTGAAGTACGGTGTGGTGAAGAGAAGAACGTGGGATTCAAGTGTCTCGTTGAAGCTAGGCGTCGCAACCACCATTCAAGCTGGAGTCCCAGAAGTTGCAAGCTCATCGGTCAAAATCGAACAAGAGTTCACTCAAGCATACAAGTGGGGAGAATCCATAGCTCACACCGAGGAGCACTCGGTTGAATATGAGATCCCAGTGCCTGCATACACAATGGTAACACTAAGCATGATGGGAAAGCAAGGCTCATGCTCTGTTCCCTTCTCATACTACCAGGAGGACATTTTAACTGATGGACGGAAAGTTGTCAACAAGTTTGATGATGGGATTTACCATGGCATCAACAGCTATGATTTCACTTCTGAGGTCACAGAAGAAAAACTTCCAGGACCCATGACAGATGGCACTTGTACGATCTTATAATGCAAGCGTTCGAGTACGTGCCTATCCAAGTGTGTATATGTGCATAGCTAAATAAGCCATGGTGTCTTGCCTAACTTGGCACATGTACTTTGGTCTATTTTATGTTGTATATATGCAGACGTGTGCACTTGTCATATATGTAATACTAAGGGCTTTCGATAAACAAGAATGTTTGCATCCACATCAGTAACTGAAGCAGATATGATTTTGCTTCATGGATGAATAATTGTTGGTGCCAGCCAAATCTAACAACATGCTTAGTTTTGAGTGGATGGGGCAGCATTTCATCCTCGGGTTTTTTTTTAGATAACAGGCCCCTTGCCCAGCTTTATTAGAAAGCGTAACCACCAAGCCACCAGATACTGGGGTTTCCAGTTTACAAAACATTCCGCACCTCTCATCTAACCTTCTCAAAAGAGTTAACACCTCTCATTCTTAGCTTCTACCATCTAAACTATCGCGCAAAAAGAGCAGAGTGGAACAACTGTTAGAGCCAGGAGTACATTGCTTTCCTCGCGCCCTATTACAGAAGCATTCTGCTTCACATTCCACAGAAGAAAGACAGTTCAGTTTGTGGCTTTGGCCGACAGCAGCTGGAGCATCTCCTCGGCCATCGGCTTCATCTTGGTTTTCAGCAAAGGATTCCACATCTTCACCAGCGCAATGGTCTTGTGGACAAGCACCGTCGGCGTCGACACCACCTTCTTGTCGAAGACTGCGTCGTTCCTTATCTTCCATAGCGTCCACATCACACCTGCGCCAATATGCATTTTCACCATTTGGTTAATACCTCTACATCTATCTAATATCTCTACAAAAAAATCCTCACAGCTTGTTGGGGATGAAGACCACCCAAAGCAATCTCTAATAAAGGACCAAAGGAAAACTGCCATAGGGCATTGGAAGGCTATGTGGTCCGACGTCTCGAGTATCACAAAAGATGCAATTCTCGGACCAGACCACATCTTCTTTTTCAACTGGATGCCACATTTTATCTTGTCATGGGCCACCATCCACACAAAGATTTTCACTTTCATAGGAATGGGGCTTTTCCACAACATCACCATGTGCCTATCAGTCACCCCTCTAGAGGACATTAGGTTATATAAAGATTTGGAAGTATATTTAGTTGATTTTTCTAACAGCCAGGTTACAGTATCTCTATCATAGTTTAACTCTAAATCCTCCATTCTACTTTGAAGCTCAAAAAGTTCCATTCTTTGAACAACATCTAATTGTCTTCTATATTCTATCCTCCATTCACTATCCACAAAAAGTTTTGGCTACAGAGATCTCTTGATCTCTCGACAATTTTGAAGAGATTAGGATAAGAGTACTTTAGAGGGCAGTTGCCCAGCCAACAATCTTGCCGTAACCTAGTTTGCTCTCCGAATTTACAATCATACCTCTACCTTTTTGATAACCCTCTCTCAACTTGAGCAAAGATTTCCAAAATTGGGAACCGCACTTACTTCTAATCTGGAAAATACTTCTATCTCCCAAATACTTTTTCCTTAGGATAGAACAACACAAGCTGCTGTCCCCTCTTTCCAATTTGTCAATCCACTTAATCAATAAACATTCATTCATCTTCTTCAAATCCGAAAGCCCAGCCCTCCATACTGTTTTGGTCTACTCATAGTATCCCATTTGACCATATGGTACTTCCTCTTCTTAGCCGTACCCTGCCAAAAGAACCTAGCTCTCATTGCATCAATCTTCGAATATTACCATCATACAACCGATAGACTCCCATTGTGTATAGGGGTACACTGACAAGCATGAGTCAATCAAAATTGATTTCCCCGAGGACAAATAATCACACTGCCAGTCCCTAACCTTTTCCCAATTTTCTCCTCCACATAACTCAACTGTGCTTTTGTAATTTTTTGATAACTCACTGGCAGACCTAGATATGTCATGGGAAAAACCCCCGGTTGCACCCCATTATGCTAGCAGCCATCTCATGATCTTCTTCCTCGATAAACCTACGTAAAATAGTTCAGTTTGTCAAAGTTGATTCTCATTCCCGACATTGCCTCATAACAAGATAGGATCATTCTCACATTCTTCAAGTTCTCTGGGAGTAATACAACAACACCACAAGTATCATCGCATACCGTAGATGAGTCAAACCTCCCTCCACCGGATGAGGGATCAAGCCCCGTATAATCCCAAAGATTACCGGCTCTAGAAAGCATTGTAGACATCACATCGCCACTAAATTGAAAAGGAGAGGGGACAATGGGTCCCCCGCCTTAATCCTTTGAAACTTCTAAAATACTCACCTCTTTCTCCATTTAAATCTATACACACCTTGCCTCCTCTAACTACTTGATTGATCCAACTCACCCATGTATCGAAAAAGCCTTTCTTGTGAAGAACCTCCTCAAGAAAATCCCAGTTCACCTTATCGTATGCCTTCTCAAAGTCCAATTTAAGAATAACTCCAGGTACTTTAGACTGCTTGAGATCGTGGAGAACTTCCTGAAGTATAGCCACCCCTTCTAGGATATATCGTCCAGAACAAAAGTCTGCCTGGTAAGGGCTAATAACTCTATGAACAACAGCGCTTAACCTCGGTGAGTTTTAGTTATGATTTTGTAAATCACATTTAGCAAGCAAATAGGTCTAAATTGCTTTGCTAAAGTGGCTGGTTTCACTTTAGGTAGTAATGTTATCACCCCATAGTTCAATCGCCATAGCTCTAACTTTCCTAGAGACAAATCATCTAGCATCTCTTTAACAATACCTCTCGATGTGGCCAAAATGCCTTATAGAACTCCACAGAAAAACCCATCGAGCCCGGAGCTGTGTTGGTCTTCATCTCTTTAATCACAAAGATCCACTTCTTCAAAGGTGAAAGCCCTCACTAAAAGTTCATTATCAACTGCACTCAACCTCCGATCGCCGCCCACATCTCAACATCCAACTTTATGTTGCCAACCTCTTCATGTCCAAACAAATTTTTGTAATAATCGGTGAGGTGAATTCCGAGTTTTGCAGTTCCACTTCCTCCCGCCCATCAATCTCTAACATTGTGACTTTCATCTTTCTTCTCCTCCCATTAGCACATTTATGGAAAAAGCTTGAATTGGAGTCACCCAATAAAATCCACTTCTCACCACATCTTCTCTCGCCACTGTATTTCTTCATCACTCAAAATCTTTTGCAACCGCTTGTCTAGATCATATCTCTCTGTCCACTCATTTGGGGCTAGAGGTCTATATTCACTACACTCATCTAAGACTTGAAGTCTACTCGGAATAGCCTCGCTTATCTTTTTTTGTCTTACTCTGTCCCGATTCTCGCCCCCACCTCTAATGACCCTTCTCATCTTGCTAGAGGAAATGTGCCAATGATCCAGGATTTTTTGTTTGAATCTCAAAGGCCACTTGTCATTCACCCATTCCTTGAAACCCTCCCGGTTCAACCAATGAGCACCGAATCTAAAATAATGAGTAGCCGGCAAATCACCTCCCGTATTTACTATTAGTGGGGTATGATCTCGAACCAACCCGGGAGCCGTCAAGATCACTTGCCAAGTCAAAGGAATCTTCCCATCCACTCGGAAGCTAAGACCCCTGTCTAACACACTCAAAATTGGAGGGGTCCGATTATTAGACCAAGTGAATCTACATCCGGACCTATGTAACTCTCTAAGAGCCACAGAATTTATCATCTCATTAAAAGCATTCATCAAATGGATATTAACAATCCCATTGGATTTTTCTTGTAAAGATCTAACAAGATTAAAGTCCCCACCTACCAACACTTTGGGTGATCAATAGTCTCAATCTTTTGCTGAATCTCTTCTAAAAATTCTAACTTCCTTTCATCATGAGCAGGCCCATAGACATTAACTAAAACCCACTCAAAACCATCTACTAACATTTTTAGAGAACAACTCGAAGAAAACACCCCTCCTCACCGTATCTACCTCTTTGTCAATGCCCATAAGCAATCCACCGAATGTCCATTACTAGGAACCCAAGTCCAAAACATATCTCTATTACTCTATCTAGCTCAAGAAAAGAAGATTTAATTGTTTCCCAAGCAAATGCAATCAAAACTATACCTCTTTATTAACTCTAAAAGCAATTTCCTTCTACCCGAGTTCCCCAAATGAATTTTCATTGTGAAATATTATTTTGTCATTACTTCTTCCTTACCTCTAGCACCATTCTCTTCCTCTATCCCATCATCCACACCTCTAATATGTTCCTCTAATAGATTCTCAAAAGACCCACCCACATCTAACTCATCTATACCAGTCCTCTAAAACTCCCTCCTTATCTCTATTTTCCTTCTATTAATTTCTGTTTAACCCTAGCTAACACATCAACAACTATCTAATCAAAGAAATATTAGCCAATCTAGTCTTTTCACTAAACCCAAAGAAAAACCACAAACATTTGCAAAATCATCTAAAGAACAATTTATTGTGGCTAGGACAGAAGGAGCTTGTAGCCTTGTTGGATATGGCCCTGCAACATCCACTTCTTTGTTTTGAATCCTTGCACTCGCCCGGTGACTTTGTCCACTAGCAATCAAAACCATCAATATCCTTTCTTTATTAACCACAAGGAGGCACTATCTCAAAAGCAATTTTTCCACTTCTCCTAACTCGAGCAAAGCTGTTCCATAGCCAAGAGAACAGCTTCCCCCTATTGCCCCCATTCCAAAGTCCTTCATTCCCCCCTTCCTGACATCATCATCCATCCCAGTAGACTCCATTGTCTTTTCACTGCCATCTTGCACTTTATCCTTCTCCACAGTATCCAAGAGTGAGTCCATACCATCACCAGCATGGCTTGAGCACTGGCCAATCTCAAAATGATTTCCAGGTGAGTTTGAGCACTGAGCAATGACCTTTTCATAACCAGGCCCTAGTCCAGGAGACTTTCCCTGTGTCCCTGAAGAGCCCCCTCCACCATGTTTAGCTTGATCCTTTGGAGGAGGTTTACCTGATTGAGCCCACCTGTCCTCCTGTGAGTCTGGATCCTCTTCATCAGTCACCTCCTCATCCCCATCATCTAAATCATCATCATCTGGCTTATTAGGTGGGAAACCTCTCATTTTTTCAGAATACAGCCAGGTAATCCTTCTGCCTTTCTTGTTGATGAAGACTTCTGAGGTACCCCCAATCCAGTGGATTTAAGCATGCAACTTTAACCCAGATGCTTGTGTACTTCCATCTAGCCAGCCCGCAAACCGCAAACTCGCCTTAGCAAAGTCGGGAATGCCTCTAGCTTTAATCCACACAGCTTGAAAGATCTCGGGATCAATATCGGTTTCATCTATCACAGCCTCCATATCGAAGTAATAAACTTGAACTTATCTCTATTCTTAAGCACGTTCGGCCAGCTTTTGATGGCATATCCACCAAAAATTCACTCCCCGAAACTCTCCTAACATTCCAGCCCCTACCTTCCAGGACAGACACAATAGCTCTAATTGGGCCTTCAGCCTCTTTCTTCCCCTGTGATTTTGGTTCAGGGATCTCTAAAGCATAGAACCTTTGCCCAGGAATCCCATACCCACACAGCTGTAAACCAGAAGCAGTGGGTTGAGGAAAAATATTGGTCTTCTGGGGAGCCTGATTATGCAACTGTATACCAGGATTAGCAGCCTGATTGACAGTTTTTTGCTGAGCCGCACTAGCAAATCTTCTAGGGCACTGATCTGATTTATGGCCAGTCTCCCTACAGCTATAGCAGAAGGAGTCGTTACCGCACTCAGAGTAGTGATGACCTGGTTGATTGCAGTTGAAGCACTTTATCTTGCTGGAACCTTGCCCTTGCCCATAGTCCCAGTACTGCTGTTGGTAAGCCTTCTTCTTGTTGTCTTGCATCTTGACGCGCAAATCATCATCCCCTCCCCTCTTCCGATCCTGATAGCCTCCGGGAGTTGTATCCTTGTACTGCTGGTGCAGGAACGGGCCTTGGAACTCTCTCCCACGCCCTTCCCACTCCCTGCGCTGATCTCTCTGGCGATCTCCATCACGATCTCCATTATACCCCAGCCCCTCCTTCATGTACCCCCTCTTCCTCGGGTTTGACAGCAGCATGCTGCAATCTAGTCTCCCATGCACCTCTGGCATTTAATCATTGGAGAGACTGCATTCTATTGCCAATTTGAGATGACCTTACTTGCACAAGCACTCATTGGCACTAATATAGAAACAATTTTTTGAAGATTCTCCCCTTTTTACTGCATAGGTTGAACATAACGGCGATCAATGTATAATTGAACATCAGGAGTCCACCGTATATATAGATGCATTTCTAGCACAGTGGCATTTGCAGAGGCGGTCGGCTTAAACCATATCTGAAAATGTGTATTTCTGTGCTGACCATCTCTATTTCTATGCGCACCATGTCTAGTAGGCAGTTCATATATATAACTAAGAATCTGCCTATATATAAAAATCGTTGATTTTTTTGAATCTTTTTTAATTAATTGGAGTTCAACAATGAATTTTTGGAGGAATATATATTTATCTGTAGTTAAAACCACATCATCCATAAAATTAACGAATTTATTGCAAGGTTTTAAATAGTCGACTATAGCTGGAGCTATAGCCGGCTATAACCGTTTGAGAAGCATTTAGCTAATTTTTTTCATGTACAAGATAGCTCTTAGCTGCCGCTATAGCCCGATATAGCCATCTAAAAAAAGCTAAAGAGGGAAATAAGCCAGAACTTTTATTATTGTTAACTCCAACAATTTATAAAGTAATAAAGAAGCTAAGAAAGCTTAGATGACTATGTCAAGGTCAACTGGCAACAGTACAATAACACACATCGAGCCATTTGCAATTTTGTCAAAGTGTTTGACAGGCTTGTTAGCCTAGATTACATTGAATTAAGGGTTATGGATTTATGGACCAACTATGTGGGAACAAAAGTCTTAAAAAAAAAGATTGGCCTTCACATGTGCATCTCAGTGGGATACATTAATCTTTGAAGTTGACCAAAAAAAAAACTTACATAATAAGTAATAACACTCAAGCACATCTAATCATGTTTAACTCAAGAATTTGTATCAATTATCACCTGAATTCTGGATACCGTATAACAAATTAATCTGGATCAATGGTGCCTAGGGGAGAACCCCATGTGTGAATTTGTGGCCAATTGTAAGAGTTTTGAAGTGCCATATTTTTTTAACAAGAACACTTGCATTCAAAGCCAAGTAAATTTTACTAAAACGACTTCAAATCAGTATATAAAGTTGATCCCAACATTGTGTGCATAAGCTTTATCCATAGAGAAAGGAGAATTTCTGAACTATTATTTAGCTCAATCGACTACCCTCCGTTCCAAAATAAATGTCGTTTTATATTTTCATACTACAAGTTTGACTGATTTATAAAAATAAAATTGCAATATTCATATCTTCAAATAAATTTGTTAAAAACTAGATGTAAAGATCTTTCCGATGATACTAATTATTTATCATAAATATTTATATATTTTAATAAATAATTGTCGGCGGTTGTTTCTCGGTAAACGAGAACGACACTTATTTTGAAACGGAGGAATATGTGTTAAGCCAATATCCCAGCATAAGCATTTTACCTTGCACGGCTAAAAATGGGCAGCAACTTTCTATTTGCTTGGCACACCATTTCTCTTGTATAATAGATCAGAACATCACAATTCCATCATTTATTTTGAGGTCTTTCACAGATGGGAGGGATTAGATGGCCTGTATTAATTTGAAGCTACTGTAAAATTACCCTGAATAGTCCGATTCTCTATCCTAGATAACAACATAACGATCAGCATGTATCATTACAGTCATTTACAGATGGTATCAATTATGAAGAATATTATCTGTTCAGATGCAAATCTCATGGTTTTCTCAGACTTCATATACAGACCAGTAAGAGCTACCATATTAGTATCCATCAACAATGGTTATCGGAGGAACACCAGACTATAACATGTTCAGCAGGTACTAAACATGATATCATGATTGTCTATTGAGTCACTCAGTGCAACTTTGTGATGCCGATGAGTTGATATGTACAATCAAATTGTACCAAGTCATTAGGATCTTTACCACAAAAATAAGAGATTTTACAAGAAAAGGAATCTGAAGCAAAAAATTGCAAAAATAAGGATAGATTGTCTCCTTCATACATCTGCGTGCTGACATGCCTGTTACATGTGAGAAAGGACTTCAAGGAAACCCTAGATAGCAACCTTCAAGTACAAGGTTTGCCTTCTTAAACCTAGCAATATAATGATGAGAAATACTTCCCAGCCTCACTGAATCTAATGGTTCTTGGAGATGAAGGTTAGGTAATACCAAGCTGCAAATGCCAGGCCAAGCACAAACAATGGGAGTAGAAAGTCCAAGAAGGTATTTGGATTAGGAGGGCCTTTGTTCCCTTGCATTGTCCTGGAATTTGGTGGCACATCAGCACTCCAAGGTTCTGTGGCCTTCGATGCACTCGGACGAACATAGTCCTTGATGCTTCCGATCAAGTAGCTGTCCATCATGCTGACAGCTGAAGTGCTGTGTCCCACCTCTTCAAATGCTTCCGTGGCATCCCCGGAGGCTTCAAAGCATTTATTTACAGCCAGAGGAAACCAAGCTTAGCAAATTCTATTTACAGCCAGAGGAAACCAAGCTTAGCAAATTCTATCTATAAAAGTATCTTGTTTGAATCAATGTAACATGCTAAACATTAGTATAGTTTTGGTTATTCACTTAAATTCATGTCACACTTAATCCAAAGACAATTAGTTGAATTAATGATCTGGTTTCATTTGGGAAGAAAAAGTGCAATTACCAAGGCTAATTTTTTAACCTATTGAAAGCAACATTTGAAGTAAAGAATATGTTAACTTCCATGTGTTGGTCTCTCTTGAGCACAACATATTTCCAACATCACCTACCAGAGTTCCAGAGTTTTGGCAAACAGTTTTTCCAAAATTCATCTAACTCTTTAATCTTTCTAACAAGGCAATAGAAAGAGAATATTGTTGTACTAGTGAGAACGAAAAATATTTTAAGACTCAAGAGTTCCACATATATTCTATTATGCACAGCTTGGAGATATTTCTATTAGTAGAAAAAGAGGTTATAAAATGACCACACAGGTTAAATCCATTTAGACTAACCAGGGTGTAAATTATTAGAATTTCGACAGTATCTTTCACATTTTGGTACCATCCCAAATGCTACCTTGTAAGTGGTAATTCATGGTGTTTTTTTTTCTAACATGATTTCTTTTTTGAACGCAATTCTAACTTGATTCTCATGTAGCAGTTATAGAATGCTCAGGTCAAATTCTGCATTCAGTTTGCCCTGCAAAGTCTATCAGGTGAACACAGCTGCGCCAGGAGCCAGAGGTACCCGCGATGCTGTTTCAGTAAGTCTGAACAATGAAACCACCATTACAATTTACAAATGATAAATTTGGACCAACAAATGGTTTGGTACATGGATTACGGTTCTTTGAATTGAACAAGTTAAACATGCAACAGAAATGAAGCAGACGAGATGAAATCAAAGCAAAGTCAGGGAGCATAAGCTGAGCTTACTACCTGATGCGTGGAGGAGCACATCCTCTCCCCCAGGGTGGTCCTCCAAGAACTTGGTCACATCATACACCTGAAACCAACCAGCCAGTAGAATAATAATCAGACGTTCTGGTTGTGGTTGGTCACGGGTTGGTAGCTAGTGGCTGGCGCTCGCTCGTCGGAGAAGACGAGGCCGTCGTCCCCCACCCGTCATGGGCTTCGTTTCTAGCCCGGGCCTGGGCCTAGGATTGGGCCTGATACTGGGCCATCGTGGACAAAACGCAGCCCACCTGGCCCACTTGCAAGGCGTCTAAAATGGGGAAATCTTTGGCGCCGCTTTGCCTAGTCTTTTCCCCATTTCACATCGCCGCCGTCCCCGCCGGTTACCTGCCGCCTGCCCAGCCGGAGTGCGCCGCCGGAACCCGGAAGTTGAGCTGGTACGTGTCTCTCCCTCGCCGTGTTTCTTGCTTTAAGTGTCAGTATATACAGAGTTCGGTACTGCATTTTTGCGTGATGCAATCAGTTAGGGTGGAATCCGTTCAACTTCTTGCCGCCACATCGCACTAGGGCTGTATAAATCAAATGAAGCCTTATGAGGATGTGGATGTGCTCAAAATTCAAGTGTATGTGATTTTTTGCACATTTCCTTCACTACTAGTAGAAGTAGTCAATCTGAACAGTCAATGCAATGATTTTTGAAACTAAAAGGGCAAGCCCCCTTGGGCTATGCCGTGGGGGATTCTGGATTCAGATTTTTCTTAAAAAAATCTCCCATATGAACAAGGAATGTTTTCTATCTGAGAATTGTTTTGTAGAACTGTTGGTGTTCTAGAATCCAGAGAGGTAAATACAATTCAATTCTTACTTGTTACTGGAACGAACTGCGATCTTTGTGAGGGGAACCGATTGGAATATTTATCTTTTTTTCCATTCATTTGTAGTCATGGCAGATGAACCTTCGCATGCGTGTTCACGCGCTGATGAAGGTGGTGCGAAGGGTGTCCGGAACAACAAAAGGAAGTCTTCAAAGCATGTTCATACCCAAATAAGAAGTATGGGTCTGAAACAAGAAACGAAGGGGAGCACTATGTAATTTGTGTATTTGCTTTTGTTGCTTTGGTCCTCGTGTATCTCTTCATTGAAGAAGATACTGAGGATGAAGAAGAGGAAGACGAGGATGACAAGGAAGCACGTGCTGATCTCCTCAAGGCCGCTGTGGATTGCTTGATAGCATTGAAAGCATGGGCTGAGCTTGAGGTTGGCCCAGGGAACTCAACCATCGAAAAAATCCTTGGTGCTTCGATTTGTGCCAGGATACAATGAAGCAGTAGAGGAAAAACTGGAAGCTACAAGCAAGAGGAAGCCTTGAGTTTCTGTGAGATCATCTTTGATTCTAATGGTAGCAATTTCATATTGCTCATTGCACAGATCCAGCCATATCCATTACAATGATGGACTAAGCTTCATGTTCAGATCGAGAAGAATGAAGCTAGATCACCTTCACGAGCTTCAAAATTCTAATGGTTTATGTCATTTCTGTTTTTTTAACAATTGTTTGTACGAATCAGCTAGCAAATGGGTAGTTTCTCTGTTAATTTCACAAATGTCTGATGATGATCATTATGTGGTACACATTTGGCCCTTTCGAATGAATTGGTGTCATGACCAGAGTTTTTTTCTTGGGTCTTTTGTCTCAGCCCTTATTCTGTAGCCTAATCGTTTCTTGCTTTTTTAAACTTTCTTTCGTTTTTTTTTAAACTTTCTTTCCGTTCTTTCGCTTTTTAAAACCGAAGTCTCCGTTTGCCCCTATTTCTTGACCCCGTGAAAACATGATGAATAAGAGATTAAAAAAAATGTTCTGAGAAAAGAAAAAAATGGAGAGTGACTAAAATACCCCTTATCCTTAGATAGAAATCGTTCCGACTCTTTCTCGTCCAGTCCAGACGCATCCTCGCCAGACTCGGCGCGGCGCAGGCGTAGGCGGGGCGGGCGGCGCTTGGGCAGGCGGCTCTCCGGGGCGCGGGCACAAGGCTCGCCGGCGGCACGTCACGGGCGGAGGCGCGGAGGCCGGGTTCGCGGGCGCGTGGCACGGCGCACAGTCTCGATCTGCCGCCTCCCGAATCCCCCGCCCCATGGCCCGTGCTCCGTATGCTCCGTCCTCCTGGGCTGCTCCTCCTCCGTGGGCAGGCATAGGCGGCCGACGTCCTCCTGAAGTGCAGGGCTACAGGCCTACAGCGTCGCTGCCCCTACAGCCGCTAATCACCATCTCGCCCAGGCTACAACCGCTAATCACTATCTCGTAATGCAGCGTCTGCCTCCCAGGCTCCCCGCCGGCCATCTCGTACTAGTGTGTGGTGCTGCTGCAAGTGATTTGTTAGTTAGTTTTCTTCAAAATTGACAGAACATGTACGGGTTGCTTCATTCTGAATTGCTACTTGATTCGTCTGGGAATTCAATCAAAATGTTATGGAATTTTGCTATTAAATCTACCATTTTTTTGTTCGGAAATTTTCTGTTATTTCAGGTAGAATGGAAACCAAACCGAATTACTCAAAACCGAAATTCCTCGTTTCTGTGTTTTGCAATGAACCGAAAGTTTGGAATGATTCTTGTCATTCCTGTCGAGGGCATTTTCGCCTTTTCAGCTTATACTTGACGGTGTTAAGTCCACTTAACGGAATAGGGGCAACTGGAGGCTTTGGTTTTGAAAAATAAAAAGAATGAAGAAAGCTTAAAAAAACGGCGCAAAACGAGCAATTAGACTCCGAGAATAGGGCATTTTGCAAAAAAACCCTTTTTTCTTTCAAAGAGGTGTTTCGTTTGAGCTGAGTGGCCTGGGCTGTTTTTTTTTTTTTTTTTTTTTTGTGACTAGGGGCCTCGGCCGTTTGGTTGTGCATAAATTTTTTAAATAGACAAGTGATCAAACTTGTTGGAATCACAAAAGTCAAATGACTTACAATTTGAGACGGAGGGAGTATCTGAGAATTGTTTTGTACAATTGTTGGCGTTCTAGAATTCAGATACATGGCATGTGTGTGATGTACATGAATAGAAAAAAAAAAGTGGAAGATAACACTAGCTTTTTTTAGGATAGATGACATTACCTTTAACGTACAAATCCTCGAAAGTCTTGAAGCTGAACAGGTCACTGCGGCTCCATAATTGCTTGCACAGTACTTTGACTTCATTGTTTCTTTGTGGCCTCATTCCCTATATAAAGTTGCACTTCGCAGAAAACATCCCCGGCACCCTTCCTGGAAGATCCAGATCTCCCTTTGTTCGCTGCCATGGCATATCTCCACATCCTCATAGTGCTACTACTCTTCTCCCTGCAAGTCCCTGGAAATTCTGCAACGACGACAAGGGACACCATCTCAGCTGGCCAAGCACTATCCATTCACGACAAGCTCATCTCACAGAATGGAAGGTACGCCCTTGGGTTTTTTGAGGCAGGTAGCTCCCAAAACACAAGCAACTGGTACCTTGGCATATGGTTCAACAATATCCCCAAATTTACAGTAGGATGGGTAGCAAACAGGGATGACCCAATGAAGAACCACACCTCGTTGGAGCTCAAAATCTCCCACGACGGTAACCTTGTTGTCACAAACCGGGCCAGTAGTAATTCCATTGTCTGGTCTACTCAGGCCAGCATGAAAAGCAACAGCACCATTGCTGTTCTCTTGAACAGCTCAAATCTTGTCTTAAGAGATGCCTCAAACTCGTCCAATATTTTCTGGCAAAGCTTTGACCACCCGACAGATACATTATTCCAGTGGGCTAAGCTTGTTGGGACAATGCCACTGGCCTCAATCGCCGCCTCGTCTCTAAGAAAAACTCAGTTAGCCCGGCTACTGGGTTGTATTACGAGGAGCTAGACCCTAGCGGTGTTAACCAAATTGTCCTTGCATCACTCAAGTCCTCCAAACCTTATTGGTCCAGTGGTGTGTGGAATGGAAATAGATTTGAATCATCGCCGGAGGTGGCAAGGGACGTTGGTTACCTGTCATTTGTAGAGACTACCCATGAGAAGTATCTTATGTTCCATGTGTCAAATGAAACGATTTTTTATTATAACTTGGGTGTCTCGGGTCAGATAAATGTATTCATCTGGTCTGAAGGTTCACAAGATTGGGTACTTGCCCGTGCCGATCCTAGATCTCAGTGTGATGTGTATGCAGCCTGTGGACCTTACACAATCTGTGATGATGATGCTCTGCCTCATTGCACTTGTATGAAGGGGTTCACTGTAACATCCATTGAAGATTGGGAGTTAGATGATCGAAGCAATGGATGCTCGAGGAACACTGCGTTAGATTGCAAGTTTTCAAATGGAAGTTCAATAAGATCCATGGATAAATTCTTATCTATTCCATGTGTTAGTTTGGCTCAAAGTGAGCGCAAAACAGGGGATGCTAAAAGCAGTGGTGAATGTGCTCAAGTCTGCTTGGACAATTGCTCTTGCACTGCATACTCCTTCAGCGACAATACATGCTTTATTTGGCATGGAGAATTGCTAAACGTAAGGCAAATACAATGTGGCACCACAGCAGATTCAAATGGAGAAACTCTTAACGTTCGCCTTGCGGCTAAAGATATGCAAAGTTTAGAGAAAAACAGAAGAGTATTTACTATTGGAGTTGCCATTGGTACTAGTGCTGCTGCTTTATGCTTGTTTGCATTCATCATGCTGATAATTATTTGGAGAAACAAAAGGAAGAGCTCTTACAGAATCTCACAAACTGCCCAAGGTTGCAATGGAATCATTACATTTCGATACAGTGATTTAAAACGTGCAACTAAAAATTTCTCAGAAAAGCTAGGGCAAGGCGGTTTTGGTTCTGTATTCAAGGGGTTCTTGAATGACTCAACAGCGATAGCAGTGAAGAGGCTTGATTATGCTCATCATGGAGAGAAGCAATTCAAAGCTGAAGTGAAATCAATTGGAATAATCCAACACATTAATTTAGTCAATTTAGTTGGTTTTTGCTGCGAGGGTGCTAAAAGGTTGCTTGTTTATGAACACATGCCGAATGGCTCTCTTGATATTCATCTTTTCCAGAGCCATGCGACATTATTGAAGTGGAGCACTAGGTATCAAGTAGCATTGGGAGTTGCCAGAGGATTGACCTACTTGCATGAGGGGTGCTGTGACTGCATCATACACTGTGATATTAAACCGGAAAATATTCTCCTTTCTGATTCATTTATCCCAAAAATTGCAGATTTTGGGATGGCCAAATTCTTGGGCAGGGATTTTAGCCGAGTCTTAACTACATTCAGGGGAACTATAGGATACCTTGCACCTGAATGGATCACTGGAGTGGCCATTACACCAAAAGTTGATGTGTATGCCTATGGTATGGTTCTATTGGAAATCATATCTGGACAAAGGAATACATCTGTTTCATGTTTTTGCAGCAGTAGCAGTCATGATATTTATTACCCTGTACATGTTGCACGGATGATTGTTGAGGGAGATGTAATGAGCTTGCTGGACCACAGATTAAATGGTGAAGCCAATTCGAAGCAGGTCGAAATAGTTTGCAAGCTTGCATGTTGGTGTATTCAAGATGATGAGTCTAATAGACCAACAATGGCCGAGGTGGTTCAGACCCTTGAGGGTTTACATGAAATTAACATACCCCCAATGCCAAGATTACTTCAAGCTATTGCTGGGAGCTCTAGTTTTACTTGCTTGTAATCCTTATTTTCCCAAATGTATCATTTCTGATATCAATGTAGATGTTTGTCTACTTTCCTTGTATGCTTTGTTTTCATATAAACCATATAATGCAAAATTGTTGTATATTGTTCCATGGTATATAGAGCTCATATGTATGCCACACAAAGTTGATGTTATTCAGTTTTGAGAAAAAAAGTTTGTTTCGACATTTGGTATTCTCTTCCATTGAATTTGCTTTGTATTATGATGGTTTCTACACTGTACATGCTTTGAGTACAACCATTTGACTAGGGGCATTCATTTATGTTGATGCCTGCTTCTACATCCTTGATCCTTTGAGGTAGCACTTGTGTAGAGAAAAGAAATAAAGACTAAATTTATTCCATGATTATCTAATACTAAATTTTAAAAAGAATATAGGATTGGCACATTTTTACGGCCACCCCCACCGGCTGCTCATGACCGTCTCAAAGTCAAGGTCAGAGTTTTTTATCGGAATGTAATGCCTGTGAGAGTTGGCACGGTCATTAGCCAGAAAACAGAAGCAAGAGTAGTAAAAGCCAGTCATACGCCAGAGATACGCCGCACCAGGTGCGCTGATGATGCGGTAGGTGTAGGTCAAATATGCATGTGTTCAAGGCTAAAAGAATGACAAGATTAGAAAACCCCCTGTCAGAGTCAAGCCTAAAACTTGCATCTGTTGTGTTCAGTACTATTTTTCTTTTGTTGCCAGAGTGTATTTTGCGTGTCAATGTTATTATTTTTCCAAATACCTGTCAGAGTTGATAAAGGTCATGATCTTTAGATCTTAGGTGGGATTCTTTGACTCGGCTAAGCCAGTAATTTCGAAGCTTCAATAAGAAGTTTGTTTGCTCTTAGTTTTCTGAGAGAACTCTTGAGAGAGGCGGCTATTCTATTTTAGCTATTCTTCTTACCTGTCAATTATCAGGACTCGTCACAGTAGGCCAGATCAGTGCTCAGTAGAAACTAGAATAGCAGGGATCAACTCTGAATCTCCATGGCAGTGACCTCTGAATGCTGCAGTTTGAATCCACGGGAGTTACCTTTGAATGGCACTTTGAATCCACAGGTGTATAAACAAGAAGAGCAGGGATCAACTGTTATAATTTAGACCGACCTGTTTGCTGATCAACCCCTTCAATTTTGCTGGTTGCCCAGGCACCCGTTGGCCATTGTTGACAACCTGTTTATTTGGCCGATTATTTAAGTTTGAATTTCGTTCAGCTTAGTTATGAAATTTGGTATGTGAAGATTAAAGATCTCATGATTAATTAATAAATCATTAACTGGTTATAAAAGGTTGACTAGTAGTCTAATTTGAAAAATAATAACCAAGGTGGCCGTTATCAATTCAATATAATCCTATGGTTGATGATTAGCAAATCAAAGAGCCAAAGGCCAGTTGCAGTGTCTAAATGAAATATTGCAGCTGTGTACATGCATAGAGGCTAGAGCCTTATTCTCGGTGACCATGCATACATATAAGCACAGGCAGTCATGAGACAGAAAAGCTAACACATCGGAGAGATGTGTTTTCAGTCTTAGAGAGGTATTTTCTGCGTTAATACGTTGATTAAACAATAGGAGGAGAAAGAATTATGGTTATCAAATCTTATTCAAACTAGCAGGCTTCAGGTTTTTTTTTTTTTTTTTTTTTTTTTTTTTTTTAACAGAGCCGGTAAACTACCAAGATCAGACCTGTTCTAGCTAACTCATATGCTACTTTATTATACTCACTTGGTATATGTACAACTCTAACGTCAGCAAACTCATCACAGAGGACAATCTGTAATCACCCGGTGCCTGAAAAGCTTGCTTGACCATCAGCGCATCAGTTTCAAGGATAATCTTCTCAATACCAATGTTATGCGCCGCTTTTGCTCCCTGAATATGCATGCCACCAATCCAGCTTGCAAGCTTCCAACACATGGTTTAATCTCCCTGCACCAGCCAGAAGGACCTCACCAACGTCGTCCCAAATTATAAAGCCCCAGCTCCCTTGTGCTCTCTCTTTTATGAAGCCGCCATCCACATTGATCTTACAAAACCAACTGGAGGTCGACTTCATGGCTTCCGACAAGAAGCTGAGGTCTCCTCTAATCTGCTCCAGCCCCAATTTTCTCCATACTTTCTTGGCCCATTTGCATTTGAAGAAGAGATGTGCTCCATCTTCATCATATCTCTGACAGAGAACACATCTTGTATCCAGCTCCATTCCCCTTCTTCTCAGATTACCCCTTAGGGCAAAAGAGTTGTTTGCAAAACACTATATAAAATGTTTAATGAGTAAATTGCAAGTGCACCTAAATTATTAAAAAGATATAACACATGCGCACTCAAACAAAAAAAACGTAACGTCTAGGTACTCAATCTTTTGTTCTTGCTCATCAGTGGTACTATCGTGGCCACATGGACGCCAGCAGCTGACGTGGACAGGCCACTTGGCTTAAGGACTTAGACTTTTTGTAGAAACCACCCCACTGAAACTCCTTCCTCGCCTCTTTCTCCTTCCCACTTGGAAGTCGAGCTCGGAGTCGACTGTGGCGGCGGATGCCGACGCGAGCTCGAGGTCGACGTCGTCGCTGCCGTCGGCAGCGTTGGGTTTCGCGGCCGCGGCCATGATGAAGCGGGCGACGGTGAGCTGGATGCCGGGGTGCCCGCCGACGAAGAGGACCAGCACAGCCTAGGAGACGTCCGTGCTTGCTTTAGCTTTGCCTTTGGCTTTGCCTGCCTGCCTCGCTGCGCCAAAGCCTGGACGACGACACCCAATAGCAACATAACAGTCACAGCACTGGCTCGCCTTCGTTGCTTTTCGGCCAGCAAGGCGCGCGGCCGCCGGCGGCCTCCGCTGCCACGTCGTCGGCATGCATGGCCACGCAATAGACGGCAGCCTCGCACGTCGCCTTCCTGCCAGGCTGAGGTGCTGGCGAAGCCGCAGCGGAGCTGCTCGCGCTCGCCGGCGAGATCACGGCAAAGCAGCTCGTGCGACGCCCGGCGACATCGCGGCAGACGGCGAAATTCGTCCCAAATGCGCCACCGTTTTCCAATTCCTCGCGCACATGGCATCGCCCGGTTCTTAGCTAGTACCTGGACGTGATCTCATCGCAATTCATCAAGGATAAGCGACGGATTTTGAGTTCTTGGTGACGCTGCCGCCATGGCCACTGGAGCAGAGCTCCCACTCGCTAACCCGGAAACCCGCTGCAGTAGCTCGCGAGCACGGCTTCCCACACCGAAGCCATGGCCGCAGGTTGTAGGCGTTCGTGAGCCCAGCCTTCCGCACCGCCGCCATGGCCGTGCCCAGATGAGTCGCAGCCGCCATGGCCCGCGGACGCTCGAGCTGGTGAGCAGTCGACGCCGCTGCCACGACCTTGCGCAAGCGAGACAACACCGTCAGGCGCCATGACGGGCGGGCGCGTGCGCGGGCGGCTCCGCCGCGGCCTCCCGGCGCTCCGCCGCTGCCAAGCGCGCGCGCGCGGCTCCGCCACGGCCTCGCCGGCGCGAGCACGAGCGGCCGGCGCCCCGACACTGCCGGGCGGGCACGCGAGTGGGCTGCTCCGCCGCGGCCGCGCGAGCGCGAGCGCACGGCGCTCCGCCGTTGCCGGGCGGGCGGCTCCGCCGCGGCCTCGCCGGCGCGTGCGCGAGCGCTCGATACTCCGCCACTGCCGGGCGGGCACACGCGAGGGCGGCTCCGTCGCGGGCTCGTCGGCGCGAGCGCGAGCGGCCAGCGCTCCGCCGCTACCGAGAGGTTGAAGACGACACGGCCTGTGCGGCGCTGGAACAGAGAGAGAATGGGAATGGAGCAAAGAGAGAGAGGGAAAAATACGACGGGGGTTTCTCAGATATAGTCCATCGAGCTGGCATCAACATGTCCACGATGTCTGTTCCACGTCAGCTCTGATCGCCCGCGTGGCCGCCCGAGTACCGTTGCATAGCCAAAACAATAGATCGAGTACCTAGATGTTACGTTTTTTTTGTTTGAGTACCTAGGTGTTACACGCCTAATAGTTTAGGTACCTCTGATGCAATTTATTCTATTGGAGCAGTTGAGCTTCCAAACTTTCCCCCATATTCTATTTGAACGATGGGATAGCAAATGTGTTTGTATCCAGGTGGAAATTCCAGCAGGTATTGTGCTACAGTAAGACGCCAGGAGAGGCAGATAGTAAGCACTGAAGAGCGCTTAGAGAGAAACTTTTTACCAACTCTTTAACTTTTATTTTCATTTAACAAAAGCTATTGGAGGGCCTTCTTTCTCCTTTTGGGAAAAAAAGGATTTAGATAATTGTTTTGAACCAAAAAAAATATTCACGCTAACCGTCGTTCTTCTGTAATAACTGCAAAGAAAAAGCTAAAACTAGCCAGACGCTCGGAAGCACGCAATAATTCTGTAGTGTCAAAATGTCCATCGTCTGACAACTAAGGTCGCCTCCACCTATAAACCACCAAATGGATGTATTTGGAGCTTTTTACAAAGCGAACAACATTGGCTGAAATCTTATTATTTTTTACTTTTGAGCCGATGATCCAACACAACTAATGTATTGGAACAAAGTGTGCTGACGAAGCTCACAATGGCTATCATTTAGATCACAGTACTCCACAATGGCAACAAATGATAGCGATGAATAGATGATCCTATCAATCCAGTATTTAACCATTTTAACAAGAACACTATTCACAGTCTAACCTCTGAAGCAACAAGGAAGCAATCCTTTTTTTTTTTTTTTTTTTTTTGAAACTAGGAAGCAATCCTTGACTGAACTGGAATTAGATATATTTGCAAAGTAACTAATAAATGGTCACTGTTCTTTTATATAATCCACCTTTTGCATAGAACAAACAACTCTCCGTTTGGACAGATTAGCCGAGGGAACTACTACAAACACTTACTATGCCATCCACACTTAACGTACCGGCACGGTAAAAAAAAGATACCGGACCTGTGTAGCACTTGTTAAGGAATCTTGAGCTAAAGTACTTTAGGAACTGAACTAGGACATCAAGACAACCGAAACGAGCCTAACCAGTGGTGTAGTTTGCAATAAGGAACTTGTTTTTGCTGGCTTGGTCCTCGTGCAAATATACCACATCTTTCACCTTCTCAACTAGCTCCTCCAGACCAGTGACTCCGAAGCTCTCATAGTCAATGATCTTCTTGTACCGTTGCTCATATAAACTCTCGAAATTACCAAGCGGAACAGGGCAGGAGTAGCAAACAAGAAGCTCCTGAATCTCCCTTCTGAAATTGTCTAGATGGTCATTGAACAGATATACCCCATCTATATCTGGGTTGATATTTGGTTCATCCTCTGACAAATCATCTGATGAGCTGCCCAACTGCTGACATGCTCCTATCGCGCTTTCCTCAAGAGCAGAACTTCCTGTGCTTTTCTTCTTCAAAATGATTGGCGTACTTGAATAGTTCTTCATGTTCCTATCAACAGAATTACAGAGGCAGATCATCTTTCTGTGACCCTTCCCTATGACAACAAAAGAGTCAGCCAGCTTCTCGAAAAGATGAACAAGCTTAGCAGCTCCATATTCTGATACATATAGGTGTCTGCCAAAGAGTTTTAGGTACTCTGAGGGAATACGAACAAGTGGGACACATCCTCCAGATAATTCAAAGAGACGTATTAGTTGACCCTTCAATCCTTGAAGATCACCAGGACGAACCCACCATGACTGCTCATCTGTCGAACCTTGGCCTGTCTCAAGAATTCCGCTCTGACCACATGATAAATTATGAGGCCTTGATGATGTACCACAGTTCCCATCTTCAACAGTATACAAAGCTTTGCTTGGTTCTCTAGTTGTCTGGAAACTGCTGTAGCAATACATTTGGTTGACGGGAGGTCTGCCACCATATTCATTCCTTGATGTTCCAGTATATACAATGGCTTCCTCTTCATTCTGATTGTCAGGGAATTGCCCCACATTCCCACTGTTGACATAACATGGATAATCAGCCAGACGGCGCACCAAGGACCTAGGGATCACAATACCTTCACCACGGGCAAGGCTAGGCCAGTCCCACACGAAACTCCCGGCACTGCTCAGAGCTGATGAGACGGTAACTGAAGACGGAATGGCAATGACAATGGTGTATCCACGCTGGCCAAGTATATGCAATGCTGGAGCAAAGTCCACATCACCAGATATGAGCATAATGGATGATGGTGGGTGATTGTCAAGTGCAAAGAGGAACATATCAACCAGTATGGCCTTATCAGCAGCATCTTTCCGTCCATTAGGAACATCAACAAGTTTGACTCCAGTTCTCTGGCATCCCTCCCTGAGCCTCCTTGGGAAAGCATTGAAATCTCCATAAGCAGACAGCATTGTCACAGCACCCCTAACGACAGGATGCATGCGCAAAGCCATCCTAACATTGCCAGCAACATCTTCTGGTCGTACATCACTTGGAACAGGACAGTTCTCAATGTCCCAAAAGATAGCCACAGGACCAAGAACAGCATTTGACTGGCCATTTGTTTGTGAATACTCCATATTTGATCTAAGCATCATCATCCTGTTCTGATCTGGTTCTGACACCATAGCTTTTGGTGAGAGTGAAGTGACACGACTAGCCATTGCTTTATCTTCCGAAGACATTATGTTACCTGCATACCAAAACAAAGATAAAAGTTCAGAGCATGAAACAAATAAACACAAGTGTGAAGAATGCAGTAATATCAGTAGCAAATATTATGCAACATCAAAGCAATGTAAAACACCTCAATCAACAGCATGTCACAGTTGAGATATCACTTCCTATGCAACAAGAAGAAACATTGTTTCAGCCATCCAACAAACTAAATACTATAATCATAATACATCATATCAACTACTCCCTCTGTCCCAGTAAAAGAGTCGTTTTAGACTCGGTCACTGGTACCAAGGAAAGCCTATGTGCCTAGTCTGGTGCTCTGGAGCCTGCAGAAACTCTCTCTCCTTTCCGTGCTCTGGAGCTGTGTCTCCTTTGTCTTGTTCCTCGTCCTTCTCTTGGAACATGAGAGCGGTGGGGGTGGACAGTGCAGACAAGCGCTGAGCAAAGGCATGAGAGTGGCAGTGGAATAGCCTGTAGGGTCTATGAATGCCTAAAACGACTGTTTTTCTGGGACATGGCTCGAGTCGTAGAACGACTCTCTTTCCGGGACGGAGGGAGTATGAGTTCCTCTGTACAACAATCACATCTAATTTGCCTAAATTTAGATATTATTCTTTGCTATAGCTAAAGAGGGGCTATTTCGTGCTCACAACTAAACAGTGGGAGCTGAACTGGTAGAATCAATATTTATAGTAGATGTAGTAATTCATCCAGTTTTGTCACTGGCACTGCTAGCAAAAGGTATCATCATATCTCGCGACTAGGTACAGTATGGACATGCCTTTTGCCTCTTTCAACCAAAAACAGAAAATAATGCAGAAGATTAACATGGACAAGAGAATGCCTCTGTTCTGTTATTATAGACTTATATGGTTGCATAAAGCTCAACTCGGGTATAAGACGACCAAAATGTTGGTAAAATAATGAGCAGAGGGGAAGTGCCGATAAATCTCTATGGAAGTATCATAATAAGTAAGCAGTATCGATTAACAGCAACACAATTCACCAGTACTTAAACTATGTCATGAATAACAACATTAGCTACTCAATTGCATGCATCAATCTAGTTTAAGTTGTCTATGTCCTATGTGTCACTGATATGGGAAAAAAACTGCAGAAATAGAGATGTGATTCCTTGAATTTAGTTCTTTTTTACCCAAAAATTAAGTGTACTTTCAAAAATGGGTGCATACAGTGCAACGAATGCATAATCCTTGTCCTTGAAATGATAGTTCTCTATCAAATCAATGTAAAAGAGATACTCAAAAAAATAAGATAACAATAACTCCCTACATCTCCAGGAGATAATAGCCAAGCTTAATGTAATCCATGGAATTTACAAGAAAAACATTCTTTGTTTGATTTATACACTCAAACATATTACTACACAACCAATTGTAGCTTAACGTAATCCATGGCACTTACAAGGAAACATTCATTATTCATTTATAAACTCAAACATATTATTCCATGACCAATTGTATTCAATTTGGTGGTGCTGAGATGAAGGGACTAAAGCTAAACAACATAAATGAAAGAGAAAATGACAAACTGATGTTATCTGCCAATCAGAAATGGAAAAATAGGGGACTAATACAAAACTCAAAGTGTCATCTAATTCCTGAGAAAGTTTACCAGCAATCAACTAGTAGCATATATCTGCTCATTTGAATTTAGTTAGTGAAGACAGGAAGACAATTCGCAATGATTTGTTCATTTGAATTTAGTTAGTGATAGGAAGACAATTCGTAATAACAAGAAACTAAACAGGTAACTGCACATGCAAAAGCTTTGAACAGAACTGGGCTTGGTTAATAGAAAATTCCATCCATATTTTGGGGCGAATTTCAGTTAGGCGCAGACTGTACATAGAAAGTAGCTCAGACAACAAGCATGGCAGTAACCTAGTGCTGGACATGAAAGAAACATGTCACACATTAAATAACCCACTAATCTTGCTCCACTGAAGAAACAACCACAAGCATTAATCCATTCATTCAACATAAACTCCGAAGCCCTATGCAGTATCAGACACCACCACGCTTCGAAATCACATCTGCAGGTGTGTATCATCACAAATCATGCCAGAAACTAACGCCACTGCAAGATTCATCGGGCGCACCGCGCACAGCCACAGACGGACCTAACCTAAAAAGTTAGGTCGGATAGATACTCAGATTGCGGCGCGTGCAAGGCAAACCGATTCTTACCAACGGATGGGGCGCTGATCCGTGTCCGTGCGGGCGTACGGATCTCCAGCCGCGGCACGAGTCGGAGACGCCGGAAGCGCCCCCGCCGGTGTGGTTCCCGGGGCCCAGAGAAATCGGGGAGTAGAGGGCGGGGGCAGGAGGACGGGGCCTTTCTGCGGCGGAGGCGGCGGGGAGAGGAGCGTATGCCTCAGCTCGCAGCTGCCTAGTTCGGGGAGGGATGGGTTTTCCGGCCGCCCGATCGGTGGATCGACGGCGGTCGCCGGCGGCGGGAGGAGGTCGGTTCGTCGAGGGAATAGAGGAAAGCGGAGAGGAGGGGAGGTCGGCGATTTCGCAATTCGCGTCAGCACGTGGAGATGGATGAGATCAATGTGGGAAAGGATCGGTGGCGGTTCTGAGCGGTGGGTCCAACCTGTCAGTGTCTGTAGAGATGTTGCAAGGCGGTCCTTGGTAGGCACGGATATTTTACGACTAGCAGCATGGCTCATGTTTCACGTTTGTCGGAAGACTCGTTTTGCTAACAAGAAAATCTGAATCATGTGGCTATGACTGATTTGAACTGGCCCTACGATGATGATTCATGTGGTTAGATGTGAACTTCCACCTAGTTATTAAAGAGGGTGAGAGATTATGGGATTTGGTACCAACTAATTATATTGACAAAAAAGTGGGTAAACCTATATGCATTTGTTCATAGTAGCTAGTTGAATTAGGCATCTCCGAGGTTGTCCTTTTGCGCGTCACTTGAATCGACCCTAAGAACTCGGGACATGTTTGATTGCTTACCACCACAAGCCACAGTATAGATCTCACAACAAAGCAATGGTGCTATTCAGTGAGTAAACCGGGACATGTTTGATTGCTTACCACCATAAGCCACGGTATGGATCCCACAACAAAGCAATTGTGCTATTGAGTGAGTAAACTTTAACGTATCACACATAGTTGCTTCTACTAGTTTTTAATTGTTTTTCTTTGCCACAAGTGTGGCATTGGATTCTAGTGCCACAACTTTGCATTGTTATAGATACCACATCGCGAGATACGACCACCAACCAAGCAGACCCTCATTTTTCATGCTTGACTTGGGTCGATTTGCATGACGTATTCAAGCTCATCTAATCTTAGGATAGCCAATCCGCGTGGCTTCTATCCCTTTCGTGTCATCCACCTCGTTGTGCTGTCACGAATGGATCCACTTGCACAACACCACTTCACATCATGCCGAGAATGTCATGCCCGATGATAAGTGCTCACGCCCTTCAGGCGGATTCGCTGCTCTGAAGGCCGAAAGGCCTTTCTTCCTCCCTAACCTCTCGCATCATGACAATAAGATGGGCCAAAAGGTATTTCATCCTTCCTTATCGCCCATGTCCTGATGAAATGAGAGCCCATGTACCTACTCTTATAAACACAACAAAACAACTTAGCAGCCCCTTGTCTGAAATGGCGTGGTATTGGCGTATCTCCTCAAGAGTCCATCGAAATGATGGCCATATCGCACATGCATTCAGTTCACCCGACACACCCGTATCATCTTGTAATGCAAAAAATGAGTTTGTTCGATCGCCCTTTGCTTCCACTAGTGTTGACCCTATTAGCTTCCCTAGCAGATATAGCGATTCGAGAAGGGCGGGGAGGAGACACCAAACAATATACTATCTCCCAGCACTTGCGAGATAGGGTCTGGTGAGCATACCGCCGACTCGGGCAAAGGCGGGTGTGTGCATGGTCATGTCACTGGGGTCTTGTAAACTATAATCTCACTGGCTTTGAACATGTTGAGGCGACTCATCCTAGCACTGCCACTGACCATGTTTGGGTGAGGCGGTGTTATGGTCGTATTTGGTTGAGATGTTGTGGTCTTGTAGCCCAAAGTTTGGCCTTATGTATAGATATTCAAGTTAGTGATTGGAGATTGAGAAAAACATGAATAGAGAGACAATTCATGAAATTGAACTTTGGTGGATTGGTGACCTAGGGTTACCAAGACTAAGCTGCTGACTTGCCTTTTCTTGCATCCATGTGAGAGAGATGGATTGGAACTTGGAGATGTCCTTGGATGAAACACATATCTCTAGTTAGAGAGTAATTATTTGAGGAATTCATGAGATGGAGGAGTAAGAGAGGCATAGGGCTTACACTTGAGATGGATCTGGTTGCTATCACCTTCATCTTCTCCACATGCAAGGTGAAATGAAGAGTTATGGACGGGATTTTGCATTTGAGAAGAAACTAGGTGAGCTTACTCAAAAGATGGAGGTGAAGATGATGATCTTCATCCTCTTCCTGAAGTTTTGGTCCTTGATCTTGGCTTGGATCTCTTCTTCCTTTTCTTTTCCTTCTCTTACTTTCTCTTTCCCTCTCTAGTTCTTGTTTTCTCCACTTGAAGAGAGGGGAAAGGATGAGAGTGAGTGGATGAAGAGGAGAGAGTGGGTTCTAGTGAGACCAAGAAACTCCATTGTGGTGCCAGGTGCGGCCATGGTGGGGAGAGGAGGGAAGGTCATCTAAATAAATAATTCTTCTTACTTAGTGTTCTGGCGAACAGTCCACTAGGAAACGAATGGTCTAGCAAAATATGCAATTTTAGAATATGTTGTAGAATTAAGATAAAGAAATTGAAATTGGTGTTTTAGTATAACTCATAGAAGTTGTAGGAACCACTTAAGGCTCATAGAACACTCTTTGGGTGATAATTTCGGGGTTTGTCTTAAGTCAAACGATCAATTGACCAAGATTGACTAGAGTTCACTTTTTTTTACCAGAACCAGAAGTGTGTTTTCAAGATTGATTACTAGCTAGAAGTGAGTCCTTGTTGATCAAAAGTTGAAATCAGGAGTGTTTTCATTAGGTTGGCTAGGTTATATACATCCACTTGTCTCCTTGTCGGTCTTCGACTATCATCATGATAGTATCATGGTTATTCGTCTCACGACGCGAGATCTCAAATAGGGTGGACTTCGCCTCCGTATCGTTACTGGAAGCCACACTCGGAGCTGCGGATGCTCTCGATATGCACACTATTATTTTCTTCTAGAGAGCGAGAGAGGAGCTGTGAATCTTTAGTGTTGCCATTTCTTCACTATGTTTTTGCTTGGTGTATAAATTTTGATTTGTGATATGCGTCAATGCTGTCACCTCTGAAGTTTGATTACACTACAATTCAATTGCATTGCTTGTATAATCGTATAGTCATGGAAATTAAATCTGGGATGACTGAAACTGCTAGGCAATTTCTTTTGAGAAACTAATGCTTAATACCATGTCAAAGTGTGGGCAAATACACACAAACCGGAAGCAAAAGCCAGAGCAAAACCCAAACATACCATGGCACCGCAAAGTGCAAACGATTCGGAAGAAAGGAAAGCAACAACCAAGAGGTCATGCCATGCATGAATAAAAGCACACACATCACACGCCACGATGCATCATCATCATGCATGCACTATGGATCAAACGCACGACGTGCTTCCTCGTCCCATGGCGCAATGGCCGGCCTGGCTATACCCGTGTGGGTGCACATTGCCCAGAGCACGGTGATGAACTCGCCGCCCTGCGCCAGGGCTTCCTTGTGCGCCTTCACGTGCAGCTCGCCGCTCGACGGTGCCAAGTACACCATCAGCTCCGTCCAAAGGTCGGCAAGTAGCTCCCACACCTGATCCTCCCGTCTGCCTTCAGCCATCTCCATCAGCTTCTTCCCCAGCTCTGCTCCCTTGTGCACCACCATGGTCGTCGTCGTCGTTGTCTCCTCCTGCGGGTGCTCTTGCACGGGTTCGAGATTAACCAGCTTGCTGTAGACGGTGCCCTCGAGAGACACATGGTACCTCCAACACCCTCCCATCACCTCCTTCAACTTCTCCTTCACGTTATCGTACACACGCTTGGTCCCTTCTATATTGTCGGGGAGCAGCTCCGGGCACGAGGCCACCAAGAAGGCAGTGTACCTGGACAGGGTCGTCGCCACCTTACGGTGAGGTCCCGTTGGGGCCTTATTCTCCAGCGGGCACTTCACCTCCAGCAAGCTGGTGGCGATGTGCCAGGTGAGGATGACCTCGGCGAGGCTCTTGCTCTCGCACGCCTTCAAGAGATGCCGGGAGCTGTCCTCGTCGTAGTGGTGCTTCGCCGACCACGCCCGCGGCGCAGACGAGCCGTTGCTGAGAGGGGCGGCACCGTCGACGACGTGGGACACTAGGTACTCCACAATGGACTTCTTTACCTCAGTGGGCACCACCTTCTTCCTAGGCAGCAGAGCCATGGACGACAGACGGCCGCAACTGAGCAGCGACCACTGGTTGAAGGAGAGTGCAGGGCGGCTCAGTTTTCGCCGTACCCACAGGATGCGGCGGATGAGCCCGGTGATCAAGCGGCTCTTGCGCCAGTGGGGCTTGGCCTTGTACTCACAGAGCAGTGACACCATGATCCAGCTGGAGAGGATGAAGACGAGGAACTCCCAGACCTGCTCGTACAGGAAGGTGAGCAGGAGCAGCATGGTAACGGCTAGGTCGACGGCGGTGAAGAGGGCCTGCGGGATGCTGACGACACTTGTCAGGAGGCATCCGAGAACATTGAACGTGCCTTTTGACAGGATGTAGTTGTCACTCCTGATGCTGTGGTAAGCGTACGCCACGTCGCCATTGGCGCAGAGAATGAAGGTCAGGAGGCAGAAGGCCCACACCACGACGGGGAAGATGATGTAGTTGGCTAGGAAGAAGAAGGGGTTGGAAAGCACCACCGGCACGACGGAGTGGTAGAATTCGCAGAGGAACTGGATCTCCTCGTCGAACACCTGGAACAGGGCGACCGCAACCACCGTGGCTTTCAGATCCACCTTCCTGTGCTGCTCCTCGACCAAGATCTTGTCGGCGCTCTGGAGCAGCTCCCCGCGCAGGCCTCTGAAGATGAGGCTCCGGCAGCTGCTGGCCTCATCGTCGGTGATGGGGTGGTCCTCAAACCGCCGACGTAGAAGCTTGTGGAGGGCAAAGGAGAGGCATAGCCTTTTCAGGCTTGGATCTTGTCGGAGTAGTTTGTCGTTCGCATCCTTGTCCTTCCAGATGTCGCCCACCGTGACGATGCCGACACCGTCGTCGTTCTCATCCTTGTCCTCCTTCACCAGATGGTAGCCCTTCTTGGAGCTGACCTTCATCTCCAAGGTCGCTTCACCCATCACGGCGTACTTACATTTCATCAACAGCTCTTCCGGGGCCGCCTCGTCAGCTGCAGGTTCGCTGCCGTGGTCGTCTCGAATCATGTCCATGTACCAGCTGAGCTGCTCGGCGTTCTTGCTGTAGGCGAAGGAACGCTTGAGCAGCTCGTTGATGGCGACCCGCTGCACCAGCTCCGCCGCAGCGAGAACCCACAAGGTGCCATAGATGGCCTTCTTGCCGGTGCTGCTGAGGTTGTAGAAGCAGGGGCGACGCCACATTGACTTAGGGTGGTGCACGGGCACCAGGGTAGAAAAAATATTTAGCACTAGGTTGCTTATTTTCACCACGTAAATCAGTTGAAGTAGGCATATTTCTACATTACTGTTCACGCTGTGCACCACCATGAATTTTATAGTAGCTTCGCCAATGTGTAGAAGACGAGGTAGCCCAGCCACGCGATGCGGGAGGCCCGGTCGATGGTGCTCGAGTAGGACTGCACGCCCACGTTCACCAGGATCGCCTCCACTTTCCTGCGGAGGAGCTCCACGAGGAGCATCCACATGAGGATCGTCCGGGCTCGGAGTGACAGCTCGGTACCACCAAATTTGCTGTAACTGGAGCGAGTATAACTACTCGTCGCCGCAGCCATGGCGGCGGCAGCGCCTTCGTTTTTGGCCTCGGAGAAGAGGTAGGACATGACAGGGAGGAAGAGGGACAGCGAGGATGAAAGGAAGAGGCGGACAGTGGGGTTGAGGATGGCGCTCACATCGGAGAACCGGCTGAAGAGGTTCAGGGTAAAGAATAGCGCCGCAAGCATGAACATGACGACCGAGGTGAACACCATGGTGGCCTCATTTCTCTGGTCTGCATAGGACGCGGTGAGGTTGTACACGAAGGGATTTAGTATGTTGTAGCAGGTATCATTGGTGATATTATGTGCTGTGGAGTTCGTCATCTTCGATCAGCTAACTGACTGGAGTGCACAAAATGTCCACACTGAGCCTGCAGATTGCCACCCCCATATAAATATGTATGGCCATGCATCTTCTACGAATTGATGAGCACGGAATCGCGTGAACGACAAGATCAATATCTTTAAGAGAAAGTGAAAGCACTGGTCTTAATAACTTAATAACTTTATTCTTCACTGTCTCTCTTTCTGCGAATAGAGAAAGGCTTTGTATGATGTTGATGGGCCAGCAAAACTCTAGCCCCCAATACGCTTTAAATTAGCTTATCGGAAACAAATTTACCATGTTAAGAGAGCGATGTATTCCGTCTGTTCCAAATTCAAAGACGTTAGCTTTTTAGTATGTACGCACTTAAATAAATATATAAACATACATATATAGTAAAGACAATGTGCAGGAGAAAAAACAAAATGGCTTGTAATTTGAAATGATGGGACTATAGTTTTAAGGCTGAAAACTAACTAGTTGCAATATTTAATTTTGGCTGCATCATGTGTTCATATTCTAACACAATATTCATGTATATATTTTTTATCTATACCTCCTGTCAGGGTTTTTAGTCGGGGCCCTGACGTGCAGTTGACGTAGATCGAAGAAGGGGAGGAGGTGGTGGCATGGGGAGCTGTCGCGGCCTGCGGCGTGCGCGGCGAGCGCGTGGGCAGTGGTGGGATGGTGACGGTGGAGGGGGCGGCGCGGCTAGGGCTAGCGCGCGGGGTGAGAGGGAGCGGGAGGAGCCGGGAGAGATTAGGGTAATTGGCTTTAGCTATGTTCCTTTCTTGATTTACCTTATTACATAAGCCTAGTATTTATTGCCTCAAAGGAGACTTGGCTCCTAAACAACCCTAGGAGATCCTTATTTTTTTCGCGAGCAGGCATATATGCTTGTATTTCATTAAGAGGGAAGGAATGGTCGTAAGACCTACAACAATACAAGAGAAGCAGCAGATGAAGGCGAGTAGCCAACATCGCACCCTAAACTACTGGATTACAAATAGTTTGTGATTACAAAATGGCACTATGGTGCGACCAAAGACCCACGATCTGCGTCAACGTGCGGTACCCTGGCTCCATCCAGTCTTCGGCTTCCCGGTGTGCTGCCCGAACCATCTCCAAGTGAGTCGCAGAATGCCTGCTGAAAACCCTGCTGTTACGCTCTTTCCACAGCGTCCATGCCACAAGCATGACGAGCGCGTCGAACGACGGCCTACCCTTGCTGAGCACTGACTGCCTCGCTGCAATCCACCAAACTCCGAGGCAATCCGCGGCGACCGGCACCAGGTCTTGAAACTCCAACGATGACAACAAGGCAAACTAGAGCTGCCTGGCGACGACACAACCAACGAGCAAGTGAACAATAGTTTTTGCCGCTTGGCCACAGAGGTTGCAAGCGTCATCTGCTTGTAATCCATGTCGATGTCGCCTATCCGCGGTCCATAGTCTCCGATGAAGTGCGACCCACATAAAAAACTTGACCTTTGGCGGCGCCTTGGTTCCCCAGACTTCTTTGGCGCCCAACGGGTTGGTGGAACCTGTGAAGAACGCACGATATGTCGTCGAAGCCCGGTACTTGCCATCAGCCGACCACTTCCAAACGAAGCGATTAGCCGCCACCGAGTCCAGAGTGACCTCCTCAAAGATCCTCCACACTCTAATGTACTGCACAAGCACCTGGACCGTTGGCGCGCCCACGATGTCGCGAGCCCATCAGTTCTGGAACAAACCTTCCTTCAAGGTACGCCGTCTCCCTGCGACCGAAATTGCCTTGTACAACTGTGGCGCGAAGTCGCACAGAGGTCCAACCGCTGCCCACCTATCTGTCCACAAGCGGGTCTGGGCGCCGTCACCAGGAACGACCGACATGCTCACCTTGGTCATGGCCATGACGCCTCGTTCCTTTCCCGCAGGCAGCGCGTTCCAGCCGCATTCTGGCTGCATGTGACATAGCCACTCCCAACGCAGCCTTAAGGCCAGCCCAAAGAACCTTAGATCAACAATTCTGAGACCTCCTAGCGATGTTGGACGGCAAACCGTAGTCCACGCGACCTTGCATGCTCCCCCCGTTGCGGACTCCGTTCTACTCCAGAGAAAGGCGCGCCTTCTCTTGTCAATTTGGTCGATCCCCCAGCTGGAAAGACAACACGCTATGGTTACGTGTACCGGGATCACTGATAAGGTAGTCTTCGTCAACAACACACGACCAGCATGCGTCAGGAGGCCTGAGGTGGGAATTCTCGTCGCGACCGTGTCGATCAGTGCTTGTTCGTCAACCCGAAGAAGGCGTTTCAAAGACAGTGGGTGCCTAAATACTTACACGGGAACGGAGCCAAGATACAGGGGAACGTAGCTTGCACCACCGCCACCATGTCATCCGTGATTCGAATCGGTGTTGCTACACATTTGCCAAGATTAGACACCAGGCCAGACGCCCCAGCGGTCGACAGAATTAGCTGAATGCAGTTCAGGTCATCAGCTTGCGACGCGACAAGGACGACGAGATCATCGGCGTAAAGGGAAGCTCGGTACTTGATGGAGCAGCCTGGTAGCGGTGTCAGTGCGTGCAGCCGATCAGCAGCTCTGATGAGCGCGTTCAGCGGCTCCATTGCGATTACGAACAACATCAGCGAAAGGGGATCGCCATGTCTGAGGCCACACGCGTGCGCTATCCGTCTTCCGGGCCTCCCATTGAGTAAAATCTTCGTGCTAGCCGTCCCAAGTAGAATCGACTTCCAGTTTCTCCATCGCAGCGGGAAGCCGACGTGCTCAAGAACATGAAGAAGATATGGCCATGACACGGAATCAAATACTTTGACTAGGAGATCCTTATAAGATTGGATTACGGTGGCGACAGCGGCCACGACGACGGCCATGGCACACCCACCCAGCGTGCGTCCTAGGGATCGCTGTCCGGGTCGCCCTGCTCTGTTGTGGCGTCGACATCATCATCCTTTGCCTGAGTTGGTCCGTTTATTCTAATGTGGGAGGAGCCTCTTGTTGGGCGTGTGACACCTATAGAAGTGAAAGAGTTTAGTTACCATTGCACTTTATGCTTTTCAATCCCAATTCAGTTGTCCTCTTCGGCTCTTCGCATCACACCTTCATGTACGTTGAATATATGTTTAATTAGAAGTAGCATTCTTCCGTATGTTCAAATTATAACAAAGACTGATAAATACATCATTTTTTGTAAATCATATAGTAATAAGCATCTACTATTCCATCCTCTCATTCATATTTTTCCCGTTCGCATCGCACGTCTATGTGTGTTTGCGTGTGTTTGATACCACAAGTGGATCATGTGTTTGTGTCATAGTTGAATACATATACTTTCCTATCTTTAATTTATTCTCTTTTCATAGACAATAATTACCAATTACCTATCTCTTTCATAAATATTTTTCAACTCTGCATTGTATCTTCATGTATACTTGACACGTGCTTAGTTGAAACCCTAACATCAACTATATTATTTACGTATGCAAATCACAGGCTAATCATTTCGTGCATATGGTTTTTTTCCTAGAACACAACTTCACATGTATTTCATTAAAAAGAAAGTAACACAATGCAAACATAAACAATATGTGGCAAGATGCCAACATGGAAAGGTCCAAACTTAACGTAAAGGACTACATCTTAAACAAATGTGTGGCAAATAGTGTAGTACAAAGATGGCCTGTAGTCTTGGTTGGGAAACCCTTTTAGTCCTGGGACTAAGAATTAGGACTAAAGGTCCCGGCTTGTAGTCCCAGATCACACAACCTAGGTTTTCTATATTAATGGAGATAAAAAGAGAGTAAACCTAGAAATATCATACAATCTTGAGATCTTCTTATTAAAGATGTAGGCTATTTATATCTAGGGGGTTACTTAAAGTTTTTATAATAGTGCACCTAGTGTAATTTAGATAGGAATTGAGGGATTATGCTATATTATTTGGTACAATGGCATTGGGGTAATTTAGATTGAGATTATTAAGAGTAACTTTACATTATTGCATAATGGAAGTGTTGAATACTTTTTTAAAAGAAGAGATCAACAATCTAATTTAAATTATTGATAATCTATATCTATCTATAATTATATATCTAATCTGTAACTCTTATATAAATAAACCCCACTATCTAATTCTCTTGACATGCAAAGCGTCCACATCAGTAGTCCACTATAACCTCACTATCTATTTCTCTTACATGCAAAGCATCCACCTCAACAGTCCACTTAGTGTCCACCTCAATAATCTACAATCATTTGCAATTAAAACTCACTAGCACAAGAATAGTAATATCCACGTCAACAAGATACATCATCCACTATGAATATAATCTCCATGATTATCCCAACACTCTGTGCATACATCAATTAACTCTTATTAGTTAACATCATTTTAACCCGTTTATATTTCTCCTTTATACCCGCTGCAATGCGCGGGAATCCTTCTAGTATTAAAAAAAGAAAATTCGTTTGTCTAGTTATTTTACTTCTAGTAATGCTCTTGCGTCTCTCTTTATCTTCTATAATATATATGACCCTAAATTTTACAATCCGTACGTGCTCATAACATCGAACGACACGCATTCGTGCATCCAATACGTATTATTTTAGAATAGATGACTGGACCCTTACATAAATCTCCAAGGTGTTGTATATGTTTCTTTGCAACAGTGTGCACGTTTGCCAGTCAATGTTAAAGTCTACTGAATTAATTAGTATTTTTATATTTTAGACAGTCTATAATATTTATCTTCTTTTCCTATTGCATTTTTTGAAGACTTAACACGTGTAGAATGTTATGAGGTGTTGACACTCAAAAATTGTTGACGGGAATAAAGACCAGTTTTGGTACACTCAGAAACCCATCAACAGTCCTCGATAGAAGGAAGATGAGCATCACATGAGCATATTTATCACTAATAAAGTTCCACTTGTATTCTTAGCTTGTGAAATGCGGGGAAAGCCGGAAACAGCCCCGTGAGACCAAAACCCGGGTCTACCGACCTGATTCTGGTCTCACCAGGATCTGACCACCAAGCAAGGTCCCTGAACACTACAGGAGAACCTGATCCTGGATCCAAATGTACCACACATCAACATTCCACCTGATTGTTACAATGGACCAAGGATCCACATAGAAGCAAGCAAGATATCAAGTGAACCCAACTTCGGACAAGACTACACGTGACAAGCCAGGACAACACCAGGAAGCTGCCACGTGGACCAGGGGCCCAATGCCGGGTCGGCCGACCCACCTTTGGTGGCGGACACCTTGGCATTGCTCCCACTGCCACCCGGACCTTCTAGAAGGCCGGTGGGACCCACCCGTCGGCCAACCTTGGGTCGGCCGACCTGCACATGGGCCCACTTGAGGTCGGTTTGCTTCCACCGCCTTCCCGCATGACTCCCACGTGTCCCGCACCAAGAGCCGTCCATTCAAGTCGGTGGAAGGTCGGTTTGATCCAACGGCGCATGGCGGAGAGCACACGGATCGGCCGACGTGGCGCCGGAGTAACCCCTACTCCACCTCCACTATAAATACCCCCTAGTCTCTCATTGTAAAGTGTCCCCAAGTAGTTCACATTAGTGTTCTCAAGCTCAAGCTCTCTTGGGAGATCAAGAGTAGTGTAGTCTAGTCTAGAGTGGGAGTTAGAGTCGAGTCGAGCGAAGCTCGGGTCTCCGAGTCGTCTTCTAGAGAATCTGGTATAGCTCTTGTACCTTTACTTTTGAAGTACTTTTCTTATATTAATATAGTCTTGCTTTACTTTATTAAGTCTTTACTTTGAGTACTTTACTTTCAGTATTTACTTAGTGCATTGCTATACTAGTGTAGTAGTGTTGTGTCTTAGTCTCATTAGTGTAGAGTCTGAACTAGTTAGTGTCTAGATCCTTTGTGTGTGTTTCACTACCAACTGGGGCCGAGGTTACTTACGTGGTAGCCGGAGTCTTAAGACTAGATTAGGCGAGGTGCTTAGGCTAGTGCTTAATAGTGGATGCACCCTATCGTTGATTGGTATATCCATTCACTTTTGATTGAAGTCCATATTAGCGGGGCGGTTGTGACGAACGTAGTCTTCCGGTTATATCTATTTGCGTCAGGGATAGGCTGTAGGGCGCCCATTAAAGACGAGGTCCGCTGGAATAGGAGTTAGTCCCACTGGGAACGCAACCCTCCTATTTGTCAGCCGACTTCCCCTATCACATCGATGGTCTAGGCATTAGTTTAGTTAAGTCGTTACACTAGTTAGATTAGAACACAGAAGTATAGTTAGATACATAGGAGTCCTTACTCACTCGTTGTCCTCCCACCTAGCTAGCTACCTACTAGTTACCTTTAGTTATCACTCATATCAACACTCACCCTTTTATCAATATCAATAGCTTAGATTGAGTAGAACCACCATTGGTTTCCATCACCCATTTGCTAGAGAATCTTGATCCGCTTCCCGTGAGCGAACTACAAATTCGACACCGGAATACTCACCCGGTTGAAGTGCTACAGCGGTACTCGTGCGCTTGCGAGTTACCCTTGGTTAGTCTTACGTCGTCACTAGAATCTAGCTTAGCTTAGCATTCTTAGGCTCATTTGCTTAAAGAGGAATTGTGACACCCTCTCTCCGGTGGTAGTTCGGGTTTGCATTAGGCTTAGCTATCGACGCCGCCGCATCTACCTCACGCTAGTCGGTGTGTGCTAAGAAGTGTCGTTAGGCATTTCTGACGCCATTGCCGGGGAACTAGTATCTTTATCGAGTTCTAGTGATTGCGCTAAGATCTGCCAACAAGCATTTCTGGCGCCGTTGCCGGGGAAGCGCCGTATTAAGAATTTCTAGTAAATTGGAATCCGTGGTCTACTCTTAATCTAAGTATCCGGTAGTGTTAGGGGCTTATCCTTCACTTCTTGTTTTTGTTATTATCCTTTTCTTGTTTTTCTTGTCATCAAACTTTCGAGATCAGAGTTGGAAGGAAGTCCCTAGTCCCTCCTCGCACATCTCGGTTGTTTGTGAAGGAAGTCCCGCACCGCTTGTTGAGGCACATGGCTCAAAAGACCATCGCCGAGTTCTCGTCGCCGTCGGCCGACTTTGTCGCTACGGGTCCGAACGTGAACTTGGGCGATGCGACTTTTGAACTCAAGCCTGCACTGATCAACATGGTGCAAGCAAATCAGTTTTGTGGAAAGCCACATGAGGATGCCAATGCCCACCTCCAACACTTTCTCGGAGTGTGCAACACCTTCACGGTCAAGAACGTCATCGCAGATGCCGTTCGCCTTCGTCTTTTCCCATTCTCATTGTTGGGAAAAGCGAAGCAATGGTTCTACAACAACAAGGCCGAGGTGACAACTTGGGACAAATGTGCCAATGCATTCCTCAAGAAGTTCTTTCCCACGGGCAAGACCGGTGTCCTGCGCGGGAAGATTTCAAGCTTCCAACAAAGTCCGACGAGACGTTTCCCGAAGCATGGGAACGTCTCAATGAGTACATTCAAGCCTGTCCCCACCACGGGATAGACGAATGGCTCATTATTCAAGGTTTCTACCATGGGCTGACTGGCGTAGCCCAGAGTCACCTTGATGCTTCCGCTGGAGGGGCATTCCTGCAACACAATGTCAGGGATGCCAAGGAGCTCATCGAGAAGATGGTGGTCAACCAAGGATGGAACGAAGAGCGCCTTCAGCCCAAGAAGAGAGGTGTCCACGCCCTTAGCGAGGTGGACATGCTCTCCGCCAAGATGGACCTCCTGATGAAGAAGATAGAGGGTTCGTCCTCTAACAAGGAAGTGGAGGCCATCCAGACTCCTGCCGCTATCTGTGCTGTGGGTACCGACCCATGGTGCGAGGTTTGCGGAGAGGAGGACCATTCGGGCAACAACTGCCCCATGACGCAGGAGGAGGTGAACTTTGTCAGCAACAATAACAACAACAACAACCACTTCAACAATGGGAATCAGCCCCAACAACCACAATGGAGTTCACGCCCCTTCTACCAAGGCCAAGGTATGGGTTACAATAATTCGGTAATTCTTACCATAATAATTCTGTAATTCTTTTAATAACCAACCTTCCTTGAAAGAACTTGTCTTTGGTCAAATTAAAATTAATGATGGTCTTAATAAAAGAATGATGGCTAATGACAAGATCTTAGAAAGTCTTAGTGAGAAAATGGATAGCTTTAACTCGCTATGAAAAATCAATTGAGCTTTAATAAAATGTTAGAAAACCGGTTAGCTCAATTAGCAAAGAAATGTCCCCACTTATGAGCAAGGTAAGATTCCGGCAAAGCCCGAGGACCCTATTGAGGGCGTCGGGTTGGTAACTACGAGGTTCGGTAAGCCTCATTCTCGTTACGTTCGGGTAACGGTGGATTCACCGTTTGTCCCGAAGAAGGAGATCCCGGCCTGCCGACGATCACTTGCCGATCGGACCGCGAGATCTTCGACAACGCCTTCGCGACCTTGGATCCGGTGTCAACATCATGTCCAAGGTAACCTATGATAACCTGTTAGGGAGCCCATTGCACCCTACATATGTGCGTTTGCAGATGGCGGACCAAACCATCCGGTTTCCCGAGGGGTTGGCACGGGATATCTTACTCAGAATTAAAGATGAGTATATCCCTGTCGATTTCCTGGTACTGGACATGGGAGCCAACGTCGAAGTACCGCTCATCCTGGGACGACCGTTCCTGAGCACGGTGGACGCCACTATCTACGTGCAACATGGCGAGATGTACATGTCAATCCAAGGACGGTATGTGAATGTGCCTTTCAATGGTTTTAAAGCTAACATGCAGGCACAAGCGCCCCAGAAGCCGCGTCGCCAACACCGCCGAAGGAAGAACACTAAGACTGCTAAGTCGGCCAAGAAGGCCGAAGCAAAAGAAGAACCCGCCGAACCGAAAGCTGAAGTCCAACAAGAATGGCGGAAGAAGGAGACACCCTCAAGGTCCCCATCTCCGGGACCGACTGAGGTGTCCACTGAATGAACCCGACAGAGAGGTCCTGCTCTATGGACCTAAAACACGGAGCCCTCCGCTGACCAGGTATGTCAGTAGTTATCTCATATTTATTTTCATGCATTTCAATTCTGCATTTCCCTTTTCAATTGCATGTTTACTTTCACAACTGCATAGTTTAGTTCAATAAAATAAAGCTAGATATAGGTAATAAAACTTGAGAAGAGTGTTTAGAGAAAAGTTGAGCTGGTGGGGCCACCAAGGCCTGGTCGACCGACCTGCCTTTGGGGTCCACCACCTCTCTCTTCACTCTGGCTAGAAGCAGGGATCCAAGGGAGTGCACTGGGTGCCCTGGGGCTCACAAGCCCAGGTCGGCCGACCTGGACTTGGTCCCACCAGGCACCCAGCTGCCACCCACTGCTGACACACTTGGATCCTATGCTCATCCCACTAGCCAGAATTCGAAGAGAGATGGTCCAATGCTCATGACTTTAGCTTAGGATGCTACTTTAAGCATGAGAATGCTTTAGGGAACATCCCAACACTAAAGCAAGCATAGGGAACAGCATGGCATGCCTGGAGACAACCTTTATTCTTGTCTCCACTTTTGCCCTTTCCTTTTCTCTTTCACCAAACACTAGACATAGGAATCCGAATCAACCAGAAGGAATCTAGGACCAGGACCACCACCACCTTTATCAGACAACCAGACAAAACATGTCCAAAGTGGTGGAGGGCAAAAACCATGGTCGGCCGACCAAGGTTTGGTCCCAAATTCCTGACTTTTTGCAAGCACGAGGCAAGATTCCTTGTCTAAAGTGAGACACAAGTGCACATGGCCCTAGGGGGTGGTCGGCCGACCTGCCTCTTGGCTTGGTTGGCCTTGCCCTTTCAACCCTATAAATACCACCCCAATGTGAGCTCAATCCCACACCACAACCAGCGAATCATCTCGAGCTCACTTGGCCTTTCTCTTCTCTCTTAGTGTTTCAAGCCTTCTCAAGTTTAGTGTAGTAGTAGTCATAAACCCAAAAACCCAAAAACATTTCCCTTTTCTCTCTTAGTAGTGTAGTAGAAAGCTTGGTCTTGTTTGCCCACTAGTTTAGTTAGGATGAAGAATCCCTTCCGAAGGTCTAGCAAAAAGAAGGGCGAAGGCTCGTCCTCGAGCTCTCGCCAATCCGAAAGTAGGGGTCATGAGAGGGAGGAGGAAGAACAAGTGCACCAACTTGTTCCTGCCATCATGCCTGGGAGGATGATGGAGCCTATTAGCAACCTCATGGTCACCCATGAGGAGTTAGGAAAGCTCTATACTCTTCGCACTTGCGGTTTCCATCACTCCGCCCTCTTCGACCAAGAACTCCTCGACAAAACAGGTATGAGCACCGACTTTGCCATAGTTTTCAACACTATTGGTTGGTCCTCATTTTGGCAAATTCCTGAATGTGGCATAGAGTTACTCACCCAAGAATTCCTTTGCTCACTTAAATCAAATGCTTTGGGTGTTAGCTTTCACATGTTTAATAATGACTATGACCTGTCTTGGAATGAGTTGAGTGTTGGTCTAGGCTTTGATCATGATTGCATACTAGATGAAGAGGTTGCTTTAGCAAATTTTAACTTCGCTGTCTTTTGGAAATCAATTGCTTTGTCCAATGACTGGTCCAATCCTAAACCTAAGCAAATTCATAATCCAACTTTGAGGTTTATGTTCTTTTGGATCGCAATCACTCTTTTTCCTAGGGCTGATTTATCAAGGATAGGTCTTAAAGAGATGCAACTCATGTATGTCATGGTTAACAAAATCAAGTTTGCCCCCGTCAAAATGCTAGTACACTTTTGGGAGAACTCGTTGTTCAAGAAACACCCATAGGTTTTACTTCATTCATGACTAGAATTGCTGAATCTTTGGGTTTGCTTGAGGGGAATGTTTATGAGTTTATACCTAAGGAGAGACCAATTATTCTTGAAGAAACGTTTATACGTACTGGTCTAATTAAAAGAGGTCCAAGAGGTACGCTTAAGATGACATATGGGACTGATACAGTCGAGATCCCTCTCCCCAATGAGGGACTTTGGCTGTATAATGTCTCAACACTAACCCTGGACAGAAGGGGAAGACCTTGTCCTGCTGCAGGGACGGACAGAATGACGAGAGCACGAGCCCGTGCCGCTCAGGAGCAAGCTGGTCCCTCTCATGCTGCACCCGATGAAGAAGAGGAGGTGAGCTCTTCCCACATGGAAGCACCTCCTCATTCCAGGACACCTTCCTGGGCACATACCCCTCGCCCCCGCAGAGGGAGGCGTCAGCCGCCAACCGAGATCGAGGCACTCACCCAGGAGGTGGAGAACCTCCACGTTGAGAATCAAACCACGCTGCAAATCATGCAACAGAACTTGGACATGGTCCAAGGCGTCATCACGGAGGACGGTCACCGCTGGGACCAGTGGAATGAGTGGTTCTCACAACAGTGAGCAAGAGACAAGCTTGGGGGAGATCCTCTCCCCCACTAAGGTAAGTTCACCTAAGGTATGTTTCCAATCCTCATTTAATTCTTGTCTTATTGCATTTTAGTTATTGTTTTCTCGCATTTAAAAAAATCTAAAAATTCAAAAAAATCCAAAAATATTTATTTGCTTTATTTCCCTTTTTGTTTATATGCTTCATGTGTGCTAGTCTTTCTATGGAAATGATGATGAAATTGCTAGTTAATGTTTCTCTAGTGCTTGTTTACAACTTAGCACTTCTCTAAGTCTAGATTATTTGGCACCTTTAACCATCATGAACTTGATCACTTAGTGGGTTGCAAGTGCTAATACAAAGTCTAAGTTGTTGTGAGATATGAGATAGTTAAGATAAGAGCTTTACTCTATTGTTCTAAGCACGCATGATTGCCGAGATTTCCTTTTAAAATGAATGAAAAACTTAATTGTTCCTCAATGGTGTTGAAATTCCTACCACGGCCATATATACCTTGATATATCCATAAGCCTTCTACATAAGCTACTTGCTTGCATTGAGTTTGGTTAAGACTTGTAGAACCTTTGTTAGAGGTTTGTCGTGGCCCTAAGATCAAGATCCACACATCACCAAATATGCTTTGCTTCTAATCCGGAAGTACGCAACCATGCTGCTCCTACCTAGTACTCTTACTACCATCATTTATGCTACTCCTACCCCGGGAGTACGCATCTCACCATCCATCATTTATGCTACTCCTATCCCGTAATTATCATAATTATGCTACTCCTACACTGGGAGCACGCATCATCATCCATACCACTATCCTTGTGCTGCTTCTACACTGGAAGTACGCACCTTCACCATTTTATCCTATGAGTTGCTCCATGCTCCATAGTTAGAGATTCTCTCTCAATTATCAATTGTTAGGTGAGACACATCTCATAAAGGCTAGGCATCTGTTTAAAAAAAAAAGAAAGAAAAAAAAAGAGAGAAAAAAAAGAGAAGAAAGAGCTAGCCTTATCTCAATAGAAGTAGAAAGAGAGATAGCATCAAATAAAGGAGCAACCTCATTCACCATACATCCACTCTTCTTCATCACCTTACCATCCATTACATTCATCCATTCCATCTTACATCTTGATCTAAGGGTATGATAAGACTCTTCTGGTCCAAGACTTCAATTTTTCTTAACTAAGACAACATATGCCTTGCAAGTACGCTATTCCTTGACATACCTACTTAAGCTCCACATAAAGCCTTATTAGAGATAGGATGTCTTTGAAAGGCAAACACATGATGTGCCTTAGTGAGGATTCATACACCACTTGAGTGACTTGAGAGAAACCATTTGAGGAACATTAAGACTTCTTTTGAAAAACTTATCAAAAACCTCTGGCATGAAACTTGCTAAAAGAATGAGAAAGGTAGATGCTCTAGTCAAAACTATTCTGTCTTCCAACATCCCAAGACTGAGTTAATGCCATAAGCCCCATGGGTGCTAGAGTAATATGGGTGTGTTAACATTGCTAAATTTTCCATTCAAGGAGAAGTTCTTTGTTGTGCACTTAGTACTATTGAGATGTTAACTCAGTAATGATACCTGATCCAATCGAACCAAGTTTTGATCGTTTGCTCGGGACGAGCAAAGGTTAAGCTTGGGGGATCTTGTTGACGGGAATAAAGACCAGTTTTGGTACACTCGAAAACCCGTCAACGGTCCTCGATAGAAGGAAGATAAGCATCACATGAGCATATTTATCACTAATAAAGTTCCACTTGTATTCTTAGCTTGTGAAATGCGGAAAGCCGGAAAAGCCCCGTGAGACCAAAACCCGGTCTACCGACCCGATTCTCGGTCTCACCAGATCTCGACCACCAAGCAAGGTCCCCGAACACTACAGAGAACCCGATCCTGGATCCAAATGTGCCACACATCAACATTCCACCTGATTGGTACATTGGACCAAGGATCCACATAGAAGCAAGCAAGATATCAAGTGAACCCAACTTCGGACAAGACTACACGTGACAAGCCAGGACAGCACCAGGAAGCTGCCACGTGGACCAGGGGGCAAAGGCCAGGTCGGCCGACCCACCTTTGGTGGCTTGACACCTTGGCACTGCTCCCACTGCCACCTGGACCTTCTAGAAGGCCAGTGGGACCCACAGGTCAGCCAAACACAGGTTGGCCGACCTGCACATGGGCCCCACTCAAGGTCGGTTTGCTTCCACCGCCTTCCTGCATGACTCCCACGTGTCCTGCACTAAGAGACGTCCATTCAAGTCGGTTGAAGGCCGGTTTGATCCAACGGCGCATGGCGGAGAGCACACGGATCGCTGACGTGGCGCTGGAGTAACCCCTACTCCACCTCCACTATAAATACCCCCTAGTCTCTCATTGTAAAGTGTCCCCAAGTAGTTCACATTAGTGTTCTCAAGCTCAAGCTCTCTTGGGAGATCAAGAGTAGTGTAGTCTAGTCTAGAGTGGGAGTTAGAGTCGAGTCGAGCGAAGCTCGGGTCTCCGGAGTCATCTTCTGGAGAATCTGGTATAGCTCTTGTACCTTTACTTTCGAAGTACTTTTCTTATATTAATATAGTCTTGCTTTACTTTATTAAGTCTTTACTTTGAGTACTTTACTTTCGCATTTACTTAGTGCATTGCTATACTAGTGTAGTAGTGTTGTGTCTTAGTCTCATTAGTGTAGAGTCTGAACTAGTTAGTGTCTAGATCCTTTGTGTGTGTTTCACTACCAACTGGGGCCGAGGTTACTTACGTGGTAGCCGGAGTCTTAAGACTAGATTAGGCGAGGTGCTTAGGCTAGTGCTTAATAGTGGATGCACCCTATCGTTGATTGGTATATCCATTCACTTTTGATTGGTAAGTCCGACGTATATTAGCGGGGGCGGTTGTGACAGAACGCAGTCTTCCGCTTATATCTATTTGCGTCGGGGATAGGCTGTAGTAGGCGCCCATTAAAGACGAGGTCCGCTGGAATAGGAGTTAGTCCCACTGGGAACGCAACCCTCCTATTTGTCAGCCGACTTCCCCTATCACATCGATGGTCTAGGCATTAGTTTAGTTAAGTCGTTACACTAGTTAGATTAGAACACAAAAGTATAATTAGATACATAGGAGTCCTTACTCACTCGTTGTCCTCCCACCTAGCTAGCTACCTACTAGTTACCTTTAGTTATCACTCATATCAACACTCACCCTTTTATCAATATCAATAGCTTAGATTGAGTAGAACCACCACGGGTTTCCATCACCCATTTGCTAGAGAATCTTAATCCGCTTCCCGTGAGCGAACTACAAATTCGACACCGGAATACTCACCCGGTTGAAGTGCTACAGCGATACTGTGCGCTTGCGAGTTACCCTTGGTTAGTCTTACGTCGTCACTAGAATCTAGCTTAGCTTAGCATTCTTAGGCTGTTGCCAAGAGGAATTGTGACACCCTCTCTCTCGGTGGTAGTTCGGGTTTGCATTAGGCTTAGCTATCGGACGCCGCCGCATTTACCTCACGCTAGTCGGTGTGTGCTAAGAAGTGTCGTTAGGCATTTCGACGCCATTGCCGGGGAACTAGGAGAACTAGTATCTTTATCTCGAGTTCTAGTGATTGCGTGGGAAACTAAGATGTTTCCTACGCCAACAAAAGAGGCCGATTGATCCCCTCCAATCAATCTTCAACTAAACACAAACAAACCAACGTATCCTCTACCTTTGCTCTATCTTCCAGCTCCGTGCTGTCCTATGGCTTGATCCAGGCGATCAAGGATGGCGTCCTTGGCTCGTCCGCTGACCTAGGGCAACCGGCGACCTCCTTGCCCTGACGAGACCGCTCTCAGGCTAGGGCTTCGACGGCTCTTTTGCTAGTTTGCTCGGAAACTAGTCGGTTCTTCGTCCCGTAAGCACGTTGATTTATCCTTTGGTGGTTGGCTTGTAAGCCTCACCGCTCTTCACCGTGAAAGGTGTCGGTTATCTCCGGCCTCGACGAGCTCTACATCGGCCTATCAATCTCTAGATCGGTTTGCCGGTCACGCTGCATCGTCGCTGCGTTTGCAGGTCACTTCAAGGCTACCTCGAGGGCGTCCAAGGCCCACGTGTGGTGTGTTAGGCGCCGGAACATCTTGGTGTCGACATACTTTTGGCGACTCCGCCGGTGAAGAGGATTGCTTTGGCTCAATTTTGCGGCCGAATCTCTTTGCCCTAGCCCTAATCTTCGCCGATCCATCTTTTTGTGATCGCCATTACCATTCAATCCGGCCTAAAAAGGCTGATTGCATCTAGGTTTGACCCTTTATGATCTCGTTTGCTATTTTGCAACGTGTTGTGCTTCTTATTTGAAAATTCAGCAAGGCGGTCAAGCTCTAAATCATGGAGTACCAAGGTGATTCATCACATTACTACTACAATAATCCCGAGGTACAACTTGCAAATGCATCTTATGGTTCTAGTAATTATTTTGCAAGTGATAAAATTGCCATGTTGGTGTTGCTAGCGATGATACTAGATATGTTGCATCGGTTAATTCTTATAAATATGCATACTATGATCAAGAGCCGATCCTTGCTGAAAATTCATTATGTTTTGATTCGTCTAGCAACATACAACATGTAAATCTTTTTTCATCGGCTATAAGTTCAGATTATGTGGTTCCACTATTAGACAAGCCGATGGATGAGAGAATTGGCTTTGATGATGTTAATTACTTAGCCAATTATTCTCAAAATCCAGCACCTTGTGCTAATGTTCCTATTCATAATTCGGCTTCATATGACTTTAGCCTGATCAATGAAAATTCAGCAAGGTGTGTTAAAAGTGTTTCTTACAATTTGGCTTCACATGTTACTACTAACTCAAGCCGAATTAGTGAGAATTCAGCAAAGTGTGAGAAAGCTATTACTTGTGATTCGGCTTCATATGCTACTTGTAGCTCTAGCCGAATTGAAGAAGATTTAGCCCACACTAGAAATCCATGTGGCTCTTCTAAATGGCAGGTACCTACTTACCATAGGCCATATCCATTATATATTGATTACTTGAGATCTCCTAGTCGATGGCGGGTACCTAAATTTGAAAAATTTAGTGGTGAAGATGATAAAACCGCTGCGGGACATATTTCTACATATCTCTTGCGGTTGGCTCTTGTACGTGCCGTTGATGAAGATTTTATGAGAATACGAAATTTTCCTTTATCCCTTACTTTTGGCATTGCTTTTATATGGTTTACATCTTAACCCAAAATTGTTGTTTGGTCATGGCCAAGATTAATGGAGCTATTCTATGAACATTTTGGTATGTTTGAAAGCAAAAGGCCGATTACAATTGAGTCATCGGCTAAAAATGGATTGCTAGTAGGCACTCAAAAGCCAAGTCTCGAAAAAGCGTGAAAAAACGTCGGAAGCCGGCTAGACTTGACTTGTTAGGAGCTAATGGAGTCGTGCGTTTATCTAGTGATTACTACATCATTAGTGAAGATCAAGCTCCTGCGAAAGGAAGGTTGCCTGCTTGCTCCAAGTCGGCTAAGCCGACTACACAGTCGGCTAAGCCGACTACACAGTCGGCTAAGCAGGCTACTTCTTCTGATCCAGCTAGGCTGACCATCTCTACTGACCTCGAGTAGGCTAAGCCGACTTTCAATTCGGCTAAGCCGACTCCACCTGCTGCTAGTGCCCAAATCGGCCTAGCCGATTTCCAGTCGGCTAAGCCAACCTCTTTCGTTCCTGCAGCCGTCGATGCATCTTCGGATAATTCGGCACCTGTCGTTGATCATGCCTTGGAGGCAAAAGGTGACATCATTCAACTCCAGGATACACATCTCTTCGATATGATCAATAAGGTACAAAATACAGATATTTTGCTCAAATTCCAATCCGGTCAAACTATTTCAATTTCTGCATCTATTAGAGATATCCTTGTAAATAGTTGCAAAAGACCGATTAGGAATAGCATTATATTAGTTGAAGATGAGACAAATTCAGATTCTATCGGCCAACAAATTATGCCACATGGCAAGGCCGATGGTGCTAGTTTGTCAAAGTTAAAGCTTTCTAAAAGTAGTTGCAAAGGCGTGGCCGAATGGATTGATGTCAAATCTGATCCCTTCGTTTGCCTAGCTTTAAAACTGACTCCATAGAAGAATCGGTTGAAGAAATCAAAGTACACCTTTGACCTTACTTTTTGTGATCATGTGTTTGATGATTTGCTCAAAAACAATTTTATTAGAATCATTGATCACAATGTTTTGCCATCAATTCAAAACTTAGAAGAGCTTACATATTTCAAGTGGCATAATTCTTATGATCATAATACTTATAGCTGCAATATGTTTTGTCGTATGGTACAATCAGCCATTGATAAGGGTCGATTGAGATTTTCGAAGCTCAACAATTAGACCGGTTGGATTCAATTGGTCTTGATAGCAAACAAGTTTTAAATCGGCTTGAATTAGCCGATTCATTCAAAGCTCAAGACACAAGTGCTCAAGAAAGAGATGATGAGCCCTCATGTGAAGACAAGGTTGCTGTCCAAGATGTACAAATTGAACATGTTTTAGGGGATAGCAATGTCACTTCAATTTCAGAAGACACAGGGGGGCAGGTGGAATCTCTTCAACTAGAGCAAAAGCCGATTGATCCTGTTAAGCAAGGAGAATCGGCTGAGGATCCTTCTTTAGAGCATATCTATCAAGATGGAGAAAAGAAGAAGGATGCTCACAATGCTAATGGAGGCAAAGCTCACTACAAGCAAAAAGATAGAAGACCGAAGCTTAGCTTCGAAGAGCTTCTAGCTAAATATGAGAAGATAAGCAAAGCAAATACGGCCAATAGATCAAAGAAGGTCCAGCCATCAAGTCGCCTCCAAAATGCAAATCTCAAGGGAGGAATTGGCAAGGGAATAGATCTCACGCAGCAGCAACATATTCTCCTTTTGAGCAGCCAATTCCCATGTCTTATAGATCACAACTCGTATACTTTCATCCTTATTCATCTTGGGGCTGGTTTGATGAAGAGGTACACGTTCCATCATATCTCAGGCCGCATTATGTAGAGTATACAGCTCCAAGATATTCGGAGAAGCCATCATCTTATAATGACCGTTTTGATCAAAATTGGTCTGGAGCTCAACCAAAGAAGAAAGTGGTAAAACAAGTTTACCATGTGAAATATGATGGCCGGAAGAAGAAGAGTTTAGATCTGAATGCAACTATTAAAAAGCCAATTACATTGCTGAAAAATCCATTTCTGGTGGCAAAGAAGTTGGGAAATCATCTATTGATGTGGTAGGTGCCAAGTCGAACAAACGAAGATGAAAGTGCCTAAAATCAAGAAGGAATTGCCGCTGTCCAAAACTGAAACAAAATCGATATGCTCAATCGGTTTACCAAAGTGGCAAGAAAAGAAGTTGCAAAAACTTAGTGCGAGAGAAGCTAAAAGAAAAGGGCATAGCTTGGATTCCTAAAAGAAGTATTCAAGCTCAAAAGGATGATGCTCAAGCAAGTGGTGCAATGAAGGCAAAGGATAGAAGAAGAAGATTCAAGAAGCAATTGCCAAGTCAGAGTTTTATAGCAAATCATCAAGATCTTTGGTATTCGCATCATCCATATTCTCTCGCCTATGTTTATATGGAATTCGTCTCATGGTATGTACAAATCAACCCTCGCCTCCTTATTTTGATCCTTGGTGGTGATCGTCATGTTATGGAGGGTTGCCGAATTATTATGCTTACCAATAATCAAAAGCCGAAATAGTTTATTTCGGCTATGCATACTCATGTGATGAATTCATATGGCAGATACTTTATTATTGTCCTTAGCATGCAACTAGCCGATGAATGCTTGCGACCATCGTTCTATTGAAAAGACCCCTATGTGATTTACTTTACTGACTTTTAGACCCGGGGGGCATAATGATATGATTTGCTTGCCGATTTTGGGTCACTAGAAAAGCTCTCTAGAGCCGATTGATAATCGGCTCCATATCATCATATAGTTTGAATAAGAGGTTGCATCGGCTAATTCATATGAGCAAATTGGCAATGGAGTTACATTTAACTTTGGCCGACACATGCAAGATGAAATTTAGAAGCCGATTATAAATTTGGTTAATCGAGCTTCTCGTCAACACCCATGCTCTTCGTGCATCTAGGAGTTGATCTCCAATCACATTATATATTATTGCCGAAGAGGGTGCATCGGTGTTGCTTTGATTCGAGAAGACAAAAGAGAAGGGTGTATCATAAATATTGATGAATGTCTTCTTGATCCCAAACGAGGTATGCCCATATTCTGAAAAATATATATGCTCGTCACTATACTTTATTTATGCTAAGTACATGTGTCGTTGCGTGCCAAGCCGATGTACGCATTTTATATCGGCTAATCCTCATTGTTAGGATGGGCAAGTGGGCATACATTCTATCGAATATGACTTGATTTTTGAGCCATTGAAAAATCATTTGAGGGTCGAGTCATTGCTGATTTTATCATTGAGCATGGAATTGATTCAATATGAGATCAATTGCATGTTTACTAATCATGGAGGATTTATTTTGATTAATCGGTTTGTAAAAAGGAACAAGTGTTGGCATGAAGCATCAAACCGATTAAAACCATATTTGCATCTATACTAAAGCTGAATATGAGTTCTTTTTATTCGGCTTAGGTTTATTGCACTCCATGCAGGTAGAACATGTTGAGGCTTATTGTGATCATTTGTTGGTGGCGCAAGTCGCTAGAGAGTTTCAATGTTTGTATGCACCACTACAAGCTTGTCTTGATATAATTGCCGATCTACCAAATCTGGGATTCGGCATGTTTTAAGGCATGAAATTAGAGGGCCAACATGTTTAGTTCAACGGATATCGGCTTTGACATCTCGTGAACACAAACTTTACATGTAAGAAAACCCGATACATCAAAATACAGGTTTGCACTATACAAATATAGAGGAAATTTGGCTTAACCGACTATTATAGTCGGCTTGGCCAATTCTCCTAAGACCGATCTTTGTTGATCTATCTAATGATATCTTTAATCGGTCTAGTTCATAATTCTAGTATCGATTTAGATGATTGGAGGAACCCCACAATGCAGTGCAAACATGATCCAAACACCATTACTGGCGTGTTCAGAAATTGATGAGACAAGAATGATTGTGGGAAAAATCCATAAACTTAGATCAAGCTCATCAAGACGAAAATTGAGGATATTTCAAGGAGGTGGCGTCAAGAAAAATAAAGATCAAGTTACCAAAGTTTGGCAAAAAGTCACCAAATTGGAAGAACCTTCGGGAGATGGTCGAAGTGGCGCTTGAAAAATAAAATGAGCTAGTGGAGATGATGCAAGTTGATAGTCTCCCAAGAGCAATCAACGGGAAGTATCTTTAAAAATACTTCCCAAGTGTTTGGCAAGAAGCCTAGTGCTCTTCCAAATGATGGCCGATACATGTATCGCCCTTAGTCACCGGCCAGTCGATGTGATGGGTATCGTTGCTGATTGGTTACAGGTCAAGGCGTGTTTTCAGGTTCAAATGTCATATTCACCTGAAAACAGGGGGGCATGTGTTGACACTCAAAAATGACCAAGGTAAAAATGACTATTTTGGTGAGTTGTCGAAAGTGGAAACAGACTTCACCATTGCATTCCTCTCGTCGAGACGATCAAAAAACATATATGGAATGCCCAATTTGGAGTCCGGGTGAATAAGTTATGCTCTCGAGAAGTATGCACATGCCGCGGTACTACCGATCCGAGAAAATAGGTACTACCTGTCTACGCAGACTTTTGCGTAGACAGGTACTACCGGTCCGAGATCGGTACTACCGATCTAGGACCGGTACTACCAATCCGAGACCGGTACTACCGATCCACGCAAGCCTCCGGAGCAGTTTTGCATAAAAGGGTGCGACTAGTCCTCCACCGGTACTACTGGTTTGACCATATAGGTACTACTGGTAATGCTTGTTCCGAATCTGATTTCCAGATCTCGAACCGATCTTTTCCTAAATCGGTTTTTGGTCAGTTTTGTACGTGGGAAACTTGGAGATTATGCCTTGGAGATGTTTCCTACTGGGATAAGACCACCCCCTCTATAAATATAAAAGGATCATGGCCGATTGATCCCATCCAATCAATCGTCAACCAAACACAAACAAACCAATCTATCCTCTACCTTTGCTCTATCTTCCAGCTCAGTGCTGTCTCATGGCTTGATCCAGGCGATCAAGGATGGCGTCCTAGGCTCGTCCGCCGACCTAGGGCAACCGGCGACCTCCTTGCCCTGACGAGACCCCTCTCAGGCTAGGGCTTCGACGGCTCCTTTGCTAGTTTGCTCGGAAACTAGTCGGTTCTTCGTCCCGTAAGCACGTTGATTTATCCTTTGGTGGTTTGCTTGTAAACCTCGCCGCTCTTCACCGCGAAAGGTGTCGGTTATCTCCGGCCGTCGACGAGCTCTACATCAGCCTATCGATCTCTAGATAGGTTTGCCGGTCACGCTGCGTCGTCGCTGCGTTTGCAGGTCGCTTCAAGGCTACCTCGAGGGCGTCCAAGGCCCACGTGTGGTGTGTTAGGCGCCGGGAACATCTTGGTGTCAACATGAGGCAACTAATATAACAATGTAAGACATTTTTAGTATCAACCAATATCATTCTTCTTTGTTTTGCTACTGGCCTACTCCCTCCATCACTAACTATACGTTGTTTTCGCTTTTCAAGGAACAACTTTGACTAAATATCTAATATTTAGGATACATAATTAATATTATTAAATAGACATTTGAATCTATTTTTAAAATTTATTTGGAGATATAAATGTTACATGTATTTGGTGCAAATCAAGTCGAGGAGATGGTTAATTGAGATAGGTCTTTAGGCTTTGGCCGATTGCATGGATGTCTAGAAAGAATTTGCTTTTTGTTCATGGGCCACAGGAATATATGTTGCGTGTACACACTGCTCCATGTGGAGTCTTAATCATTTCGTTTAGCTTAATCTAGTAAGTGAGTAGGGACCCGACTAAAGAGATATTTTTGCCCTGTTCACTTGAACTTATTAGCCTTACTTATTAGCCACGATATAATGTTTTTCTCTCACAACAAATCAACATCAACTAGAATCAACCGGTTAGAAACGATCCAGCGAATAGGGCGTACTCTACTACAGAAATGGTTAGAGACTATTGAAAAACCTCTATAGATATATGCACGATTGGCCTAGTCCTATTTATCTGTCTCTACAAATAATTCGTAGAGGCGTCTGTCTAGCTAACCCTAAACTCGATTTACAAAGGTGGCCAGAAACAATAGTTGTCTTTATAAAAGAATTTTCAATGGCGGTTCGTAATTTATTTTCTACAAATCTTATATTGGGCAAAAAATAGTAAAATATTCTTTTTACACCAGTCAGCCTTATGTGTCATATTATTCCAGTGCACAACTCAAGTACACTTTGCAAAGTAATCTGTACCAACAAAAGAAGAATAATGTGCCTTTGATGATGGGGAATAAATTTGGCCCATGAAATCTTGCCCACAAACTCGAAACTGCCACGGCTTGATAATCAGATACATCACCGAAACACACAAACAATAAATATATTTCCAAACTATTGGCACTCCTCGATGATTTGGACATTGACAAATTTGAAATTTTACGGTGACTTAGATATTGACAAATGTGGCTAACTTTTACATTGACTTTGTTTGAGCAGTTAAAACAACCAAGAAGTACTTAGAATCACAAATGGACAAAGGGTTCATGTTGATGAACTAGCCTAAAAATATTTCTAAGTGTTGGATGAATAGTTAACACCCGTTTTGTTGATGCTGTTTTGACCCGGGTTTGTGACATTTTATCTTCAAAATTTCTATAGCAAATCAATTTGATACCTTACTACGAGTCTGAGTACTCTATAAGGAGATGACAACAAAACAAGTCTGATCAATTTGTACTTAGCCATGGTAAATATACATATGTCCATCTATCACAGTGTGTACAAGTCATGGTAAATTGTAGAGTTAGCAAAATTTGCATATATCTAAACCTTAGTAAATCAAGGGTGTCCATCAGACATGGTAAACGTCAGCGCCAAATTGCCAGCCATGCAATCCGTGGCCTCTAGCCTCGGTGCCATGAACTATGGTGCCGAAAATGTTGCCTTAGCGTCATAAATCATTACCGAGAAAAGGTTCCAAAGTTGAGTATATCTCACCCAGGAGTGTAAACATGAATTTTTAACCAAAATAGTGCTAAGTGTAAAAAATTAGGTCACATATCGGAGCGCCACATAAATGGCAATCCCAAAATGATCTTTGCCATAATGAACATGGAGCTAGGTAGGAACCTAAAGGGGGCGCTCAACTGTTTGTTGCACGCGTCAACGCGCGTGGGATGCCCATGTACAATCTCTTGAAGACGACCGAGAAAGCCTAGCAAACCCTTGATCGGCCAAAGCATTTCCAGTCCGCTCCACTAATGTTGGTTTCCCCACCTGCGTGAGAGACCATGCTCCTATATGTCGTAGTGACGACACACTTGACGAGTGCGGCGGAGCTTGCGGTCATGGAAAGGGCATGCCCTAAAGGTCCAATGACCCATGCATGTACTTCATCAGTGAGGTACTCTACGACTCATAAACTCGCTACCATAGGTCCAGAAGCTGCTCTATGTAGTGCTCATCACCAAGCACAAGTGGCCACTACTTCGACAGCCACTCCATCACGGTGGTGTCCTGCAGCATCCTGGGAGACATCATCAACAACCAAGAATCCTCTCCAATCGCATTGCCAAGTGGGACCTTGAGCTCATGGGGCTCAACATCACGGTTGACGAGTCGATGGAGGACTAGACCCCACCCACCCTGATCAAGGAGTATTGGATCATCTACTTCGATGGATCCCCTAATGTTTGGTATGGGCTAGACTACTACTCATATCTCCAAGCGACGACAAGCTCCGCCCTTTACTCCACTTCAGGGCCACCAACAACTCTACGAAGCACTCATCCATGACATACGCACAGTGGATTTCTTTTAGGGCATGTCGCCTCTATGTCCGTGGAACTCCAAGCTGGTGATCAGCCAGGTCATGAAGGAATCAACTTACTGGGATGAGAACATGGAGAAAGTCTGATGGGATTGAACTCCATCACGTCGTCCAGCACAGACAAGAATAATTTTCCCAAACGGTTTTCAAGGTTATTATCCCTTGAGGGTTTTTTTTTTCCTCAAGGATATTCTGTTTTGTGGTACTAAATGAAATACAAAAACCCATCAAAATTCAAATGATGACCATAAAAAAAGTTAAAGGGCCCGGTCGGTCGGAGAAATTTGAAAAAAAGAAGAGAAAACCGTCTCACACGTTAGGTATATATGACGTACGTACTACGTACGTATTATTACAACATTTATATATAGAATAAAGAAAGGAATTGAAACAATCGAAAAGCTGATATAATGCACACCGGCACCCAACCAACGCGGCAATGACGAATTAGAATGGATCAGTCACAGGAAGGAAACACGTACGGTGTAGAAGATGAAATTACCATGGCTCGCTGATGACCTTTGCTTCTCCATTATGATGGCAGTGTCAGCACTTGCCAATGCCGCCAGTTATCCTGAGATACAATGAACATTGTCGTCGCTGGCGTAGATGTCTTCATCGTCTATGAGGCCGATGGTGACCGGCTGGCACATATAGTTCTGCTGTACCGCTTTCCCTCTCTTCCCCAGTGGATAGGAGGTGACGATGGAGGTCACCTGCACTTGGACGCTGAACCTGGATGCCAAGTTGTAGTTCTCCCAGATGTAGCTGGTGTCTCTGATGGTGAGCCGTTTCTGCAGCGTGATTGTCGTCTGTGGCGGCACAGTGAAGTTGTCTAGAGTCACGTTGCCAATTTGCCCGTACGGGGCCTCCATGTCGATGAGGCTCACGCGGGTGTCGTTGCAGTCGATCTTGGTGCGGCCACCGGGGTTGTTGGCGATGAGGATGACGCGAAGATTGGTCTGGTCCGCCTTCTTGAATGTGACCTGAGTAGGCCCATCACGACGCCCACCGGCGGAACACCGCCCAAACAAGCAGTCCTTGGGAAGTCCAGGTCTTCCTTCAGTAGTGAAGATGTCCACTGCCACTCCATGAGCAGCTTCCTTCAGATGTCGACGTCGACTACTGATCTTGGCTGCTGCATCTGGTGCCGGTTCTCCTATCCCGACCTTGGCTTGGATCGTATGGTCCCAAAGGGTGTCGGCGCTGATGAAGCCATTGTTGACGGAGAGGCCTATGTCTTCGGAGCGGAGCAAAGCGTGGATCGACAACGCGATCACGGTGATGGTGAGCACGGTTACCACGGCAGCCACCGCGTAGCGCACCACAGCCAGGCATCCCAATCTTGTGTGCTCGCCATCGTCCTCGCTACCTGCAATAATATATTTTATGTCACTCATATCTTTTGCACTTCTCTCTCTCTCCTTAACTGCGACTATGAGTGAGTAATGGACAGTGGATCGGAGGAAGAAGACGGGTGTATGTACTTATGCAAACCCATAAGGCAGACCTTCCACACTGTGGTTGGGAGTAGAGCTAGCATAAAGGTCCGACGATCGGTGATACGTGGAGGGCGGAGCGGGAGAGGTGGAGGCGGTGGCTAGCAGAGGTGAGTGGCTGCGCGTGGGCGGCGGCGGCAGGGAGAGGGAGGAGAGAGATAGGGATAAACTCCTTCTATTATTGAATTGATCTGATTACATCTGGGGGATATATATATATATATATATATATATATATATATATATATATATATAGCATAATTGACCTATTTTAGACGCTAAGCTATTCTAGAGAATTCCTGCGGATATTCTCTTTCTCTATTTTTACATCCCCTAATAATTATAGAAAATACTTTATTGGTGGAAGACTGACGTGGCGGCGACGCCCTCTCCTGGCACTGGTGGTGCCTTAGCCATGGTCGTCGTCGTTCCTCTCTTGGGCCAAAGTTGGTCCAATTTCTTGGCAAAATAGTTGAGCCATCATTATACTTGTTACAGGACCCCCATTTTCCGCTTGGACAAGACTCCCCCTTTTCCGTTTGGCGTGTCCTCTTGCTGAAATACGAGCCAATGGAGGTTGTCTGTTGTAGATGATGGGGGAACATGAGCTCTGTTCAAGGTGATCATTGTTGGCTGTGCTGGTAGCGCTAGTACTGATGTTGTCGAGTGTCGATGATTGGCCGCTGGAATGAAGGAGCTTGGCCATTGTTGTTGCAGGACAAATGCATATCCTTGAAGTCCCAAGTGACACTTCCAAGACTCATTAACCAAGGTAGACCCAATATCATATTGATATCATTGCCGATGTCGAGGAGATGAGCATCGATGCTGAAGTTGTGGCCATGAGTAGAGAAATTTAAATTGAAAATTGCAGCATGACACTGAACCTCTTGACCATTTTCTATGAGCATGTTGTTGGAGATTCGACGTTCCTATAACTCGATTGCACGAGCTCCTTTGATATCAGTGACGTTATGGGTTGCTCCTGAATCAACCAAAGCATGGACTAGAACGCCATTCAACATGCCATCTAAGTAAAATGGTACAACGCATTGCACTACAGAATTTGTTATGCCAATGAACATCATAAGTGAGTTGATAGTGTCGGTGTTGTCGTCATCAGCGTAGTCATTGATTATGGTGATCTCAAACAAGTGTTTTCATCTATGAACCATGAACAAATTGTCCGTAGCAGTTGAAACAAAGACCCATACGACGTCATTCTACCATCTCTTCTAGGGTCAAGCTTTTGAAGGGGCGTGCTGGTGGTAGTGGCGTTGCCGATGTTGCAAATGGAGCTGCTGTAGTTGTAATTGAGGTGTTGCATTTACCTTTGAAGGGAATGAACTTGTCGTTGTTGTTGCCTTGCTGGATTTAGCAATAACCTCCAGGCTCGTTCATATGCCCTTGCAAGCGACATGGCTGTTTTCATATCCTGAGGGGGGAAGTTCAACATCTAATTTTAGTGGCTCTAGAAGTCCAGCCGTGTAGATGTTGACTTGTTGTTGCTCGCCCAAGTTGCTTGTTGCCTGCTCTTGTTATGTGTGCGAGGAAGCGTTCCGTGTATTCATCAATTGTTCATGTCTTTCTTGGAGAAGCCAATTCACCCAGCGGACAGCATCTAGTTGGTGGTCCAAACCTCTCATTGACATGTTGGGAAAAACAATCCCAATTTGTCACTTCCTGATCGTGTGAGAGACACATATACCATTGCTGTGCTAGACCAGTAAGATGATAAGATGCGTACCATGTTTTTCATTTTCTGGCTTTTTTGTCCGCAGAAAAATTGCTCACATGGATTGAGCCTGGTAGGGGATCCTCCTTGCCATCATATGTTGGAAAAGACAGTTTGTGAATTTTTATTTCCAGGCCAGCCGTTGTTTTCTGATTTAATGTTCTCGTGGCATATTGGTGGATTGAGATCCGTTGACTTGCTTCTTGATGTAGGCACAGCCGGCTTCGAACATTATCTGCCTAGTTTGCAATTTCCAGCATCGTGGTCACTCGTTCTTTGTCCTTCTACAAATCTGTTCGTCGAGGATCGCTCCAGTGACACGTGGAGGGCGGAGCGGGAGAGGCGGAGGCGGTGGCCGGCAACGGCAGGTGGCTGCGCGTGCGTGGGGGCGGTACAAGCGTGGGCGGCGGCGGCAGGGAGAGGGAGGAGAGAAATAGGGATAAACTCTTCTATTATTGAATTGATCTGATTACATCTGGGGATATATATAGCCTAATTGACCTAGCTTAGATGCTAAGCAATTCTAGAGAATTCTTGTGGATAGTTTCTTTCTTTACTGTTACATCTGCTAATTATAGAAAAGACATCTTCGTTCGCACGCCATCTCCTTTCCCTAAACGCATAGCGACACGTGAGCGCCTGACCCACCATCATCCACCGCCCTGCTGCGGCACGGCAGGGTCTCAATAGTGCTCTACAGTCGCGTTTTGCTCGGTTGCCTCCTATGTCTCACCGGAACCCTAACATCACCCTCTCGCAATCCCCAACATGCCTGGTTACCTACCTATTTCAGGTGCTTGCAGTTCCTAAAGTGTGTTTGGACTTAAGATCTTGTGTACGACAAAAATAAGAGGGACCCTTTAGCTATCTGTTGACAGATTTTCCATAGATGAAATCTGTTAGAATTGTTTACTAATGAGGCTGCAAATAAAAAACCTGCACGAATCTCATCCAAGAGCCCTCAATCTGACAAATTTTTAAACAAGAAAATTTATCGACAGACAGATAACAAGGACCCTTTAGCTATCTGTTGACAGATTTTCCACAGATGAAATCTGTTGGAATTGTTTACTATGAGGCCGCAAATAAAAAACCTGCACGAATCTCATCCAAGAGCCCTCAATCTGACAGATTTTTAAACAAGAAAATCTATCGACAGACAGATAACAAGGACCCTTTAGCTATCTGTTGACAGATTTTTGGAATTATTTACTAATGAGGCTGCAAATAAAAAACCTGCACTCATCCAAGAGCCCTCAATTTAACAGATTTTTAAACAAGAAAATCTGTCGACAGACAGATAACAAGAACCCAAAAATAATCTTGATACTGGACCACAAATTAGTTACACAAACCGCACCACTTTTATGTAAGACAAACCCAATTATTGCCGATCTATTTGTTAATCAAAAGGAAATTAAAGCGAAAGGCTCACTTTTATTTTGTGCAGTATATAAGTTGAGTAAGTGTCAAGCAATGTTATGCCAACAAAGGAATAAATTTAAGCTAGAAAATTGCATTATTTGTATTTTCGAATTTAACGTCCTTTATTAAAGGAGATAACATTGATTCGCCGACTTTGTTCGCACTATCATGTCCTCAATATTGGATGCCTTTCCGCATTTGTTTTGATTTGCTCTAGGGACCAGTTTTCTTTCAGTTAGGCCCGACCGTCTGATGATTCGTTGCTTCATGTGCTGACAAAAGCATCGATGTTTTTATTCCCTTTTCTCTGCAATGCGTTCTGCAATGAGTTGGTGCGTACACAAGCAATTGAGTCAAGTCTGGGAGAAATTTCCTTGTACGCTTTCAAATTAAAAACACAATCACCAATATAATTATTTGCAAAGAAATAACAAAGAAACAATGAGTACATAAGCAATTGAGTCTAAGTCTGGGAGACATGTTTGTTAAAACTGTTAAGCTGTTAGGATCGACTAGCAGTGGACCGTCTTTCTGTGTTCATGGGGTAGAACTTCTCTGTGCACCATCTTGGTGCACGGATCAGTGGGAACAGAGAGAAAGGAGAGTGGGGAGATAGACATACCGTCGGGGAAGAGCAGTGGCGTCCCGGCGGCGGCGCGGCCATCGGGTGCTGCAGGGTCGTCGCGGTAGTGGAGGTGGAGCCGGACGTCCTGGCGGCGGCGTGGACGTCGGAGACGTCGGGTTGGTGCAGGGGCGACGATGAAGATGCCGGTGGCGCTTCCCGTCGCTGGCAGTGCACCTCCCTCTGGATCGGACTAGGGTTAGGACGGTGGGGAGTGGCGGCTCTGTTGAACCTCGTAACTCGAGCCAGTGGCCCCCCCCACCTCCTCTTATAGGCACTGTGCGACAGGGGCCCACCAGCCAGTGTTTGACTGGGCTCCCCCCGATCAGGGGCGATCAAAGGCCCTGACTCGGTCGTTGGACCGAGTCAGGAGGAGATCAACTAACATTCTCCCCCTTGATCTCAACATATGCCTTACTTTTGACATTTTCACTTTTACACATTCCATTACAAATTAATGCATAGAACCGCTTCATCGTCACGGTCAATTGCCGATAGAATTCACAGCTACAATACATATCTCCGTTCGAAATAAGTTCTTTAACTTTTGGGCCGTTTATTGTCCGGAAAACATAGGCTATACCATAAACCCATGTCGACTGTGTGTTCTGAACACACTGGGTGGTAAGCCTTTGGTAAGCAGATCTGCAAGCACTTTCTTGTTACTTTTACGTTCAATACCTTGAATATGATTCCGGACTTTCTCCTTTACAACGTAAATCTTTATGTCAATGTGTTTGGCATCACATTTGACTCGTTGTCTTAGGAGTGAACAACTTAAATGGTTATTGCTGTTGTGCACCATCATCAACTCCGGGTATAAGTTATCTTAATCATTTTGCCTGTCCCGTAGCCTTGTTACATGCTATACCTTAACTTTGCATCACTGATGATACAAAATAGTTCTTTGTTGGAGCTTTTCCACAATAAAACTCCAACCTGCGAGTGTTTAGAATGTGGATTTCTATACACATCTCGCCACAAACAAACATTTGTACCCACAACGAGAGTACATACTCTTTCTTACTTAGCATGAGGCCAACATTCTTTACTCCATTCCAGTGATCTATATCCGGACCGGTCTTTGCCAAAATAACCCGGATATGTGAACTGTGTTAGGGTAATGTCATACTTGCATTCTTTAGGCTTCCAACAGCTGAAGCATATGGTACCATAATCATTTGAGCTATTTCATATCGATTCTTGGAACATTATAGTTCTCAAATCCATTACCCTTAACTATAGGAACAGCGTAGGTTTTCATACTTGCATACTTTATTTCTTTAGAATCTTTTCTAAGTATGCTTTGATGCGATAGTCCTAATACCCCTTTTCTTTTATCACGGTGAATTTCAATTCAATTCGTATAACAAGATTCATTTCACCGAGAACATTCCTATTGAACCTTGAGGACAAGAACTTCTCCTATAGTAGATTGACATCATTACAAGCAAGTAAGATGTCATCCTCATATATAGGATTTGGAAATGAATTTCCCATTCTATAACTTTGCACAAAAACAATTGTCCCCTCATTCTCTTTAAAACCCAAACTTTCTAATTCAAATCAACTATGATAGTTGACTTCTTTAGGCGACATCCCTTATGCTCTTTTGCTTTCGACAAACTCTAAGGTTGTGCCTGTAATCAATTCCTTACAAATCCCTATTGGGAAATGCCGTCATTACTTTCATCATAACGTATCGCTAACACATATTGTAGTGCATTCTTTTGCTTTGCGTAAAATTTTCAATTCAAGACATGCTATATATATCTTCACATATTTCCTTTGGAGTCACATATTTTGTCTTGTAAACCCATTACGGCCTACTGTTTTGGCTCCATTAGGAATTACTTATGAATCCCAACCATCATTGGTAATCTTTGATTTCATTTTAGCATGGTAATCTTTGATTTCATTTTAGCATGCTTAGCTCATTGCCATTTAGACAAGCGAGTGCTTTCATAGCTTCTTCTTTGAGATGGTATTACCCTCCATTTGAATTTCACCATGTCTCTCATTTGGGGTCGTTGTTGCTGGTTATTGCCAAGAGGCAATTGATTCTATAGTCTCCTATATCATAGGATACGTATCTTCATACCATGCTCCCAGTTACTCCATCTTCTACAAAGATAGTGTATCTTCAAACTTTCTTATTTGGGTTTATTATGTATACCTCATATGGCGCTTAAAGCACTATCTTGGTATTTCTTATCTTTTCATTTTCTTTTGGGGTATCATTATTATGACCGTTGTACTCCCTCAACGATCATATTCATACTTTATAGATCACACTTGCTCTAAATTCAAACTATTCAATGGGGAATATCTTTCAATCGTCTTTATCAATTACCTTTTCCTGATTTATATCAGATTTCTCCCCCTCGAAATATGGCATAAACTTTGTTGCCATACTTTCGAAAACATTCATAACTTTTAGAAATGAGGAAACATTTATCACTTTACTTTATTCACATGATCGAGTCATGCAAAACAAAGTTATTTCTAAAAATCTTTTGGGAGTACATTTTCTCATTCCACTTCATGAACTCAACGATTCCTTTAATACTTTTGCAAGTTACACTTGCGTGTCATTCTTTTCTTTAGGTTCATCTCGTAACTTTCTGTTCTCCTTAAACTCACCGAGTGCTTAATGACTATGACACAATGGAAGTGCACGGTCAACACTAAAGCACACGAGTCATCGTAACTTTCTCCCCCGTGCGGATGAGTACTATGCCAAACTTCACCGCTATGCAGGATTTGATCAACATTTGCACTATGTTAACTTTACCCCGCCATGGGGTTGCTTTGTCAACCTTTTCTCGCTATGCGAGATAATTCCCTTTAAGGGATATAAGTGCCATAATGGCTCTCGGGGCATATTTAATCATCGAATCAAAAAAAAAAATGTTCCGAATACTTTGTACCACATATCACACACATGGTTAATCCGACGTTGGTCAAAAAAGACATGTATATGACTTATTACAACTCTTATCATAGGGTGCTTGGAACTAAAGATTAATTTATTCTTTATAAAAGGAGCACATAAAAAACATTTGTTAAACATAAAAAAACACTTATTAAACTAAACTCTTCCTTTCTTATGTCATATCCCTGAAAACTTTTCTTTTCAAGCTATTCTTTGAAGAGAACATTATCCCTTAAACAATTGGCTTTCTTTCTTACAAAACTTGCCCTTAGGCCTTTCATCATCTGAGTCACAAGTACCCAACTTATTTCTTTCTGCCTTCAAGAATGAAAGCATGAAGATCCTTTGTCCGAAAAGTATTCAACAATAATAATCAATAATGAGCATGAAAATAACCCTACATTTGTCCGGTTAAAAACATACTCATTAAACTTTTAATCTTTCTTTTGTATTCTAAATCACCGATGGGTAGAAATAGAACAAAACATCATCCTTTTATATTAATTCCACATCACCGTTGGGCGAAATGGAATTAACATTTGAAAAACTCAATAATCTTATAACATTCTTCAAATTAAACTCTCCCGTTGGTTCGAGTTTGATTAGAAGATAATCATTAAGATTGCAGCGGGAACATGTAAAATACAATTCTTTATCTTTATGTATTCTCGAAAATTGGTCACTTTGATGCAAAATATATCGAGAAATAAACTTTAAGCTCATAAATAAACTTATAATATTGCTATCATCAACGTTGGTCGAAAAATAACAATATTATAATTTAACTTTATCAATAAACCATAGTTCCTCCAATTAAAATTTAAACTTTAACTTTGCAGCGGAAAACGTGATAATTTCTCAATTGTTCTTCTTTAGAATTTGGCCCGAAGGCCTACTTTTGTCGGCAAGCCACCTTTTCGCGCGTGGCAAGCGACCCATCTCCCCCTCCGCGAGCACTCTAGCGGCGGGAGCATTGTATCGATAAAATCATCAATAACATCATAATATTGCTATTAATCAACGTTGGTCGAATAATAACAACATTATAATTACTGTAAAATTATCCATTTTCAAACATTAAACTCTCCCGTTGGTTCGAATTTAATAATAAAAATGATAATAACTTTAAATACGCAGCGGAAACTTTAACATCATATAATCAATTTTCCAGAAACATGAAAATACTTTACTGTTCATTAGTGCAAAATTGTCGTTGGATCAAAAATTGCACAAAAATGAATCATAAAATCCATTCTTTTCTTTCAAATGTATCATAAACTATTTCTGGAAAATAAAGAAAGGTTTTCATTTCCTTTTTACTGTTCTTCTGCAAACTGGCCGGCCCGCGGCCGCTGGCGCGCGCGCTGCTGCCACCGGCGGCCCAGTGGCCAGCGCAGCCCGCTGTATTGCGCGCACGCACGCGCGCGCTGGCGGCCCAGCGCGGCCCGCTAGCGCCAGCGCTCTTTTTTTTTTTTGTTTCTGTGAATCGCGGCCCACAACGGAGGAGATAGCCCAGCAGGCCTGGCCCAGTTAGCCGAGCACAGCACCCGCGAAATAGAAAAATGAAGAGCGCGGCCCAAGAGGGGGGGAAACTGGCTCGGCCCAGCAAGCAGCCGCGCTCGCCCCGCCTGGGCCGACCTGGCCCGAGTGATCTCGGCCGTTGAATCTCATCGGACGGCTGTCCGCGCTCCTCGGCAGATCAAAACCGCGCGGCGGCCGGCTGAGTCCGAAAAACCCTAACCCATTTCCATTTCTCCTCCTCCTTCACAGCCGCAGCCATGGCGGCCGCCGCCCGGGGAAGGCATGGCGGCGCCAGAGAGGGTGTGGCGCCGGCGGCCAAGGGCCTTTGCCCCCGGCGGATCCGGCCGCGCCGCAGCTCCTCCCTTCTTTCTTTCTCCCACTCAGCGCCGGAGCCCCTCTTTTCTTCTTCACGCGCCGCGCAGCAGCAGGAACCGGCCATGGCGGTCTGGAGAAGAAAGGGTGACGCCGGCAGCGGGCCCACTCGCCGGCGAGCGCGTTCCCCGTTGGGAGAGCGCGCCACCGTCGAGCGGCACCGCGTCGGTGTCCTGTCCCCGTGGCGGCGTCGGTGAGCCCATGGCTCGCCCGGGCCCCACTGTCCGTATAACGGCGTCGAGGTAGGGAACCAGGTAGGTCCGCCTCCCCTCGGCTTCTTCTTTGCCCTGTTAGGGTTAGGGTTTCGTCCCCTTTTCTTTTCCCTTCCCCGATCCAAAATCTAGGGTTAGGGTTACTGTCCGATTCAAAATCGGTTTGATTTTTCTCACATCCCGATTTAGATCCACACACTAGTAGGCGTCTGATACCATTGTTAAAACTGTTAAGCTGTTAGGATCGACTAGCAGTGGACCGTCTTTCTGTGTTCATGGGGTAGAACTTCTCTGTGCACCATCTTGGTGCACGGATCAGTGGGAACAGAGAGAAAGGAGAGTGGGGAGATAGACATACCGTCGGGGAAGAGCAGTGGCGTCCCGGCGGCGGCGTGGCCATCGGGTGCTGCAGGGTCGTCGCGGTAGTGGAGGTGGAGCCGGACGTCCTGGCGGCGGCGTGGACGTCGGAGACGTCGGGTTGGTGCAGGGGCGACGATGAAGATGCCGGTGGCGCTTCCCGTCGCTGGCAGTGCACCTCCCTCTGGATCGGACTAGGGTTAGGACGGTGGGGAGTGGCGGCTCTGTTGAACCTCGTAACTCGAGCCAGTGGCCCCCCCACCTCCTCTTATAGGCACTTGTGCGACAGGGGCCCACCAAACCCGTGTTTGACTCGGGCTCCCCGATCGTGGGCGATCAAAGGCCCCGACTCGGTCGTTGGACCGAGTCGGGGAGATCAACTAACAATGTTTCCCTTGTACGCTTTCAAATAAATAACACGATCACCTTATATAACTATTTACGAAGAAATAACAAAGAAACAAAGAGATGCGGCATTTTTATATAAACAACAAATAAGCGGTAGTATATTTTCTTTGTTAACTACATAGTATAACATATAGACATCCAAAGGGCAAAAGTGAAACACCTTTTAGAAGGGGACGCTAATACTAAGTATTACCACTTGCTAGCCAATGGTAGACACGAGAAAGACTCGTATTTTCCAACTAGAAGATGGTGACAATATTTTAACTAGTGATGCCCAAATTAAGGAGCACATTACTAGTTATTACAAGAACCTATTCGGTCCGTCCGAGAATTCTCTAATATCTTTAGATGAATCTCGACGGCGGATATTTCTCAAGTTTCGATTTGGAAAATGAGTTCTTAGTGGCCCCCTTCTCAATTGAAGAAGTAAGGACTACAATCTTTCGATAGAGCACAACAAGGCTCCTAGTCTGCGGATGGATTTCCTCCTTAGTTTTTTTTTAAGTTTTCTCGGGATGTTATTAAAGAGGATTTGATGGCATTGTTCGATGATTTCCATCATGGAACATTACCTCTTAATCGTCTTAATTTTGGTAATATAATCTTGCTGCCTAAGAAGACGGATGCAAGAGTAATTCAACATTATAGACCCATCTGTTTGCTGAATGTCTCTTTCAAAATCTTCACAAAAGTGGCAACGAACAGGTTAACTACCATAGCCAAGAAATTAATAAAGCCAACTCAGACAACCTTCTTACCCGGAAGAAACATAATGGAGGGAGCTATTATTCTCCATGAAACTCTGCACGAACTACACACCAAGAAACAGGATGGTGTGATTTTTAAAATTGATTTTAAAAAAGTCTATGATAAAGTAAACTGGAAGTTTCTTCAGCAAACTTTAAGAATGAAAGGTTTTTCTCATAAGTGGTGTGAGTGGATAAAACATTTTACACAAGGAGGTAATGTGAATATTAAAGTTAATGACCAATTAGGACCTTTCTTTCAGACTCGTAAAGGTTTAAGGCAAGGTTATCCCATGTCACCCATACTATTTAATATAGTGGTTGATATGTTGGCTATACTAATTGCTAGAGCTAAGGAGGTAGGGCAGGTCGAGGGGGTTATTCCCCACCTTGTTGAGGATGGTCTATCCATACTTCAGTATGCGGATGACACAGTGATCTTTATGAGCCATGATGTTGAACAGGCAGTAAACATTAAATTACTGCTAAGTATGTTTGAACAACTGTCTGGCTTAAAAATCAATTTCCACAAGAGTGAAGTCTTTTGTTTTGGAAAGGCCAAAGATCATGAACAGTTTTATTCGCAACTGTTTGAATGTGTTGTTGGTAAATATCCCTTTCGTTACCTAGGCCTTCCCATGCATTTCAGGAAGCTCCTTAATAAAGACTGGAAGGGGGTCGAGGAAAGATTTGAGAAAAGACTTAGTGGTTGGAAAGGAAAACTTCTAATAGTAGGCGGTCGGTTAGTCCTTATAAATTTGGTGCTCTCTAGCTTACCGATGTTTATGATGTCTTTTTTCGAACCGCCGAAAGGTGTGCTAGAAAAACTAGATTGTTACCGGTCGTGGTTTTATTGACGAGTGACCAACACAAGAGAAAATATAGACTAGTAAAGTGGGAATTTATGTGTCAACCCAAAGACCAGGGTGGTCTTGGTATTCAAAATTTGGAGATTTAGAACAAGTGTTTGCTTAGCAAATGGCTTTTTAAGTTATTAAATGAAGATGGTTTGTGGCAAGAACTTTTAAGAAACAAATATATTAAAAATAAGACACTAGGAAGTTGTGAAAAAAACCGACTGACTCACATTTTTGGAAAAGCTTAATGAATGTCAAAGAAACTTTTATAAATCTAGGACACTTTGTCAAAGATGGGTCACGAGACCAGATTTTGGGTAGATACTTGGTCGGGCAACAAACCCCTCAAAGACAAGTTCCCTGCGTTGTTTAATATTGTAAGAAGAAAGCAAGATTCTATTGCAACAGTAATGAGTTCGCCTTTACTAAATATTTCTTTCTCGTAGGACTTTAGTGGGTGCTAACTTATTAAACTGGAATAGAATTGTGGCGTCTTTACAACAATTAAACTTACAACAGAAAAAGGATCTATTTGTTTGTAATTCCCGGCGTCTAGGATTTTCTCGACCAAGTCTATGTATGCCGCTTTAATTAACAATGGGGTGAGAGTGTCGCAAGATATTTGGCATACAAAACTCCCAATGAAAATAAAAGTTTTCATTCTGGTACTTGAAAAGAGGAGTGATTCTAACCAAAGATAATTTGGCTAGGAAGAACTGGCCTGGAGACACTTCGTGCTGCCTCTGTCATTCCCTAGAGATGATTCAACATCTCTTTTTTGATTGTTTTTATGCCAAATTTTTGTGGCGTTCTATACATATACTTTTTGGGATCTCACCACCCAACAAAGATAAATGATTTGTTTGTTAATTGGTCTAGAAGGGGTAATAAAAAGTATAATACATTGTTATTAACAGACGTCGGCACTACGTAGGCGTATGGCTAACTAGGAACGAAATAGTTTCTGACAAATGCAAACCCAAATCTCTTTTGCAGATACTGTTTCGAGGGACGCATTGGCTTCGTCAGTGGGCCAGCTTACAGCGGCATGAAGATCTCAAAGACCAAATGATCACTGTTGCTCGGCACATCGAGATGGCGGCCTAACAGTTCTTTGGCTCAAATGGGTGGCTGTCACATAGACATGTTGGGTTTATTTAGTCAAGAACTCTTTTTGTTTTAGCTAGTCGTGAGACTTACGGTGTGCTTGTGTATTGAGATGTTTTGTGTGTGTCTGGAGTTTGTAATAATTGGCCTGATTCCATCTTCGGATGGTTGAAGCCGATATTTTATATCCTTTATCTAAAAAAAATAGACATCCATAATATACATGCACACTCAATCCTTTAAACACACGTACGTAAACATATCCTCATGAGCACCTCGAAGAAACAAAGAGATACAACATTTGTGTCTCCTTAATGCATAGTGTTATTAAATCGTGCAATAAATTTAGGAAAATATGAGTACCCGTGTCAAGTCGAGAACTTGAATCCAGGTGAACAGGTTCCACCATAAGAAACCCAATAAACTGTTCTATGATCAGCTCGTCACTATATGGTCTTATGTGGTACTAAGAAAGAAAATGTACAACAATAATCATTAAGTTTTTTACATTTATAAGGGGTACGGCGATCCGGTGACACATGGAGGGCGATGCGGGAGCGGGGAAACGGAGGCGTGGCGGCGTGCGAGCGCAATGCGCAGTCGGGGGGTAGAGAGAGATAGGAAAGACCCCTAAGCAATCAGAGATGATGCATATCCTCAATTCATATTTTATTTAATCTTGTTTTTCTAATTTGTCCCACGGTGATGTGGCAGTCTTGGAGATGTGACGTGACGGTGACGACGATGATGATGACGGCGTGGGCGTGCCTCCCTTCTCTCCTCTAGGGTTTCTTGTTGTGGGCCACTCAGTTGACTTGGCTGCTAGCCTTTTAGCTCAAAGTTGGCCCATTTATCCTAGCTTGTGATTGGGCCATCGTTGTACTTGTTATAATACTCCCCGTTTTCTACTCAGTGTGTCCATGTGCTGAAATAGATGCCATGACGAGGCATTGGATGTTGGTTGCTGTTAACACCAAAATTTGGTAAAGGATATGACAGGTAGGCCCATGGTCGACAGAGAGAAAGATTTGGCAAAAGCGTGTGCGGTCGGCTGATTTTCCATGATTCGGCAAGTGATCAAGCGGTCGGTTATTCTCAGCTGAGCAATGACTTCATTCGGGAAACAAAAATGGCAAGAGGGGATTGAACAAAAGGGGAAGGAGCCGTAATGATCAAGGACTCCGATCAAGTTTAGAATTAGGATCATGTACTTTCCAATTTTGTTTAATAAGTCGTAGTCGTTTAAGACTCGTGTCTTGTCCGGGGTATAAATATAAACCCTCGACCATTGTAATAAGGGTTCACAACCAAATCAATAAAACCGGCCCCGTGCCACCTTTCGAATCCTTCTAGTCGTGTCGTCGAGTTCTTCGAGAGGGCCAATCGATCCGTCGACCTCCGTGAGTCCCGGCAACCTTGCTATCATGTCTAGTATCATGCGGTGGATTTAGATTATGATGCAAGTAGTCTCATTGTTTTAGCTTAGAACATGCGGTAGATCTAAGCTCGATCATGAGAAGTTTTTGCTTATGCCTTGTATCGTGCGGTGGATTAAGACATGAGTGAAGATAGTTATTGGCTCTTTTAGATTTGGCAAGATCTAATTGATTCATTAAGTTATCCCGTGTTGCATGCTTAATTTAATGTTTAATTATTTGCAACACTCTTTTGCCCAATCTAGATTGATACTCTTTTCGGCTCTCGATCATCTTTCCATGTTTATTCAATATTAAGTAGATCAAGTTCATATAGCCGAATTAGATCAATCAAAGATTGTTACGTGTTGTGGGTTCATGCATGTTAGAACATGTAGATCTTGGACAAAGTTGGATATCGTGCGGCAGATGTAGGCTTTGCTTTGCTCTAGATTGTAATAACTTGTTTGTTCCTTCTTCATGGACCCCAATTCGGCAATCTTGCCGATACGGTTATGCTTACACGAGTAACGAGTATTCATGGATATATTTAGACAATTGCATGCTTTTAGCTCTTTATTGTTAGATTGTATCATGCGGTGGATTGATCTAAGAGTAAGGAGTGGCGCGTAATCATACTAGGTCGTATCATGCGGTGGATTAACTTACTTTGGTTTTGTGCTAGACGGGTTTATGAAAGCTAGATGTGCGGCAGACTAGTTGGATTAGCCTATGCATGTGTTATCTTAATAGATTTATATTTACAAGTTACCTATTTATAATTGTTAATGTACTGATAATGCTTCTAGCTTAAGATATGGTTTATTATGCTCAATGCTTTGTTCAAACATGTCTTCATGTACACGTATTCGGCAGATTAATTCTCTACACATTAAGTTATGATAGATTAGCCGAATGACTTGCAAACTTGTTGGCAGATAGCTTCTATAGCTATATGTCATCGTAAGTGGCTTCAGGGCCGTAAATATGGAACTGTCTGGTCTCACCCAGCATGTTCCAGTTTTGATCTTACTGTTTTACCCCTTGTCGATTTTCAGGTCAAATCGACTGGCACGCTCCGGATTCGGGCGCCGGGGACCCGATTGAAGCTAGGCTTTCCGGCTTGCTGTGTGTGAGACACAGTGCGTCACTTTTTGTGTCAACACACTTTTTGGCACGCCCGGTGGGACAACTTTTCAGTTCAAGATGTCAACGGAGATTGACAATAGTCATGTTCTGAATGTGATGATGGACGAGCTGCAACCAGAACACAGACAGATGGTGGAACAAGCAGTTGAACAGTATCAGCAGAAGTGCTTGATGTCTTTCTCCAAGAACAAGAGCAACAAGGTGATCTTGAAGCAAGCACTACCAAGAGTTCTTCTTGCTCATCAAACTGATGTTACCGATGAGGAAGAGATGCTGAAGGTAGTCGGGATCATCCATAAAGCTGTGGGAGATACCATGTTGAACCACAACACAGCTTTTCTGAATACCTTTCGAACAACATCATGGTTGATACCTTCGGTCCAAAGATCGACAAGCGTTTTGAAGAGAATTTTGGTGCAATTGGTGGACCAGTGTTTTTCAACACACAAAAGTCTTCGCGAAGTCGATTGAAGGAGGGGATATGATCGGCACAAGCAAAGATGGAGCTACTTATCAGAAGCCTCCTGTGACTGAACAGCAAACCTATGGTCAAGTAGCTTTTGGTGCAACAACAGATATACCAACATCTACTTACAAGATATTTCCAGTAGCAAATAGGCTGCAGAAGAGCATTTACGGGGAAGGGTATAATGAGTTTGCCGATTACGGTACCATCAATGCTTTGCCGAATCCGGGGTACAAGAGTGCATCGAGTACCTTCGGAAGACAATAAGGAGCTCAAGATGCAAATGACGTTCTCCTGAGCAAGATGGCAGATATGATGCACGAATCAATTCGGCCTAAAGCCAAAAACTCAAGCATATGCATACAAGTCTCCTTTTCCAGAGTGGTACAATAGGGTAGCTCTTCCACCAAGGGTGAAGCCACCAACAGATTTAGCCAAGTTCTCAGGTCTAGATGACACCAAGCACCATTGAGCACATTAGTAGATACTTGATGCAACTTGGAGAAGCCAGTGCGGTGATGAAGCTTGGAGAATCGATACTTTCCTATGTCTCTGACAGGGCCGGCTTTTACATGGTTTGCATCTCAGCCGGCTAATTCCATTGGTACATGGGCAGAGTTGGAACAAAAGTTCCATTCATATTTTTACACAGGGACCAATGAGAAGAAGCTAGTCGATCTGTGGGCTATGAGGATGAAGACTACTGAAACACCAATGGAGTATCTTCGCAGGTTCAGAGAAGCTAAGAACATGTGCTATTCTCTGAATATACCTGATGATCAGCTCCCACAGTTGGTCATTGCAGGAATGTTGCCACATATCAAAGAGAAGCTATTTGGCATGGAGTTTGAAGACCTTGGGCAGCTTGCACAGAAACTGACAGCTATGAGTAACCAAGCCCAAGGATTCAGGAGAGTTGCTCGTTTCTAGAAAAGCAGCGCTACCATTGATGTGTACCAAGGTTTTCTGGAAGAAGCATCTGAATATGAAGATAAGGATGAAGTAGCTGCTGCAGAGCTGAACTGGTCAAAAGAACTGTTGATGTCTATTAAGTGCAACTGAAATAAGGAGGGTTCCGCGCACGTAATATATCATCGTAGCATTTTAACCGGAGTAATCCAGGTATCGTTATTTATAATTTTACCACTTTGGGAGGGAATGCACTTGGATAATGAGTGATGAGCAATGCACATGCGATAATGGAGAGCTTAACCTTGTCTCGTATCAATCATCTCATACAGGGTAAGTGTCACATAAAATATAGGAATGAATGATAAATGACGTAAGATAAATGAGAGCATTAGCCACATAAAATAATAGTAATAAGCCATCTCAACTTAGCACTCTAAGCTTACAACACTAGCATGGACTAGGACGATCTAGGGTATAATCCTATGTTATTCTAACTACAAAGTCAAAGCATACAATGATTAGTGCAAGAACATCTAGCAATCATGGCGGGAAAAGGTTACATCTATGCATAGTGATATTACCGAGAAGACAAGAGACATAGCAATGACTTCAATGTAATAGGTTTGTTCTGCTAGACCTATACTCGGGAGAAGGGCTACAAAGGACTCAACAGACATCGTCACTCCCGCGATCTACCTCACGATCCGGAATATAGGGTGCAATTGCGAGATAAATACGGTCTAGGCACCACGCCTACACAATATTTACCACTCACCCATCGATCTAATGAGCAAGCGCTATACGATCCTATGCATAAACATAATTCTAGTCCAACTATGCTAAACATATAATCAAAGTAAACTAAGAACAATATAATTGAGAACATAATCAAATAGAGCAAAGTCAAAGTCGATATAATAGAATAGAATAAAGTACTACTCATAGTATCACGAACAATGATGAATATTACAAGAATGTAGAGGGAATTACCGAGAACTCCGACAGATCCGGACTCCAAGCTAGGCTTGATTCCCTCTAGATCTATTCCTATGTAGCTATGCTACTAAACTATGGAGCTCTAATTGAGATGGTGGCTCGGCTTCTCGAATCCTCTCGATGAATGAAGAGAGAATGAATTAGGGTTTCACCCGGGGGCCGGGGGCTCGAATATATAGCCCCCTAGGATGAACCACAGCCCTCGGATCAAACCGACCTAAATGGACGATAATTATTCATCCTCAAAGGCGGTGGAGGCGGGATCCGCGAGACTCAACGCGATTGGGCGAGGTGGGGAGTCGGCCGACTCCCCTTGGGCGGCCGACCGGCCAGCCGCCGGGTGGGGCCCAGCCTTCGGGGGTCGCCTTCCGAGTCTTCTAGATTATACTTTTTCACCCGTTCGGTCTTTATCTCTATGTAATCATGACATGTGGGCATCCTTTGGTTCTCTTTCGATAACCCCCGCAAAATAGACAATCACCAAAACTCGTGGAATTACGTCGGTATAACCCCTATATCTGGTTGGTGAACATATTTTAGTCCTTTCTCTTGCTGCGTTGACGATATGAAATTGATACTTAACGACCGTCAACAAACTCCCCCAAACTTACCTTTTGCTCGTCCCTGAGCAAAGATAGACTCAGTGATGGATCAGGAGTTGCTGCAATGCTTTCACTCTTCACAAGTACACATGCGTTCAAACAAGAACTCTCCTCCGGATTAGAGTGAACTATTCTGACTCAAACTTACTCATATTACCTTTCACCATGGGGCTTGTAACCGTCACTTGGGTCTTGAGTAGTTGAAAGATAGAACGGTCAAGTCAAGCGCCATGTTTCTCGCTCTTTGATCAACCATTATCCCGGAGTTTTTGCAAAGTTTTGAAATAAAACTCAGAGTTCCTTGTATGAACCTTTCAGGTCTCTCATTTGTGGTATTTCTGGATCCTCTCCAAGGCATGAGTAGTGTATGCCTTTTCTCTTCTCTCAAAACTATGTGGTATTTATGGAACTAAGGCATAGTGAAAAGTGCCTTCTCTCTCTCACCCTACTTTCTAATAGGCTTATGTGGAGCTCATAGGTGGGGAGACACTCAAACTCACTTGCATATATTGCATAGTTAAGACATGGATCCAATAGGAACTAAAATAATAAAGTCATATGTGCATGTGATTGAGGAAATGGGATGAATGTTAGGATGATGATGATAAGGAAAATAATTATGAGGGGTGATCACTTGGTGAACATCTACTTCTACACTTGCTCCTTTGGGGATAACATGACTCCCTTTATTTGGAAACCTTGAAACTTCTTGAAGGAAGGACTTGGCTACTCTTTCTTTTTCTTTCTTTCTTCTTTTCTCTCTTTTTTTTTCTTTTTTTTAGAGCAACCAATCCTCTGGAAACGAAACTTTAGCAACAGGGAGTGTATAACTTGAAATGATAATAACTGGAGCTTGTATGTAGGCAAATAGAATGGCGATGATTATTTCTAGATGTTCACTCCCAGGATAGGAATAGTACCTTTCTGGATGAAGTGAAATAAATGGTGTATGTATATGTGGATGGATGGATGGATGCGTACTCCCAGGGTAGGAGCAGCATAGGTGCGTATCTCCAGGGTAGAGATAGCACAGTAAGTGGAGAATGCGTACTCCTAGTGTAGGAGCGAAGATAAGTGCGTATCTCCGGGTAGAGATAGCACGATATGTGGTGGATATGGATCTATATGTGGGTGGTACTTCTAGGGACGAAGTAGCACAAACTGAATGTAGTAGTTATAAAATGGGTGCATGCTTCGAGGACAAGTAGCATAGATCAATGGATGGAGAGCACATAGTATTGACTTTAACTGCATGACTGATTCCTTATGGGTCCACAGCATAACCACACTCAATGCCTATAAAGACTACACTCAAACCTACAATATGATCTATATAAACAAATGGGTTTTCCTAATCTAGTAAGCATGAATATATGGCTGTGGTAGGAATTTAAACTCTCATCATAAAGGAACTCATCATGCAGGAATTTAATATTTTCAAAGATAAATTCTCCAGAACTCTAGTATCTCTAGGAACAAGATGGACAGCAGCTCAAAACCTTCCCATATCATACCCGTCAACCACCTAGACTTAGATCAAGTGTTTGCTACCCACAAGTTTCAGGTTCAGAGCAAATATCAAATCTAAACAGTTGTGTCCAAAAACTCAGGAGAGTGCAAGGTTGAAAACTAGGTATTTGAAAGGAATTACGGCAGAGCAACTATTCATCATCTCCATGTAGAGTTTATTCTAGGGATCACTTTAAAGACAGATTACAAGAGCTCTCCAAAATAAATAAAGAAATCTTTCTGGGTTTCTATGGTTATGCATCTTTTTTAGTAGTTTTAACAAAGCACACTCTAACAAAGCATAAATAGATAAGTTGAAAACACTTAGCTTGGTACACGGGGATGCTCTCCCCAAGCCGGATGTTGACATAGTCTGCGATGTTGCCTTGACGGCACCGAAGACGTTCTAGTCTTCCAGAGTGTCGTAGATAGTTGCTTTGTTGGAGACGACGTTCAAGTGTCGCGGGCAAAGCACTCCGACGGGACCGGATGTCCTTCTGCACGTTAGCTCTTCTTGATCATTGATGTTCTGTGAAGCTCAAATAGACAACAAAGCTTGTGGAACTGATTAAGTGTTAGTGATAAAACCTCTATGCCTTGGTTGTCTAGAACTTTTTTAGACTTGTTCTAACAGGATCACAAGAAATATTTTTATCTTTTTATTATTTAAGGAATGCAGACAGGGAAAGATAAATATGCTGAGAAATTATTTTTGTGCCACCACAGTGAATGATTATTCACATGGGGCTTAAAGTTTTTTTTTGGATGCAAATGCAAAACATCTTTATTTTCTTTTTCTAGTGCAGAGATAAAAGAGTAAGGATGCAAGTAGGAAAATAAATATGCTAAGGTAAAAATGCAATGCTGAAAGGGAATAGCTGATAAATACCAAGTTACCTCTTGGCGCGGCGTTCGGTGGTTTTAAGTCCTCCGAACAGGACTTGTCATGTTCGCTTATTTTTCAAGGGGCGCATTGGCTGGCGCCTCGGATGATGTCGCCTCTTGTGTTGAAATCAATTCTGATTTTTCTTTTACTTTCCACACCTTCTTTGTTGGAGAGGTTGACCTTGAGGAAGAAGCTTCTTGGATCACTTGTTTCTCTTCTGCTGGTAGCACCTCTTCTTCTACAACGTTCTTCTCTTCAGGGTACCGATCTTCATATCTAGACACTTCTCCCTCATAGTCAGCCCATCCATCTGTAGTGATGTTCTTCTTGTTCTGGCGACGGGTACGCTGCCTTCTCCTTGCTCTGTTCTTCTTGGGCTCCTCAGTGATTATATAATTATTGTTGAAGTAGCGGCGTACCTTCTCAGTGGGAAAGTGGAAATGGATCTCTCCTGTCCCAATATAGATGATAGCTCTGGTGGTATTCAGGAATGGTCTTCCTAGGATGATTGGAGGGTCGTAGTCATCTCCCATATCGATGACTAGAAAGTCTGTAGGGACATAATGGTCATCTATCTGGATGAGGACATCCTTCACTTCTCCTTCGACGAAGCGGAATGTCCGATCGCCATCTGCAGTGTGCATAGGTGGGCTCCAAAGGCATAGTGCCATATAGATACTCATAGGTTACCTTGGCCATAATGTTGACGCCCGATCCGGTGTCACAGACACTTTATTGAAAGAGCTTCGTTGATGGAGCATTGAATGGTTGGGACACACGGGTCATCCTTCTTGATCGACGTGGGGATCGAGTAAGTGGTCATGCTCCTTATGGACCGCAAAGTGACCATCCTCACTTGTCTCCGTCTTCTTGGTCTTCTTATCTTTGTTCTTGCTCTTCTTAGCTGGATTCTTCTTCTTCTCACTTACATTTGATGAGGGTGTCTTTGGGAACTGCAGCACTCTGTTCTTGAAGAAGAAGGTTTCTCTCTTGCCCTTGATGTTGAAGATGATCTTGGCGGTGTTGTCATACATGATAGCTCCAGCGGTGTTCATGAATGGTCGTCCCCGAGAATGATAGGGGACCTTTCATCACCGCCGTATCCACTACCACGAAGTCTGCAGAACATATGAGTTGCCTACTCGTACACATATATCTTCTAGTACTCCCAAAGGAACACGGAGTGACTGATCTGCAAGCTGCAAGCACATGGTTGTGTATGCTAGAGGGCATCTGAATAGCTTCTCGTATATCACTCTTGGCATGATGTTGATGCTTGCACCGAAGTCACAGATTGCCTCATTGAAATTGGTACTTCCAATGGAGATCGGGATGACTGGTCTCCCTGGATCGCCCTTCTTGATTGGCAGAGTTGAATCAATCCATGACCCTTTCGATGGATCACTCCAGCTGTCTTCTATATTGAATATATCAACAAGATTTGCAGTTTCGAGCTCTTCGGGTTGTCCTGCCAATTTACCTTGACCAGTGGAGGGAGCAAGGTTGACAAGCCGTTGTACTGTGACTCAAGTATCTTGTTGAAGCTTGAGAGCGACTCTTGATGGCATTAGAAAAGCCATCCATTCTGTTCCGAGTGTCTCTAGGACCTTGTCATTTGATGTCGGCTTCTTGGACCAGTTGTCCATAATCTTGCCTTGATTCAAGACTAACTCTCTCAAAGGCGGCTGGTTGTAATTATTGTAGGAGGAGTTGTTACCTTGATTATTGCCTGAATAATTGCCTGAGTAGTTAGGCCTATGCTTTGCTGATTCCAACCTTGATTCTGCGAGGACGATAGTAATTGTTGTTGTTGTTGAGTTAGTTCACGTCCTCCTTCGGCTACGGGCGGTTAGCACTGTGTGCCCGTCTCTCCACACTCTTCACATGTCATGCGAGCATCATGTATATGCATGACTTCTTTCTTCTCTGGGCTCTCTCATCGAGCCTCTTCATTAGCAGATCCATTTTGGCGAGACAGACATGTCTACCTCCTTCAGCCGGTGCATTCTTCCACCTCTCATGCGGGTCTCGAGTTCTTTCTTCACTCCGGCCTTGGTTGGATGCCATCTTCTCCACAAGAGCCGTGGCCGAGGAATAGTGAGTGATAAGAATGCACCTCCAGCGGCGGATCCATCGTCTCACGTGTCTTTACGTTGCTTGAGCCCATGGTAGAATGTCCGCATAAGCCCAATTCTCCATGCCATGATGAGGGCACTCGAGGATGCAATCTTGAAAGCGCTCCCAAGCTTCTGGGACAGTCTCATCATGGTGTTGCTGAAAACTTGATATCTTCCCGCGAAGAGCATTTGTCTTGCCCATGGGGAAGAATTTCGCCAAGAAATTGCTGAAACATAGTGCCCACGTAGTATTCTTCTCCTTATTGGCGTAGAACCACTGCTTCGCTCTCCCCAAGAGTGAGAATGGGAATAGGCGAAGTAGTATAGCATCTCTGGGGACATCCTTGATAGTGAATGTGCTACAAATCTCCGTAAAGTGTTGGAGATGAGCACTAGCATCTTCATGGGCCTTCCCACGAACCGGCTTGCTTGCACCATGTTGATCGCGCGAGGCTTGAGCTCAAAAGCTCCTTCGATGTCCGCACCGTCCAGTACGAATGTTGTCCGTAGTTGGAGCCGAGAACTCGCGGAGTGACTTGTTCGCCATGGCTTCAAACGCCGGTGTCAAGTCTCGAACGAAAGGTCAACTTTCTCAGCTTCGACAAACTTCCAAGTTGAGTTGATGATGATGATTGAGTGGTCTTCTTCAACTTGCTTTTGGCCTTCCCGAATAAAGCTTCGGATTGTCAATATAATTATCGGGAAGAATTGTCTTGATTACCCCCGCATAAGATACACAAGTAGACAAAACAAGGGTAATCCTGTAGAGAAGGGTTAGTATGACAAAGACAACTCAATCACATTATCTAGTGCAATGCTGCTCATTATCCATTGGCTTTCAACCTTCCCCGAACGGCGCCAAAAATGCTTGTTGATGTCTATTAAGTGCAACCGAAATAAGGAGGGTTCCGCAGCGCCTGAGAATATATCGTCGTAGCATTTTAACCGGAGTAATCCGGGTATCGTTATTTATAATTTTACCACCGGGAAGGGAATGCACTTTGGATAATGAGTGATGAGCAATGCACATGCGATAATGGAGAGCTTAACCTTGTCTCGTATCGATCATCTCATACGGGGTAAGTGTCACATAAAATATAGGAATGAATGATAAATGACGTAAGATAAATGAGAGCATTAGCCACATAAAATAATAGTAATAAGCCATCTCAACTTAGCACTCTAAGCTTATAACACTAGCATGGACTAGGACGATCTAGGGTATAATCCTATGTTATTCTAACTACAAAGTCAAAGCATACAATGATTAGTGCAAGAACATCTAGCAATCATGGCGGGAAAAGGTTACATCTATGCATAGTGATATTACCGGAGAAGACAAGAGACATAGCAATGACTTCAATGTAATAGGTTTGTTACTCTAGACCTATACTCGGGAGAAGGGCTACAAAGGACTCAACAGACCGTCACTCCCGCGATCTACCTCACGATCCGGAATATAGGGTGCAATCGCAGATAAATACGGTCTAGGCACCACGCCTACACAATATTTACCACTCACCCATCGATCTAATGAGCAAGCGCTATAAGATCCTATGCATAAACATAATTCTAGTCCAACTATGCTAAACATATAATCAAAGTAAACTAAGAACAATATAATTAAGAACATAATCAAATAGAGCAAAGTCAAAGTCTGATATAATAGAATAGAATAAAGTACTACTCATAGTATCACGAACAATGATGAATATTACAAGAATGTAGAGGGGAATTACCGAGAACTCCGACAGATCCGGACTCCAAGCTAGGCTTGATTCCCTCTAGATCTATTCCTATGTAGCTATGCTACTAAACTATGGAGCTCTAATTGAGATGGTGGCTCGGCTTCTCTGAATCCTCTCGATGAATGAAGAGAGATGAATTAGGGTTTCACCCGGGGGCCGGGGCTCTGAATATATAGCCCCCTAGGATGAACCACGGCCCTCGGATCAAACCGACCTAAATGGACGATAATTATTCATCCTCAAAGGCGGTGGAGGCGGGATCCGCGAGACTCAACGCGATTGGCTGAGGTGGGGAGTCGGCCGACTCCCCCTTGGGCGGCCGGCCCGCGGCTGCCGCCGCAGTGGGGCCCAGCCTTCGGGGGTCGCCTTCGGAGTCTTCTAGATTATACTTTTTCACCCGTTCGGTCTTTATCTCTATGTAATCATGACATGTGGGCCTCCTTTGGTTCTCTTTTCGATAACCCCCGAGAAATAGACAATCACCAAAACTCGTGGAATTCTGTCAGTATAACCCCTATATCTAGTTGGTGAACATATTTTAGTCCTTTCTCTTGCTGCGTTGACGGTATGAAATTGATACTTAACGACCGTCAACAAGAACCTACTTTGGTCAGTCAGCGATGGGTGAAGCAGCAGAAAGGGTCCTATGATTTTGGTGTCAGCAAAGCAGACAAGCTCTTTTTGTATTTGGTATAAGAAGGATGCATTAAGCTGCCAGAAGGACATCCTATGCTGCGCCCTGAGGGAGTGAAGGATAAGAAGTATTGTGGGTATCATGATACTAGTTCTCACCATATCAATGACTGCCGAGTGTTCAGAGTAAAAATTCAGAAGGCTATTCAAGATGGACACTTAAGATTTGATGGCAAGATGAAGGTGGATAAACAGCCATTCCCTCAGAACATGATCTCTTTCTCTATATGCATGGTTGATGCTAGTGATTCTAAAGAGAAAGGAAAAATGAAAGTTTTAACCTCTGAAAGAGCCAAGGAAAGTGGTGCTGTTGACCCCGATCGGCAAGTTACCAAGGAGGAAGTGCAGCAAGTTCGGTTCAAAAATAGCCGAACGGAGAAGGGCCAAACTTCGGATGCAGTCCAAGGAGATTGCCGAATGCACGCTAAACCAAAGCATAGAGTTACAGCGCGTCACTTGTTGAATAAATGGCAGAGGGAGAAGAAGCTGGAGTATGATGAGGAACAACAGTTCATTGAGGAGGAGCGCAGATTTATGGCAGAGCGTCGGAGATATGTGGAAGAAGTGCGCCAAAGAGAACAAGAAGAGCGCAGGAGAAAGCAAGAGCAATCTCATTGGAACTGTTCTTTCTTCAGACACTGTTGGAACGAAGGTTTGAAGTTGCCTGCTAGGAACAATTGCCCTGAATGCAGTGATCAGTATTCAGAGTACAGGCAATCTCGAGTCAACCGCCGTCCCGTCCATGATAGACTTGGAATGAGAGTTCTTGAGGACGATCGGCGCCTAAAAATGAACAATTTTGATGGACATCAGAGGAAGAGATTTGTAGATCAAGCTTGGGCTCATAGCAGTGTTCGCGATGCAGAAGAGAGCTCGTATAGATGGCAAAGAGGGCAGTGGTGTCCCCCTGGTTTAAGGAAAAGCCAGAAGAGAAGAGTTCAGTGCTTGAGAAATCAAGAGCTGAGACAGGAATTAGCCGAAAAGAAGCGAGAATTGGCGTCCTAAGAAAAAGGATGATGGACAGGGGTCCTTCTACTGATGCTAATATAGTGTTTTTCATCCCACTAGAGTTTATGGCTCCTAAAAATCAAAATGTGCGGGATGAGGTATACTCGACTTTGATGAAACCGAATGCCGAGACCCGATGGCTCAACTTGTGTTGACTCGGCAAGCGGTCTTTGACAAGCCGATCGAAATCGTCACCTAAAGCCATTATACTTGAAGGGATATGTCAATGGCAAACCTCTGACTAAAATGCTTGTTGATGGAGGAGCTGCTATCAACATTATGCCATACACAACTTTCAGAAAGCTTGGGATGACAAATGAAGACCTGTTGCAGACTGACATGATCCTCAGAGATTTTGTCGGCAATCCTTCTGATACTCGTGGAGCTGTGCATGTTGAACTGATGGTTGGATCCAAGACTCTGATCACTACTTTCTTTGTTATTGATGGCAAGGAGGCATACAGTATGCTTCTAGGAAGGGATTGGATCCATGCAAACTGCTGCATACCTTCAACCATGCACCAAATTCTCATTCAGTGGATTGGAGATGATGTGGAGGTGGTTCAAGCTGATAATTCAGTAAGTGTTGCTGCTTCAGAGCCTGCTTATTGGGAGTATGATGGACTAGATTGCCTTTCAGGTAAGGAGTGGAAAGAAGGTCCTGTCAATGTGTTCAACAGAGATCAACAGCCAATCCAAGTAGTCGGCTCTCACAGTAATTTTTAATGGGCAATCCAATCGATGGCAACAAAGGGAAACTGGGTCGTGGTTTCATGTCGGCTGATAAGCTAGAAGAGATTGATGTTGGTGACAGTTCAAAGCCAAGGCCGATGTATATCAGTGCAAATTTGAACCCAGAATATAAGCTGAAACTAATAGAATTGCGAAAGGAGTTTAAGGATTGTTTTGCTTGGGATTATACAGAGATGCCCGAATTAGATCGATCAATAGTTGAGCATAAGCTGCCCATTAAGCCTGGGTTTCGCCCTTTCAAACAACCTCCACGAAAGATTTATAAAGAGGAGGTATTGGCCGATGTAAAGAAAGAAGTTGAGAGACTGATAGAAGCAAACTTTATTCGGCCATGCAAATATGCAGAATGGATTTCAAATATAGTGCCTGTATACAATAAAAATGGAAAGATGAGAGTCTGCATAGACTTTAGGGATCTCAACAAAGCTACTCCTATGGATGGTTACCCAATGCCAGTTGCCGACTTGCTAGTGGATGCAGCAGCAGGTTATGAAGTTATCAGTTTTATGGATGGCAATGCTGGCTATAATCAGATTTTTATGGCAGTAGAGGATATTGCAAAGACCGCATTCAGATGTCCTGGCCATATTGGTCTGTTTGAATGGATAGTTATGACATTTGGGTTGAAGAATGCCGGTGCAACTTATCAGAGAGCCATGAATTATATTTTTCATGAGTTGATCGGCAAGATTGTGGAGATCTACATTGATGATGTGGTGGTCAAATCCAGAGACCATCAAGGACATTTAGCCGATTTAAGGAAGACCTTGGAGTGCACAAGAAGGCATGGTTTAAAAATGAATCCAAATAAATGTGCCTTTGGAGTATCGGGCCGGTGAGTTCTTGGGGTTTTTAATCCACAAAGGAGGGATAGAAGTTGGGAAAAAGAGCATGGAAGCAATAGACAAAATTGTGCCCCCAACTAACCTCACGAGTTGCGGTCATTACTAGGCAAGATTAATTTTGTGAGAAGGTTCATATCCAATTTATCGAGAGAGAGTATTACCTTTCTCTCCATTATTGAAGCTTAAGAAGGATAGAAATTTGTTTGGGGTGACGTACAGCAAAAGGCTTTTGATGAGATCAAGCAATATATGAAGGCACCACCAGTATTGGTACCTCCACAACTTGAGAAGCCTTTCAAGCTGTATGTGGCGGCCGATAGCCTAACAATAGGATCGGCCCTTATGCAAGAGTTTGATGGGAAGGAAAGAGTAATAGCTTACCTTAGCCAAAAATTGTTGGATCCAGAAACAAGGTATTCGGCTATAGAAAAACTCTGTCTATGTGTTTATTACTCGTGTACCAAATTTCGGCACTATCTCGTTAAATGCCGAATGTGTGGTGGTATCTAGTTTTGATGTAATTAAACACATGTTATCAATGCCAATTTTGAATGGAAGGATTGGCAAGTGGGTATTAAGCTTGTCGAGTTCAATCGAGGTATGAATCGGCAAAAGCGGTGAAAGGTCGATAATTGCAGATTTCATTACTCAACACCGTGATCTATCTGTTGAAGCGAGTTAGTATTACCCCATGGGCGTTATTTTTGATGGATCATCATGCGACAAAGGTGGTGGTCTTGGTATTCTCTTAATATCTCCACGTGGAAAAATGTTTGAATATGCTTTTCCAATTGAATATCATGTCACTAACAATCAAGCGAGTATGAAGCATTACTCGAGGGGCTTCGGTTACTAATAGAAGTAAAAGCCGTTCTTTGTTGAGATATTTGGTGACTCGAGTTGGTGATCAACCAATTGACAAGGCAATATGAGTGCAAGAATGATGTATTGAGAAGGTATCATGAAGAATGTCGAGAGCTTTTGAAAAGTTTTTCGATAGTAACTTTGCATCATATTCCTAGAGAGCACAATGGAGAGGCCAACAAGTTAGCTCAAGTTGCCTCTGGATATCGTGAAAATCAGAAGGTCTTTGCCATTGAAGAGGATATTTTCAATACTGATCAAGCAGATAATGATTGGAGATGTGATATTATCAATTATCTGAAGGATCCATCTCAGAGAGTTTCTCGAAAGCTTAGGTATAAGGCCCTCAAGTTTGTGCTTCTTGATAATCAATTGTACTACAAATCTATAGATGGGGTATTGCTCAAGTGCTTGAGCCGAGAAGAGGCCAAAAGGATTATTTTTGAAGTTCATGAGGGAGCTTGTGGTGCACATCAATCGGCCTACCGAATGAAGTGGATAATCAGAAGGACCGGGTATTTTTGGCCGACTATATTAGAAGATTGTTTTGAATATTACAAAGGATGTCCAGACTGTCAGATATTCGGTAATGTTTAGAGGACACCTGCATCTGCTTTAAACCCCATAATTAAGCCTTGGCCATTCAGAGGATGGGGCATAGATTTAATTGGGCAGATCAATCCTCCATCTAGCAAAGGGCACAAGTTTGTGCTATTAGCTACAGATTATTTTACCAAGTGGGTTGAAGCTATCCCTTTGAAGACGGTTACATCAGAGAATATGGTCAATTTTGTTAAGGAACACATAATTCACAGATTTGGAATTCCACAGACCATAACAACCGATCAAGGGACTCAATTTACTTCTTCAGAGTTTTGTGATTTTGCCGAAAGCATGGGAATAAGGCTGTATAACTCTTCTCCTTATTATGCACAAGCCAATGGCCAAGCAGAGGCGTCAAATAAGATCATGATCAAGATCATCCAAAAGAAGATTGATGAGAAGCCAAGAAGATGGCATTTGGTCCTTAATGAAGCATTATGGGCTTACCGAATGGCTTGCCATGGATCCACACAAGCATCTCCATATGAATTGGTCTATGGACACAATGCTGTATTACCAAGGCGAGTTGAATTGCAGAAAGACTTGGCAGAAAGAGATTATAAGGATTTAATGATGGATGAGTTAGAAGATTTGCATTTGATCCGTCTCAAAGCTTTAGAAAATATTGAAAAGAATAAGATGCGTGTTGCCAAGAACTACAACAAGAAGGTCAAAATCAAGCAATTTGCAGAGGGAGACTTGGTTTGGAAAACAATATTGCCAATTGGTACAAAGGATAAGGCATTTGGCAAATGGTCTCCAAATTGGGAAGGACCTTTTCGGGTTGTAAGCTGTGCACCCGGCAACGCATACATATTGAAAACATTATTTGGAGAAGAGCTTACAAGAGCTATTAATGGCAGATATCTCAAGAAGTTTTATCCAAGTGTTGAAGTTGGATCTTGATCATGACCTACGCGTTGGGCTTAAGACAGCCGATTTTTGATTGGAATCGCCTTCAGAATAAAGGAAAGAAGTTGAAGGAAGATAGCCGATATTATGTTTATCGCCTCTAGCGCAAAATAGCCGATATCATGCGTATCGTCTTTAGAGCAAAAATAGCCGATATGGTTGTATCATCTTTAGAAATTTTTAAGTGTTATGGCCAGTAATAGTTTTGTTTCTCGGCCGGTAGGTTTATCGGGAGGAGATAAAGTGAATTGAAGAGCTATGCTACAAACTGTCATGTCGCGGTACAGGGCCAAGATCTACAGGGCCAAGATCTAATCGACTAAAGTGACGTCATGCGTTCGGGAAGATTGCATTCGGGAGATTATCGCGATCAAGATTCTAGCTAAGGAATGAAAATTTCGCAAGAACAGACGCAACAAATAAACGCCATCACAAACAAGCAAAAACAGGGGAGAACCAACATCCTTCATTAAAAAATTTTTATTACACCCACATCAATCCTAATACAAGCTACTCCTCTTCGTCGGCGAAGAGCTTGTTGAGGACTGATTGCGGGTGGGTAGCGTCGGCCATGGCGCGGGCGTGGTCGTCGTACTCCGCCAGGAGACCGTCGATGTCGTCGATCTCGTGGGGGAGCCCGCCCTGGAAGCCGACCGGCACAGAGGTGTACTCGTCCCCGGTCCAGGACGATACCCCCGCCAGGCCAAGGGCGGTGCCGAGACGCACCCCGTGGAGGGCGGCCTGATCAACCTGACCAGGCACTGCCTCAAGGCGGTCCACGACTGTCGCCCCCCTGGCGTTCACCCGGTCGGCAACCGCCGTCGTCGCCGCCTTCAGGCGGTTCAGCTCCTCGGAGAGGTCTACAAAACAGAAGGAAAAACAAGCCGATGAACAAGTGAATCGAAAAAACAAGGTGTGAGCAGAGTTCAAGAACTGCCATACTGGTGACGGCGTCGCAGAGCTGCCTGCGCTGGTCCTCCCACTCCAGCTCGGCGATCCCGTGCTTCTTGGTTTCTTCACCAAGAAGCTCCTTCATCTCGTCCCTCTCGCGGAGGTAACGGACGGCGTCGTCGCCGCTGTACGGATTCGGGATCTCCTCGTCCGCCCGACCCCACGGGTAGGGGTGGTACGAACTACCGGAGGAAGACCCCGATGAGGCGGGAGCCGGAGCCGGAACCGGAGCAGGAGCGGGAGCTGGAGCCGGAACAGGAGCAGGAGCTGCAGCCGCCGCGGCCGGCGCGAGGAGGTGCCATTGGCCGGAACCCATCCTCGCGGTCCTTGAATAGTTCTTCATGTTCCTATCAACAGAATTACAGAGGCAGATCATCTTTCTGTGACCCTTCCCTATGACAACAAAAGAGTCAGCCAGCTTCTCGAAAAGATGAACAAGCTTAGCAGCTCCATATTCTGATACATATAGGTGTCTGCCAAAGAGTTTTAGATACTCTGAGGGAATACGAACAAGTGGGACACATCCTCCAGATAATTCAAAGAGACGTATTAGTTGACCCTTCAATCCTTGAAGATCACCAGGACGAACCCACCATGACTGCTCATCTGTCGAACCTTGGCCTGTATCAAGAATTCCGCTCTGACCACATGATAAATTATGAGGCCTTGATGATGTACCACAGTTCCCATCTTCAACAGTATACAAAGCTTTGCTTGGTTCTCTAGTTGTCTGGAAACTGCTGTAGCAATACATTTGGTTGACGGGAGGTCTGCCACCATATTCATTCCTTGATGTTCCAGTATATACAATGGCTTCCTCTTCATTCTGATTGTCAGGGAATTGCCCCACATTCCCACTGTTGACATAACATGGATAATCAGCCAGACGGCGCACCAAGGACCTAGGGATCACAATACCTTCACCACGGGCAAGGCTAGGCCAGTCCCACACGAAACTCCCGGCACTGCTCAGAGCTGATGAGACGGTAACTGAAGACGGAATGGCAATGACAATGGTGTATCCACGCTGGCCAAGTATATGCAATGCTGGAGCAAAGTCCACATCACCAGATATGAGCATAATGGATGATGGTGGGTGATTGTCAAGTGCAAAGAGGAACATATCAACCAGTATGGCCTTATCAGCAGCATCTTTCCGTCCATTAGGAACATCAACAAGTTTGACTCCAGTTCTCTGGCATCCCTCCCTGAGCCTCCTTGGGAAAGCATTGAAATCTCCATAAGCAGACAGCATTGTCACAGCACCCCTAACGACAGGATGCATGCGCAAAGCCATCCTAACATTGCCAGCAACATCTTCTGGTCGTACATCACTTGGAACAGGACAGTTCTCAATGTCCCAAAAGATAGCCACAGGACCAAGAACAGCATTTGACTGGCCATTTGTTTGTGAATACTCCATATTTGATCTAAGCATCATCATCCTGTTCTGATCTGGTTCTGACACCATAGCTTTTGGTGAGAGTGAAGTGACACGACTAGCCATTGCTTTATCTTCTGAAGACATTATGTTACCTGCATACCAAAAGAAAGATAAAATTTCAGAGCATGAAACAAATAAACACGTGTGAAGAATGCAGTAATATCAGTAGCAAATATTATGCAACATCAAAGCAATGTAAAACACTTCAATCAACAGCATGTCACAGTTGAGATATCACTTCCTATGCAACAAGAAGAAACGTTGTTTCAGCCATCCAACAAACTAAATACTATAATCATAATACGTCATATCAACTTTGAGTTCCTCTGTACAACAATCACATCTAATTTGCCTAAATTTAGATATTATTCTTTGCTATAGCTAAAGAGGGGCTATTTCGTGCTCACAACTAAACAGTGGGAGCTGAACTGGTAGAATCAATATTTATAGTAGATGTAGTAATTCATCCAGTTTTGTCACTGGCACTGCTAGCAAAAAGGTATCATATCTCGTGACTAGGTACAGTATGGACATACCTTTTGCCTCTTTCAACCAAAAACAGAAAATAATGCAGAAGATTAACATGGACAAGAGAATGCCTCTGTTCTGTTATTATAGACTTGTATGGTTGCATAAAGCTCAACTCGGGTATAAGACGACCAAAATGTTGGTAAAATAATGAGCAGAGGGGAAGTGCCGATAAATCTCTATGGAAGTATCATAATAAGTAAGCAGTTACGATTAACAGCAACACAATTCACCAGTACTTAAACTATGTCATGAATAACGACATTAGGTACTCAATTGCATGCATCAATTTAGTTTAAGTTGTCTATGTCCTATGTGCCACTGATATGGGAAAAAAACTGCAGAAATAGAGATGTGATTCCTTGAATTTAGTTCTTTTTTCCCCAAAAAATTAAGTGTACTTTCAAAAATGGGTGCTTACAGTGCAACGAATGCATAGTCCTTGTCCTTGAAATGATAGTTCTCTATCAAATCAATGTAAAAGAGATACTCAAAAGAATAAGTTAACAATAACTCCCTACATCTCCCGGAGATAATAGCCAAGCTTAATGTAATCCATGGAATTTACAAGAAAACATTCTTTGTTTGATTTATACACTCAAACATATTACTACACAACCAATTGTAGCTTAACGTAATCCATGGCACTTACAAGGAAACATTCCTTATTCATTTATAAACTCAAACATATTATTCCATGACCAATTGTATTCAATTTGGTGGTGCTGAGATGGAAGGGGCTAAACAACATAAATGAAAGAGAAAATGACAAACTGATGTTATCGGCCAATCAGCAATGGCAAAATAGGGGACTAATACAAAACTCAAAGCATCATCTAATTCCTGAGGAAGTTTACCAGCAATCAACTAGTAGCATATATCTGCTCATTTGAATTTAGTTAATGATAGGAAGAGAATTCACAACGATTTGCTCATTTGGATTTAGTTAGTGACAGGAAGATAATTCACAATGATTTGCTCATTTCAATTTTAGTTAGTGATTGGAAGACAATTCGCAACAACAAGAAACTAAACAGGTAATTGCACTACATGCAAAAGCTTTCAAAAGAAATGAGCTCCGTTAATAGAAAATTCCATCCATATTTTGGGGTGAATCTCAGGTAGGCACATACTGTACATAGAAAGTAACTCGGCTAACGAGCAACGGCAGTAACCTAGTGCTGGACATGAAAGAATTAAATTAACATGTCCACATTAAATAACCCAGTAATTTCGCTCCACTGAAAGAAACAAGCACAAGCATTAATCCATCCATTTAACATAAACTCCGAAGCCCTATGCAGTATCGGATACCACCACGCTTCGAAATTGCATCTGCAGGTGTGCATCATCACAAATCACGCCAGAAACTGACGACACTGCAAGATTCGTCAGGCGCACCGCGCACAGCCACAGACATAACCTAACCTAAAAAGTTAGGTCGGATAGGTACTCAAGATTGCGGGGCGTGCAAGGCAAACCGATTCTTACCACCAACAGATGGGGCGCTGCTCCGTGTCCGTGCGGGCGTACGGATCTCCAACCACGGCACGAGTCGGAGACGCCGGAAGCGGCCCCCGCCGGCAGGGGGTCCGGGGCCGAGAGAAATCGAGGTGTAGGGGGCGGGGAGAGGAGGAGGGGGCAGGCTGCGAGGCTTCTCGGCGGCGGCGGCGGGGATAGGAACGTATGCCTCGCTCTCGCTGCGGTAGCGGGAGGAGGGTGGGTGTTTGGGCCGCCCGATCGGTGGATCGACGGCGGTCGCCGGCGGCGGGAGGAGGTCGGTTCGTCGAGGGAATAGAGGAAAGCACAAGGGAGGAGAGGTCGGCGATTTCGCAATTCGCGTCAGCACGTGGATGGTGGATGAGATCAAAAGGAGGTTCTGGGCGGTGGGTCCCACCAGCCAGTGTCTGTAGAGATGTTGCAAGGGCACCGATATTTTACGACTAGGAGGCTCATGTTTCACGTTTGTCGGACGACTTTTTTTTTTTTTTTTTTTTTTTTGCTTACAAGAAAATCGGAATCTCGTAGTCCCATTAGTTTCTGTCATGTTTGACTATAAAATTTATAGTCTTCTTATCCTAAAGTAAGTAGTGTTTTAGGTTTATCTTATATGAAACTATTTTAAGTTTGAGTAAATAGTTCAGAGTTATGTTGACCAAGTAAAGAGTTGGATGGAATGGGATGCTAGCTTCATCTTTTCTATGTGCAAACTGAAATTAATATTTTTTTTTTGACTAGCTAGAATTAAGAGTTGGGGATGGGATTTTGCATTCGAGAAGAAATGAGGTGTTCTTGAGCTCACTCAGAAGATGGAGATGGATAAGATGATCTACACCATCTCCGTGAGACAGAGGTCCTTTGGTCTTGGCTTGGCTCTCTTCTTTCTTTTCTTTTCCTTCTCTTATTTTGTCTTTCCCTCTCTAGTTCTGGTTTTCTCCACTTGAAGACAGAGAAGCGATGAGAGTGAGTGGATGAAGTGGACAGAGAGGGTTTTAGCGACCAAGCAACTCCATTGTTGTGACATACATGGGGCCATGCAGGGGGGGGGAACATGCCAAGTCATCTAAATGAATAATTTTGCTTGCTTAGTGTTTTGGCGGACAATCCACCATGATGAGACGAATAGTCCAACAAACGCATAAAATTTCAAAATATATTGCAGGATTAAGATAAGGAAATTGAAATTGGTTTTCCTAGTACAACACATAGAAGTTGTAGGAGCCACTTAAGGCTTAGAGAACACTCTTCGGGTGATAAGTTCGGGGTTTGGCTTAAGTCAAACAATCGCTTGACAAAAGTTGACTAGAGTTGACTTGGCTTTGATCGCAAGTGTGTTGTGAAGATTGATTACTAGCTAGAAGTGGGTCCTTGTTGATCGAAAGTTGAAGTTAGGAGTGTTTCCATTAGGTTGGCAAGGCTATCCATCGCACAAAGACAAAGATTAACGAGTAAAGGTTTGGTGTAAGGGTTAATAGAAACTCATGCTTTTAGACGGGTTACAATGATTAGCAGGGTTACCTAGTCATGGCCCAAGGGGGATGTTGGTTAGGATCCAGAGTTTCCTATGGAGGCTTTGGAAAAGTTTTAAGTTGGAACCATCATGGTATGATGACACGCGGGGTCACGGGCGGACTTGGTTGGGCATATATACACAGCTTTTGTTCATGATCGTGCCACCGTAGTCCTAATCTGCATCGCTGACACCATTATTATGGGGGGACAAGCATGTTCTGTGATGCGATGAGCAGCGTCATGGTGGAGGTAGCCACCTGTCGTTCTTCGGCCATCATGATTATTAGTATGGCAGCACGAGATCTCAGTCAGGTTGGCATCGTCGTCCTGGATCGCTATTGGAAGCCACGCTGGAGCTACCGATGCTCTCGATGTGCATACTGTTTTTTTTTTTTTCTCTCTCGAGAGAGAGCGAGAGAGAGGATCTATGCATCTTTAGTGTTGCCATTTCCTCATTTTGCTTTGGCTGGTGTATAAATTTTGATTGTGATAATGCGTCAATGCTGTCATCTCTGAAGTTTGATTACTACAATTGTATTGCTTGTATAATCGAACAGTCATGGAAATCTGGGATGACTGAAACTGCAAGGCAACAAATACATGTTTTCTTTTGAGAAAAAACTAATAATGCTTATACCATGCCAACGTGTGGGCATGCAAATACACAAACTGGAAGCAAAGTCACACTAGGATGCTACCTGCTCGAAAATGGAGCAAAACCCAATGCAAACAAAGCTTGCATGGCACTGCAAACGAATGCATTCGGAAGAAAAGGAACAAATGAAAGAGAGAAAAGCAACAACCAAGTCATGCTAATATGCATGAATAAAAAGCACACACATCACACGCCACGATGCATCATCTTGCATGAATGCGCTATGGATCAGACGCACGACGTGCTTCCTCGATCTCGCGGCGCAACGGCCGGCCTGGCTATACTGATGTGGGTGCACATCGCCCAGAGCACGGTGATGAACTCGCCGCCCTGCGCCAGGGCTTCCTTGTGAGCCTTCACGTGCAGCTCGCCTCTCGACGGTGCCAAGTATACCATCAGCTCCGTCCACAGGTCGGCAAGTAGCTCCCACACCTGATCCTCCCGTCTGCCTTCAGCCATCTCCATCAGCTTCTTCCCCAGCTCTGCACCCTTGTGCACCACCATGGTCGTCGTCGTCGTTGTCTCCTCCTGCGGTGGCTCTTGCGCTGGTTCGAGATTAACCAGCTTGCTGTAGACGGTGCCCTCGAGAGACACATGGTACCTCCAACACCCTCCCATCACCTCCTTCAACTTCTCCTTCACGTTATCGTACACACGCTTGGTCCCTTCAATATTGTCGGGGAGCAGCTCCGGGCACGAGGCCACCAAGTAGGCAGTGTACCTGGACAGGGTCGTCGCCACCTTACGGTGAGCTCCCATCGGGGCCTTATTCTCCAGCGGGCACTTCACCTCCAGCAAGCTGGTGGCGATGTGCCAGGTGAGGATGACCTCGGCGAGGCTCTTGCTCTCGCACGCCTTCAAGAGATGCCGGGAGCTGTCGTCGTCGTAGTGGTGCTTCGCCGACCACACCCGCAGCGCGGACGAGCCGTTGCTGAGAGGGGCGGCACCGTCGACGACGTGGACCACTAGGTACTCCACGATGGACTTCTTTACCTCAGTGGGCACCACCTTCTTCCTAGGCAGCAGAGCCATGGACGACAGACGGCCGCAACTGAACAGCGACCACTGGTTGAAGGAGAGTGCAGGGTGGCTCAGTTTTCGCCGTACCCACAGGATGCGGCGGATGAGCCCGGTGATCAAGCGGCTCTTGCGCCAATGGGGCTTGGCCTTGTACTCACAGAGCAGTGACACCATGAGCCAGCTGGAGAGGATGAAGACGAGGAACTCCCAGACCTGCTCGTACAGGAAGGTGAGCAGGAGCAGCATGGTAACGGCTAGGTCGACGGCGGTGAAGAGGGCCTGCGGAATGCTGACGACACTTGTCAGGAGGCATCCGAGAACATTGAACGTGCCTTTAGACAGGATGTAGTTGTCACTCCTGATGCTGTGGTACGCGTACGCCACGTCGCCATTGGCGCAGAGGATGAAGGTCAGGAGGCAGAAGGCCCACACCACGACGGGGAAGAAGATGTAGTTGGCTAGGAAGAAGAAGGGGTTGGAAAGCACCACCGGCACGACGGAGTGGTAGAATTCGCAGAGGAACTGGATCTCCTCGTCGAACACCTGGAACAGGGCGACCGCAACCACCGTGGCTTTCAGATCCACCTTCTTGTGCTGCTCCTCGACCAAGATCTTGTCAGCGCTCTGGAGCAGCTCCCCGCGCAGTCCTCTGAAGATGAGGCTCCGGCAGCTGCTGGTCTCATCGTCGGTGATGGGGTGGTCCTCGAACCGCCGACGTAGAAGCTTGTGGAGGGCAAAGGAGAGGCATAGCCTTTTCAGGCTTGGATCTTGTCGGAGTAGTTTGTCGTTCTCATCCTTGTCCTCCCAGATGTCGCCCACCGTGACGATGCCGACACCGTCGTCGTTCTCATCCTTGTCCTCCTTCACCAGATGGTAGCCCTTCTTGGGGCTGACCTTCATCTCCAAGGTCGCTTCACCCAACACGGCGTACTTACATTTCATCAACAGCTGTTCCGGGGCCGCCTCATCAGCTGCTGGTTCGCTGCCGTGGTCGTCTCGAATCATGTCCATGTACCAGCTGAGCTGCTCGGCGTTCTTGCCGTAGGCGAAGGAACGCTTGACCAGCTCGTTGATGGCGACCCGCTGCACCAGCTCCGCCGCAGCGAGAACCCACAAGGTGCCATAGATGGCCTTCTTGCCGGTGCTGCTGAGGTTGTAGAAGACGAGGTAGCCCAGCCACGCGATGCGGGAGGCGCGGTCGATGGTGCTCGAGTAGGACTGCACGCCCACGTTCACCAGGATCGCCTCCACTTTCCTGCGGAGGAGCTCCACGAGGAGCATCCACATGAGGATCGTCCGGGCTCGGAGTGACAGCTCGGTACCACCAAATTTGCTGTAACTGGAGCGAGTATAACTACTCGTCGCCGCAGCCATGGCGGCGGCAGCGCCCTCGTTTTTGGCCTCGGAGAAGAGGTAGGACATGACAGGGAGGAAGAGGGACAGGGAGGATGAAAGGAAGAGGCGGACAGTGGGGTTGAGGATGGCGCTCACATCGGAGAACCGGCTGAAGAGGTTCAGGGTAAAGAATAGCGCCGCAAGCATGAACATGACGACCGAGGTGAACACCATGGTGGCCTCATTTCTCTGGTCTGCATAGGACGCGGTGAGGTTGTACACGAAGGGATTTAGTATGTTGTAGCAGGTATCATTGGTGATATTATGTGTTGTGGAGTTCGTCATCTTCGATCAGCTAACTGACTGGAGTGCACAAAATGTCCACACTGAGCCTGCAGATTGCCACCCCCATATAAATATGTATGGCCATGCATCTTCTACGAATTGATGAGCACGGAATCGCGTGAACGACAAGATCAATATCTTTAAGAGAAAGTGAAAGCACTGGTCTTAATAACTTTATTCTTCACTGTCTCTCTTTCTGCCAATAGAGATGGGCCAACAAAACTCTAGCCCCCAATACGCTTTAAGTTAGCTTATCGGAAACAAATTTACCATGTTAAGAGAGCGATATATTCCGTCTGTTCCAAATTCAAAGACGTTTCCACTGTTAGATACAAAGCTTTTTAGTATGTACGCACTTAAATATATAAACATACATATATAGTAAAGACAATGTGTAGGAGAATTGAAATGATGGGACTATAGTTTTAAGGCTGAAGACTACCTAGTTGCAATATTTAATTTTGGCTGCATCATGTGTTCATATTCTAACACCATATTCATGTATATATTTTTTATCTATACCTCCTATTAGGGTTTTTGGTCAGGGCCCGACGTAGCTAATGTAGATCGAAGAAGGGGAGGAGGTGGTGGCATGGGGAGCCGTAGCGGCCGGCGGTGTGCGCAGCGAGTGCGTGGGCGGTGGTGTGATGGTGGCGGTGGAGGGGGCAGCGCGCGGCTAGGGCTAGCGCGCGGGGTGAGAGGCAGCGGGAGGAGCCGGGAGAGATTAGGGTAATGAGCTTTAGCTATGTTCCTTTCTTGATTCATCTTATTACATAAGCCTTGTATTTATAGTCTCAAAGGAGACTTGTCATAAGCAACCCTAGGAGATGCTTATAAGATTGGATTACGGTGGGGCCAGTGGCCACGGCAACGGCCATGGTGCACCCACCCAGCGTGCGCCCTAGGGATCGCTCTCCGGGCCGCCCTGCTCTGTTGTGGCGTCGACATCATCATCCTGTGCCTGAGTTGGTCCGTTTATTCTGAGGTGGGAGGAGCCTCTTGTTGGGCGTGTGACATCTACAGAAGTGAAAGAGTTTAGTTACCATTGCACTTTATACTTTTCAATCCTAATTCAATTGTCCTCTTCGGCTCTTCGCATCACACCTTCATGTACGGTGACAATATGTTTAATTAGAAGTAGCATTCTTCCGTATGTTCAAATTATAAAAAGACTAATAAATACTTCATTTTTGTAAATCATATAGTAATAAGCATTTACTATTCCATCCTCTCACTACGTGAAAAAAGCACTACGGGAGCGCTTCCCCTTTCACTGTAGGGGCGGCTGGCTTTGGAGCCGCCCTTACAGTGGTCAGAGTCACTGTAAGGGTGGGTCAATCACCAGCCGCCCTTATAGTGACCACTGTAAGGGCAGTTGGTGATTGAGCCGCCCCTACAGTGGTCTGTAGGTGTATAAGTGGTTTTAAAAAATTTCAAATTTTGTAAACGATGTCGGATGTAAAAACATTCTATATGAAGTTGTAGATCTCAAAAAGTTATGAAACTTTGTAGTTGACAACTTTTTGATTTGATTTCATCTTGTCATGCGAAACCTACGTTTTAGTTTCTCAAATTTAAAATTCAAATTTTATAAATGATGTCGGATGTAAAAACTTTCTATATGAAGTTTGTAGATCTCAAAAAGTTATGAAACTTTGTAGTTGAAAACTTTTTTATTTGGCTTCATCTAGTCATGCGAAACCTATATTTTAGTTTCTCAAATTTAAAATTCAAATTTTATAAACGACGTCAGATGGAAAAACTTTCTATATGAAATTTGTAGATCTCAAAAAGTTATGAAACTTTGTAGTTGAAAACTTTTTTATTTGACTTCATCTAGTCATGCGAAACGTACGTTTTAGTTTCTTAAATTTGAAATTCAAATTTTATAAATGACCTCGGATGAAAAAACTTTCTAAACGAAAAGTGTAAATCTCAAAAAGATATGAAAGTTTATAGTTGACGACTTTTTGATTTGATATCGTTTAGGGCCTTAAATAAGCAAATTACTTTCGGTTGGTTACAATATATGGGAACCAAAACTATATAGAAACACATGTGATGGTGTATTGCGGTGGTTAAGGGAGGAACACAAGCGAAAAGTCCGAAAAATGCTTGAAAAAAAATGGTGTGAATAGAGTGGCATGGTGGTTGACTAGTGGGGGCCCTTCCCGGATTTAAATTTTTTTTTTGCTATTATTTTTTGGAATTTTTTTGAATTTTTTAAAAAATGCACTGTAAAAGCGGGGGCATAGGTGCGGCTGCCCCAACCGCCTGGGCAGCAGCCCCTACAGAGCCTGTGTTACGTAGTGTCTCATTCATACTTTGCCCGTTCCCATCGCACGTCAATGTGTGTTTGCGTGTGTTTGATACCACAAGGGGATCATGTGTTTGTGTCATAGTTGAATACATATACTTTCCTATCTTTAATTTCTCTTTTCATAGACAATAATTACCAATTACGTACCTATCTCTTTCATTTTTTTTTAAGAGTACACAGTACAACGCAGACGCTCACAATACGCACGCACACTCACCCCTATGAACACACATACGTAAAACTACCCCTACCCCTATGAGCACCTTCGAAGGACTGAGCACCCGGCAAATCTGGAGATGCTCGAAGTCACCACTGGCGTCTCGTCGTCGACGGGAACGTCGCTTACCACTTAATGCATAATGCCGGTAATGTATACTTGACACATGCTTAGTTTAAACCCTAACATCAACTATATTATTTACTTATGGAAATCACAGGCTAATCATTTCATGCGTATGGTTTTTTTTTCCCTAGAACACAACTTCACATGTATTTCATTAAGAAGAAATTAGCACAATACAAACATAAACCATATGTGGCAAGATGCCAACATGGAAAGTTCCAAACTTAACGTAAAGGACTACATCTTAAACAAATGCGCGGCAAATAGTGTAGTACAAAGATGGCCCGTAGTCTCAGTTGGGAAACCCCTTTAGTCCTATGACTAAGAATCAGGACTAAAGGTCCCGGCCTGTAGCACCAGGTCACACAACCTAGTTTTTCTATATTAATGGAGATAAAAAGAGAGTAAACCTAGAAATATCATACAATCTTGAGATCTTCTTATTAAAGATGTAGGCTATTTATATCTAGGGGTTACTTAAAGTTTTTATAATAGTGCACTTAGTGTAATTTAGATAGGAATTGAGGGACTATGCTGTACTATTTGGTACAATGGCATTGGGGTAATTTAGATTGAGATTATTAAGAGTAACTTTATGTTATTGCATGATGGAAGTGTTTAATACTTTTTTAAAAGAAGAGAACAATCTAATTTAAATTATTGATAATCTATATCTATAATTATATATCTAATCTGTAACTCTTATATAAATAAATCCCACTATCTAATTCTCTTGACATGCAAAGCGTCCACATCGTAGTCTACTATAACCCCACCGTCTATTTCTCTTACATGCAAAACGTCCACCTCAACAGTCCACTTGGTGTCCACCTCAATAGTCTACAATCATTTGCAATTAAAACTCACTAGCACAAGAATTATAATATCCACGTCAACAAGACACATCATCCACTATGGATATGATCTCCACGATTATGCCAATATTCTCGTGCATACATCGATTAATTCTGATAAGTTAACATCATTTTAATCCATTTATATTTCTCCTTCATACCCGCCGCAACGCGCAGGTAATCCTTCTAGTATTAAAGAAAGAAAATTGGTTTGTCTAGTTACTTTACTTCTACACTTTTACTATTGTCTGGTCGCCTGGAATTTGCCGACTCGCCCAGGCGACGTGGTGTCTGTTTGATGTGCTTTTGTCATCTGTGCATGGTCTGTGGTGGTTGTCGGGTTCGCCCTTCTTTGCGGGTTTGAAGAATGCACCCGCTACCTCCCCAATCATTAGTGGACACTGTCTCTGTCCCTCATTCCCTGTGCCTAGACTCAAACCGCATCGAGCTTCTGCTGGCGGAGAGGGCGACCGGCGATTCATCTGCCCCTCTCCGTGCTTCTCTCCGTCTAGGCGCGGCGGAGCCTTGCTCGCCGGTTTGGAGGCTGTCGCGGCTGCCGTCGATTGAGGTCGGTGGGTATGTTCTGGCGGTTTCATCTCTTTCGATTTTGTGCTCTTTTATTTGGGATTTCTCGATCTGGTTGTGTGGTTGATGTGGGGGAGGAGAGTAGGGAACGGTGGTGGGTCGGCGGGGCCGGGGGACGCGGCACTGGTAGCGGTGGAATTGGAGTCATGCATGGCTGTGTGTGTGGAGATGGTGGTTGTGGAGCTGGGCAAGATCTATTTGTGCTTAGATTCACGGAGGATGTAGTTGGCTTAGTTTAGCAGGATCGCAGATCCGGTGATGTCTCTCCGGATTGCAATGGGATTTTGCTTTTTTTGTGGTGGCGGATTCATCCAAAATGGGGAAATGGTGAATGGGGGATTTTACGAAATGGGGAACTGCATGATTCAGACTTTATTTAGGCTTTCTATTTTTGCCGCTTTCAGTAGTTCTCGTGCCTACTTGTTGCGGGGCTAGGAACACTCCTCCGTGGTTGCATGTTGTTGCATGTTATTTCCTCAAATATGTCTAGTGATTTTTGTGCTAGCACAATGAGAATAATTAGAGTTTTCTGGAATATACGCTTGGTGAACCGCCATCCTATCATTGTCTAGCAGTAGTACATATATCTTACTCCATTCTTAAGTATGCATGGCCTTCAATTTGATATGATGATGTGTTTTCTATGCTTTATTATGTCAAATAAAATTTACATATTGTTTGTTCATTACATTGTCACAATCGGCATCTAAGATGACCTATTTGATTTTGTTGGAATCATACAACCCTTGCTGATGTTGTTTGATAGAGCTCGTGAAGTTCAGTGTCTTCTCTCTGCTACTTGTTTTGTGATTTGCATGCATAGGTTGGGACAAAATTAGCTAAAAACTTTCAGGTGTATGTACCATTTTTAGTGCATTTAGTTTTTTCTGAAATCGAAATAGGCACTGTGACACTATCTGTAAAGCCTTTTCTGTTTAAAGAAGGTTACTCGTCTACTCCAAAAAGGGGATGCGAGAAGCATGACCAGTGAGGAACAGAAATAAGAAAACTTAGGACCAAGCAGTAGCTACTTCACTGAATCCAGTGAGTCTGTCAGTACAGATATCTCCCAGGGAAGGAGCTGGATACTACTGTTGTTTGCTAAGCTAGTTTATCTCCTTTATAAGGCCTCAGGCCTGGGTCAAAGTCCCTTCTTAGCTTACATTTTGATGCATTCATTCAATTGGTAATGAGGTAAACTTGTCCAGCAATTTTTCTTGATTCGTGCAAGGACTAGTTCAAATCTCTATTCTGACGTTCCTTGTGTAGGGTCGAGATGGACTAGAGGGGGGGTGAATAGTCCTTCCTAAAAACTTACGCACCGGCTAACTGAAACAAATGCGGAATTAAAACTATCGGTCTAGCCAAGACTAACCCCCACTAACTACAACTCTAGTAGCACCTTGTAAAAGATCCTAAACAAGAAGCAAGGTGCTAAACTAGCTAGTACTCACCTAAACAATTCTAGCTTGCAAGGTCACAACCTAAGCAACTAGTACTTTAGCCCAAGCTCACTAGATGCTCAAGGACAAGGCTACACAAGCCGAACCCAAGAGCGCAATTCACTTAACTACACAAGCTAAGCAAAACACTAAAACTACTTCTAGCTACACAAGCAAGAAGGTGCTCAACTAGCTACACAAGCAAACGAGCACAAGAGCCACTACTCAAGCTAAGCAAGAATGTAACAAATGTAAATGCAAGCTTGAGCTAGAGGGGATGCAAACCACCGCGAAGAGTGGACACACGAAGTCGCGGCGGTGGCGAATCACCGGCGTAGAGACCAACCACCTGCACACAATCACAAGGGAGGTCGAAGCCTCACACACAAGCACAAGGAGGTCGAAGCCTCGGCAATCACAAATCGACACACGATTTTTCCCCCGGTTCACTTGGTCGCCACCAAGCTACGTCCGCTTGTGGCGATACACCGACTTGGTGATGAGATGGCCGCTCAAGTTGGCTCACTTTGCCAACAACCCCTCTAGGGAGCCCCAACTCCAATCAACACAAGAACGGGATCCTCCAAGCCACACTCAACTAGAGTAGCCAATTCGCTCCGCGGGGAAGGCTCAAGAACCCTCACAAATCCTCCTTCGGAGCACCACACAATCTCCACGCGGTGCTTCAACGAAGTCTCTTGCCACCAAGCCGTCTAGGAGGTGGCGACCTCCAAGAGTAACAATCACACCGGCTTGCAACACGATCACCTAGTGCCACTCGATGCAAATCTCTCAATGCAACGCACTAGAATCGCTCACTCACTCGATCGGATGATCTCTATCAAGCTCAAGTGAGTAGAGGGCTCTCCAAGCACTCTCCAAGGTGGACACCAAGTCCCCAAGGTGCTAAGCAACCAGCCATGGCCGAGCAACCCCTCTATTTATAGCCCCAAGGGCCAAAATAGCCGTTGCCCCCACGCTGGAAAAAGTGAGGCGCGCCGGACGCGTCCGGCCTCCACCGCCGGACGCTCCAAGCCGCGTCCGGCGCTCCATCTCGCGCCACGTGTCACCTCGATTCGAAGACGACCGTTGGCTCCCAACGGCTATCTCCCGAACACGCGAAGAGGTCCTGCGCAACACGCGCCGGACGCGTCCGCCGCTGCCCGCCGGACGCGTCCGGCGCTCTTCAGCCGCGCGCCGCAGTTCCTTCGAAGTCGGCGACGTCCGCGTCCGCCGCCGCGTCCGCCGCCTCGCGTCGGACGCGTCCGGCGCCCCGGCAGCACGCGCAGCCCGCGCTCCAAAAAACTTTCGGTCCGCGTGCGCGCGCGCGGACGCGCCACCACGGCGTCCGGCGCTCGGCCTCGGCCAGCCCGCCGCCCGAGGTCGCCCACAACGCGCCGGACGCGTCCGGCCCTCCAGGCCGTGCGTCCGGCCGCCGCGTCCGGCGCCCATTGAACAGCGTTTTCCAACCCGCCGCGAACGCCAACTTCTCCAACAATTTGCATCCGGCGCAATAGAAAAAATGCCTCCAATTTTCCCGAAAGCGCCGAATCCCGCCTCGCAAGCTCGGCGGGAGGGAGAGAGGGACCCAAACCCAACTCTACCCTACAAACCAAAGCGCGAGCAACGCCACCTTTGTAAATGTGCCAACACCACCAAGTGTACATCACCATGTGCATGTGTGTTAGCATTTTCACAATCATTTTCAAAGGATTTTTTCTCTTGTTCTCACGCGCCACTCGATCCTAGCATGTCACAATGTTAGATCGCTCAAGTGGCACTAGATGACCGAGATGCAAACAAGTTTGCCCCTCTTGATAGTACGGCTACCAATCCTAAATCCGGTCATCAACTTCTCTACACTCCTCATGACCGGTGAAATGAAATGCCCTATAGCATACCTTTGCCTTGCGCATTTCCACTTCCACCGTCTTCCACCGAAGTGCCAATGCAACACATGCACCGACACGATCTCAAGTTGATATGATCCACTTCATATCATCATGCAACCTTCATGGTCCATCGATCTTGATCTCACTTGCTCTTCACCGCCTCATGGTCCATCGGAGCCAAGTCATGCCCGAGCTTCACCCTCACTAGGTCCATCGCTCCACTGCCTCGACTTGTCCTTCACACATCCTCCGGTCTCGAGCCAAGCCTCATCTCGATCTTCACCATCGGTCACATGACTCCATGTCATGTCACATATTCAATGAAGCTCCTTCATCTCACATTCACCTGTGGACTAAATCCCTGTGTATTCTCATGATCACACAATTAGTCCACCTAAGTTGTCACTCAATTATCAAAACCAAACAAGGGACCTTTCACCTTGCCAATGGTTCATGAAATTAGCTTTTGTATAACAACTACTTGTAACCATGTCAGATTGTTTAGATGTATACTACTTGTTGTGCTCATGTCCTGCACTTGTGTTGGCATTACCAGTCTATACATACATGTGATGTGTTGTATATCTATACATGACATGCTCTGCGATTCTGAATCATGTAGACAATTCACGCACACATGGTGTTGATCCCACCTTGATGACCAACTGTGTTTGTTTACAAAGAACTGAAAATGATAGTTTGTGTGGTACCTCTCTGTAGCCTTTCTCATGTGCTTTACCCTTTGTGTGGTACCTTTTCGATAGCCCCGTTAGCATTTTTGCAAGGGTTTTTGCTGCCTTCTTATGCACATTAGGAGTTGTAGTGAGTCTTTTTAGCAAAAATTGTCTACTTCTTTTTTAGTACATATTTTTAGAGAATCGCTAGTTGATTATTGTTTTTTTGGTGACACAGCCATGGCTGATGATGACTTGGGTATTGATTTCATCAGGTTTGTTGGGCTGCTGGACTGCTCTATAGAGGAAGATGGGGAGGCCACCAAGCTCCAAGTATGCCAAGATCAGGATTGGGAGGCCACCTAGCCCATAGTTAGACAAGAGCAAGTTGGAGCAGAAGATGGCATTGGTCAAGCAGAGGATCACCTTGCTTGATACTTTGATAGTGCCACTTCATCAGCAACAGTGACAAGGACGATGCTTGCGTGCCCACGGTGAGAACCTTTGTCAAATGATGTAACATTTGCCTCAGATTAGCACTGTTTCTTTGATTAAGTTTAGCATGTTGTCCTCTATATCCTCTAATGTTCTGAATTTGTGATTTGTGGCAACCCACGTCAAACTATTTGTCCTTGTCCTTTCATAGAAAAAAAAAATTGTCAATTGTGATTTGTGCTAACACACATTTTTCCTTTGTTTATTGTGATTTGTGTCAGTCCACACCAATTTTTTTTATCATTTTCCTTCCATAGAAAAAAATTATTTCTTGTGATTTGTGATAACATACCTTGTTCTTGGTTTATTTTGATTTGTGTCAGCCCACATCAAATATTTTGTCCTTGTCCTTTGATAAAAAAATTGTTAATTGTGATTTATGCTAACACACCTTTGTGTGATTGTGCTTCCATAGGAAAAAAATCGTGTTTTGTCCTTCCATAGAAAAGCATTGTTTCTTATGAACTGTTTTTCTGTCCATTCATTGAATGGAGCAAGTTTGATATGTGTTTAGTAACTTGCCAACTTGTAGGATTTTGGTCTAGGTCATCTCTGCATTCACTAATTTCAGCCAATGTGTTCTTGCCAGCAAGAAGTGACCTTTCTACAGTTTTAGGTAAGCTGAAACTTTTTAAAATTATGTCAATTTCTCCTCACATCCAAAGCTCATAGTTTATGATACAAGCATGATTAGTCATCGATACAAGCTGAAATTTGTTTGTAATCTGCTCGTCTATAGATAATTCTCTTTGAAACCTGTATGTAATCTGCAGTAACAAAGGCATAGTGGGTGACAGACATGTGTTGATGTAGTTAGAACACCCCTGCTTGTACTTGGGGACACTGGCCTAGTTGTGTTGTGTAGCTCCTGGTTATTATGTGCCCCTCTTTCCTCTAAGACTAACAGAGGGGTCGAGCCGTCCATAGTCCTGCTGCCGGAGACTTTGAAGTCACATTGATTTTTTCACTAGTATCCTGTAAGTCAGTAGCAGGTGTTGACAGCAGTAGGCTAAGTACAATCCACTGAACTATATTGTATGGTGGCAGAGTTAGGTTTATAGTAGCAAGTAGCTTTGTCAAACTAACTTAATCCTTTGCACTATAACAATAAGCTACTATTATTGCACACATTTTATGCTAAATTTGCAGGTTTCATAAGTTGCAATTTCTACTAGTGCAATGTGCACTTTTCGGTACTGAGAATAAAAATCCCTTTTATCTAGAAGCATTTGAAGTGGCTGATGGATTTGTAGATCTTGTTGTTAGAACCACCTGCATCTAAAAGTACTGCTGTCAGTTGTGCATTGTTTATCAGGTACTTTCTGTTCGGGACACGAAGACAATTGTGGGCTTTGTGCTTGTCTTTGTCTTAGCACACACCTCTAATTTTGTCCTTGTCTTTCCATAGAAAAAAAATTGTCCATTGTCTTTGTTTTTGTGCTGTTATATCCCATTGTATTTTTGTAATTGTGCCATACTAGGGAGAAATTTTTGTCTTTTGTCCTTCCATAGAAAAAAAAAATGTCCTTTGTCTTTGTGTTTGTCTTTGTGTTTGTGCCGCTATATCCCATCGTAGTTTTGTAATTGTGCCGCTATAGGGAGAAAATTTTGTCTATTGTCCTTCCATAGAAAAAAGTTATCCATTGTCTTTGTGGTTGTGCTGTTACATCCCATCGTAGTTTGGTAATTGTGTCGTTCTAGGGAGAAAATTTGTCTTTTGTCCTTCCATAGAAAAAAAATTGTCTTTTGTCTTTGTGTTTGTGCTGCTATATCCCATCGTAGTTTTGTAGTTTTACCGTTATAGGGAGGAAATTTTTGTCTATTGTCCTTCCATAGAAAAAAGTTATCCATTGTCTTTGTGGTTGTGCCGCTATATCCCATCGTAGTATTGTCATTTTCTTGTGTATGCAGTGTTTTATCTACAAACAAGTCTCACACATTCTTGTATTCTGTGGTTGTGTTTGTGTTTGTCCTATGGAGGGCAACTTTTAAATTCAGTGGAACTAACGAAGCCAAGGATGGTGTTTACATCAGTGGAACTAGCAACTGAAATGTTAGTGCAGCTAGTTCCAATTTGAGAATATGCGAGTTTACTCCTCTTCTGGTGGGCCATTGACTGTGAATAGTTTTGCTTATTGACTTGTGGCTTTGAATTGTGATGTAGACATCTGAGGTAGCCTAGATAGGTGCCTGATGTGGTGCTGACTGTTGGATGCTACTGTGAAAGCCTAAAACCTGCTACTCCTGTGTCCAAAACTAAGAGTTCATGTTTTTGTTTCAGTTCAAGGAGCTAGCTCAAATGTCATAGCCATCTGCCTCAAGCCATCAAGTGGAGTTTCAACTTTGATGTACAATTCCTATCAGTTTGTCTGCTGTAAAGATTGAATTGTTGTTTCCTGTCAATTCTACTTATTCCTGAACCTGCTTTTCTGTTTACCTCATCTTATTTCTGATTTTCTGTTTACCTCATCTTACGTAGGTCTATCTCTGCCAATAAGTGCAAAAAATCAGCTCCAAGGAAGGTTCATAAAGCTGAGTTGTCGGGTGAGTGAGTGGGATGAAGAGTAGTCCCAGTGAGCTATCCATATCAGTGTCAGTAAACAAACTAAATGGTGAGTTCCTTTTTGTGCTCTAGTGTAATATTCATAGTTCAATTGCTTAATATGAAATGATCTTGTGCTATTTTTCATTTCTGTAATTGTAGCTTTCTCTGTGTGTTAGAATATATTTCTAGGTACTTACCAAGGGTAGCTACTCTGAATATAGCTTTGTTGACATTTGATTTTAGCATAATTTAGGGGTATTCTGAATATAGCTTTGTGTGCATATATTTGAAAGGGGCATTAATTAGCATAATATTGGGGTATTCTGAGTGTTGATGTTGGTGCTGGATGCTGGTGAATTTAATTCCTTGTATGTGGATGTTTCAAGATAAGGGTTAATTAACACCCTTGAGTCAAATGAAATACAAAACCTTGTTTTTAATTATAGTTTGTAGTACTACTGGTCTGTAGACCTTGATGTCATTGTTGACATTGTTTTGGCCCTTGATGCCATGTCTCTAGTAGCTACGAGCTTTGACCAGTGATGGCCAAGACAGAAAAATTAGTGTTTCATATATGTTGATGGGAACCTAGGGATTGCTTCTCTATCTGTCCAAAGTGCTAGCGTTAAACAAACATTCAAGCATAGGCATTTGTCAATTAATTTTCCATGGAAATGATTTAGTTGGTGCTCTATGGGTTTGTGATTGCAAAACTATTATCTAGAGAGATAGATGCTTTCAGTTTGGAGAACTGGCCATATATAAAGAAACTGTAAGAATAGTTTAAGGATCTCAACTATTTCCTAGAATTAGTATCTATTTCTAGGTTGCACATTTATTAGTAGACAATTGCACGTATGAGTTACCGCAATTATGTTATTTAACATGTGCAACATCCATTCTTGTCACCTATAAGTTTCATTTTTTTTTACCATTTTCCATTTGACATTGTTGAGGTTTCGTCCCTTTTGTTCTTGCAGTGGTAGATGACGGGCAGGCTCAGGTGCCAGGTGTGACAGAAAAGAGATTTGTAGTGTAGACTCCGATGCAAAGGAGGTTGAAAGGTTACAACAGATCAACTAGTGCAATAGTATAAGCTTAGATGTAGAGAAGTCCTTGCTATGGTGTCTGTGCAGTCTTGGAAGAAGATTTAGTCAGCGATGCATGTAGAGTAGAGTAGAGTAGAAATTGTATTCTGTTAATTTTGATTTAGCGTTGAGTATTTTTTTTTTGAAGTTACAGAGTTGTTATTTTGTTGGTAAGCTTGTAAGTGTATTCATTGGGCCAGTAGCTCAATTCTGGACCAAACGAGCACCAATTCAGTTAAACGGGTTTCGGTTCATGTGCCCGTTAAGGTATGGGCGGGCCCGGTAAGTGGTACGGTGGGTTTATAGGTTCATTCGTGGGCCAGTAATTGGTGCATGCATGACATAGACAGCTGCAGAGAGATGTGACCACTGGATAATAATCTAACCGTCGCCTGGGAAAAATGTTAGATTCCAGGCGACTGGAGTATAGTAAATCCCTTACTTCTAATAATGCTCTTGCATCTCTTTTATCTTCTATAATATATATGACCCTAAATTTTACAATCCGTGCTCATAAGATCGAACGACACGCATTCGTGCATCCAATACGTATTATTTTAGAATAGATGACTGGACCCTTACATAAATCTCCAAGACGCATATGTCGTTCATGTGATTATGCAATAAGGTGTTGTATATGTTTCTTTGCAACAAGTGTGCACGTTTGCCGTTGTTAACGAAGAAATCCGCCAACGCACCGGTAGTGGGCCTTGGACGCCCTAGAGGTGCCTTGAAGCGACTCGCAACGCAACGACGACGTAGCGTGATCGGCAAACCGATCTAGAGATCGATAAGCGATGTAGAGCCCGCCGACGGAAGGGTAAACCCCAGAACAACCTCCGGGAAGACCCGTCGGGAGGAAGCACGTAGAGGATCTCCTAGGAACCAGCGGATGGCACCTAGGATTGCCGGAGAACTCGCGGAGAGAAGCACCGAACAGCAACTAGAAGTCTAAGGCACTGGTGTAGAAACTGGTGTAGACTGGAAGGAAAGGCACCGAAAAGCAACTAGAACTCGCGGAGAGAAGCATTGCTGACCCATTGGATGAGAAACTGGTGTAGACTGGAAGGAACAACGTGTATGGCATGACATTGACAATTGCACCGCCGTCCACTAGCATGTCAAAAGCACCGGAGTCCCATTGATGTGACCTCTCAAGTTGAGAGGCCGAAGATGATCCACCTTGACTCCCGCTTCTTGAATATGGCGTCTTCCACCGCAAACACTAGCTCCGCTGCTGGTGGCTCCTCCTCGTCATGACGGATCACATAGTAATCCGAAGATAGATACACCACATTGATCCGCTCCGGCGATGGTTCATAATCTACCATCTCATCGTCTTGTTCCGCCGGAGCTTCCATACCTAGCACATCGGCAACCACAGCAGCAAACTCTTTGGGATTCTCCCCAATATTTTCAGAAATTGCCGGAATTGGTTCCGTCTCCTTAGGAGGAGTTACAACCACCCGACTATCTCTGAACGCTTGTTTCAAAGACTTCACTGGCTTAGCCGATTCTTCAATCGGCTTGGTCGGTTCATGCTCTATCGCCTCTTGAGCCACCTCCACCAACTTAGCCGACTCTACAAAATCGGTATGGCCGGGTGCCGGCTCCGCAAAGAACCATCGTCCTTCTTCGATGCACTCTCTTGAGGATTCTCAAGAGCTTGCTTCTTCAACTTTTTGGCCCGGGCGCGCCGCAACTTCCGCTTCGGGTTTTGTCCAAGTTGGGTGGACACCACTTGGGTTGTGTATACTTTGGATCCCTTTGGCGGCTTCTCTTTCCAGCAGCTTCCTTCATTGTTTCATCTTGCACGCTTGCTGGAATTTTGGTATTAACCACAATCGGTTTGTTGTCGGCAACTACCGGAGCCGACATTGACCCGATGACGATTTGTAGTGCACGAACTTGCTTTGGAGCAACCTCCCGGGCGCCTCCACCATCTTCGGAGCTTCAACCTTCTTGGGCACATACGCCAATTGCATTGGCGCCTTCCTCTCCCCTCGCAAAGATTGAGCATTGGGTGGAAGCTCTGCCTCCTTCCGCTAGAACTCGATTGTTGAGCCAATCGGTTAAAGACGGATGGATTCACTTGATATCCAGCAGCACCTCCAAACCTTTGATGTGATGATGTAGCGTTTGGATACGGCACCCACACACCTTGGGCGCCCCATTGCGGCAAAGGTAAGACAGATGGAGCTGGAGCAACCGGTGGTCCCCAATGAGATGGCCGTGAACGAGCAACCTGCGAATAAGAACCAGCTGAAAGAGTCATAGCCTTTTGCCTCTTATCTTCATCCTCACGCTTAGGAGGCGTAGACTCTCTTTTTTTATCGGCCGATTTGTTAGAATCGGCCTTTTGCTATTTGTACTTTGCCATAAGCTTATCAAAAGTACAAAGTGGCTTCACCACGAATTTCTTAGGCTTTGGCTCCTTCTCCTTCCGAACTCCCACCTCCGGCTTGTGCGGAATAAATGTGCGGGTCACATGAATGCCAGAAGTAATGGACTTCTCAGGAGATTGTGAGTCGGTTTGACCGATTGCATCAATCGGTTTGGCCGACTTGGAGGTACCAGGAGCACCATCGGTGGGAGCAGCCTTAGGCGCCCCCACCTTGCTAGATGAGTCGGCTTGGCCGATTGTAGAGATCGGTCGTGCTGGCCGTTGTCACGCCGCTTGAGTTTCATACCATCTTTGCCTTCTCAATGCCTCCGCTGATCCAGCGGTGATGGTGAGCTTGTTCTTACCATCTTGACTCTTCTCCATCACCACTTGCCACCCCGAATTCTTTTGGACATTCGGCGTAGGACGTGGTTCGATGATGACATTCTTGCCTTTTGCTCCGTCGGCTTGTTCAGGACGAATCAAAATAGTTGGAGCCCCTGCCTCAAAAGTATTGGTGTTGTTTCTTGGGAAGGGGTTACTCTTGACATCCATCTCTGCAAGACTTAATCGTCCCTCATTAAGGGCTGATTGTATCTGTCGACGGAAATAATTGCAATCATTAGTGGCATGAGAATAAGAATTATGATATTTGCAATAAGCTTTCTTCTTAATCTCATCTGGAGAAGGCATGGTATAATTAATTCTAATGTGTCCGATTTTCAGCAACTCATCGAAAATGCGGTCACATTTAGAAACATCAAAAGTAAACTTTACTTCCTCACCCCGATTCTTTTGAATCGGTTTGAGAGAAGGACAAGTCACAAGCTTATTCTCTGCTGGCCATCTAATTTCAGCAGCATTGCATTCACTGTTCTCACCCTCCGAACTATCTGAAACAACATCAAAAGTATGCGTGTTCAAACGATGAGACTTATATGCCTCGCGAGACTCTTTAAGACGCGACTCGGCGAGGTGGTTGAAATTATTAAATTGTACATTCTCAAGTTTCTCACGAATCCTAGAATGCAAACCATTAAAACATATATCAACCAAATCTCTCTCGGAGATCATCAATTGAAAGCATCGGTTCTTAATATCTCTAGCCCTTTTAAAGAAATCAAGTGCAAGCTCATCTCGCCCTTGACGAACCAATGTGAGATGTGACAATCTAGTTTCTTGGACCCCGGTATACAAATGACTATGAAACTTCTCTTCTAATTGAGCCAAAGAACCAATGGTGCATGCAGGTAATGAGGTAAACCAAGCAAAAGCTATGCCAGTAAGAGATAAAGGAAAACAGCATACTTTCATGTAATCAAATGCACATGCTTCACCTAGTTGAGCTAAATACATGCTAACATGCTCCGTCTTATCATCACTACCACTAAATTTCTAAAAATCCAGCACTTTCCATCCTGGAGGGGGTCTCATAAAATCAAAGTGCACGGGGTATGGTTTGTGGTAGATAGTTTTGCTAGGCCTAAGAGGTACACCTAGGGTTTCCTCAAGAGACTTCGACAAGTCTTCCTTAAACCGATTAAATGTATCGGTATAATCGGTAGAAGGAGCAGTTTTAGACCTACTTTGTTGGGGAATTTCACTAGGTGACTTCGGCGGGTTTGGGAGGATTGATTCTCCCGCCGAAGACTTACTCTTTTTGCTTCTTTTTGGTTCGTGGAGAACGATCCAAATCATCGCAAAAGTAACTATGGCCTTGGGATTAGCAAAATCGGTCTTGCTTGTTTTGTGTGATTTGAAGCCCGATTTGCTTTTATTTGCCTTTGCATAAAGGGCTTGATTCTCATAATAGTTAGGAGGCATGCCATATTTATATTCTACCTCCTCAACATCCGATTCATCCGAATCGGATTGTTGCCTACCTTCTAACTTATCGAATCTAGCCATGATCATATTTACCGCGGTAGCTAAATTACTATCTACAACCTTTTTATGAGTTTCTAGCATAGCGACATAATCAGCATGTGTAGGGTTAGGATCATCAAATTTAGGTTTGTCATTGTTTACCTTATCCCCTGAAGATGATGAAGATGTGAACAACCTGCATAGTCCGGCTCCTTGATCTGCTTGACCTTGTCCCGGCGCCCCTTGTGGCAGCTTTCGAAGAAAGCCTTGCACATGGCGTCGAGTTGTTCTTGGAGCTTGCTACAGAGTTCGTCGGGAAGCTCGTCCATGTTCTATGGACAGATGATGTTCTTGGAGTTGATGTTGGTATGATCATCCTCACTCAAATCACCATCGCGGCTGCTCCCCATGTTGATAGATGGATACTGGAGACGGCGCCTTGCGCTCTTCCCCAGCGGAGTCGCCAAAAATTGTGTTGACGAAGAAATCCACCAACGCACCGGTAGTGGGCCTTGGACACCCTAGAGGTGCCTTGAAGCGACCTGCAACTGCAATGACGACGTAGCGTGGCCGGCAAATCGATCTAGAGATCGATAAGCTGATGTAGAGCCCGCCGACGGAAGGGTAAACCCCAGAACAACCTCCGGGAAGACCCGTCGGGAGGAAGCACGTAGGGGATCTCCTAGGAACCAGCGGATGGCACCTAGGATTGCCGGAGAACTCACGGAGAGAAGCACTGAACAACAACTAGAAGTCTAGGGCAGAAGTAGACGAAGAAGAAGAGGGTAAATTGATCGTCTCGATCGATTTGTGTTGGTTTGTATGTCGATTGATTGGATGGGTTCAATCGGCCATGATCCCCTCATATATATAGGGGTGGTCTTATCCCGAGGAAACATCTCCGAAACTCGTACATCAAGTTTCCCATGAGCAAAACTTCCAAAAAGTGATTCGTAACGGAATCGGTATCTCCCGACACGCACCGGACGCGTCCGGTGTGCAGTGCAGCGTCCGACGCCCGTGTCCGGGCGGTGTCGCGCGCGTGCGGACGGCTCCCTCGAGTAGCGGCACGTAAGGCGAACGCGTCCGCCGGCCCGCGTCCGGCGCGTTGTTCGCGCCCGTGGCTGCGCCCGAGCCGCGTCCGCGCTCGGTCGAGCGTCCGGCATGCCGCGTCCGCGCGCTGCCCACCCGCGGCGCGCTCACGGAAGGCGTCGGCGTTGCCCGGCAGCGCGTCCGCGCGGGTCGGCCGCGCGTCCGACGCTCGGTCCTCCGCGGACCTCTGGGGAGCGTCCGGGCGCTCTCCAAGGGTGCGTCCGGCGCGTGTTTTCGCGCCGGTGCCCGTCTTCGCCGCTCTCCTGATGCGTTGACCTGTATTTTATATTCCTTTGCCAATTTTGAGTGTCAACACCAGTTAATGTTAAAGTCTACTGAATTAATTATTGAGTATTTTTATATTTTAGAGAGTCTATAATATTTATCTTCTTTTCCTATTGCATTTTATGAAGACTTAACATGTGTAGAATGTTATGAGGCAACTAATATAACAATGTAAGACATTTTTAGTATCAACCAATATCACTAACTATATGTTGTTTTCGCTTTTCAAGGAGCAACTTTGACTAAATATCTAATATTTAGGATACATAATTAATATTATTAAATAGACATGTGAATCTATTTTTAAAATTTATTTGGAGATACAAATGTTACATGTATTTGTTGCAAATCAAGTCGAGGAGACGGTTAACTGAGATAGGTCTTTAGGCTTTAGCCGATTGCATGGATGTCTAGAAAGAATTTGCTTTTTGTTCATGGGCCACAGGAATATATGTTGCGTGTACACAATGCTCCATGTGGAGTCTTAATCATTTCGTTTAGTTTTATCTAGTAAGTGAGTAGGGACCCGACTAAAGAGATATTTTTGCCCTGTTCGCTTGAACTTATTAGCCTTACTTATTAGCCACGATATAATGTTTTTCTCTCACAACAAATCAACATCAACCAGAATCAACCGGTTAGAAACGATCCAGTGAACAGGGCGTACTCTACTACAGAAATGGTTAGAGACTATTGAAAAACCTCTATAGATATATGCATGATTGGCCTAGCCCTATTTATCTGTCTCTCTACAAATAATTCGTAGAGGCGTCTGTCTGGCTAGCCCTAAACTCGATTTACAGAGGTGGCCAGAAACAATAGTTGTCTTTATAAAAGAATTTTCAAAGGCGGTTCGTAATTTATTTTTCTACAAATCTTATATTGGGCAAAAAATAGTAAAATATTCTTTTTACACCAGTCAGTCTTATGTGTCATATTATTCTAGTGCACAACTTAAGTACACTTTGCAAAGTAATCTGTACCAACAAAAGAAGAATAATGTGCCTTAGATGATGGGGAACAAATTTGGCCCATCAAATCTTGCCCACAAACTCGAAACTGCCACGGCTTGATAATCAGATACATCACCACTGCACACAAACAATAAATATATTTCCAAACTATTGGCACTCCTCGATGATTTGGACATTGACAAATTTGAAATTTTACGGTGACTTAGATATTGACAAATGTGGCTAACTTTTTTACATTAACTTCATGTTTGAGCAGTTAAAACAACCAAGAAGTACTTAGAATCACAAATGGACAAGGGTTCATGTTGATGAACTAGCCTAAAAATATTTCTATGTGTTGGATGAATAGTTAACACCCGTTTTGTTGATGCTGTTTTGACCCGGGTTTGTGACATTTTATCTTCAAAATTTCTATAGAAAATCAATTTGATACCTTACTACGAGTTTGAGTACTCTATAAGAAGATGGAAACAAAACAAGTCTAATCAATTTGTACTTAGCCGTGGTAATTATACATATGTCCATCTATCACAGTGTGTACAAAGTCATGGTAAATTGTAGAGTTAGCAAAATTTGCATATATCTAAACCTTTAAATCAAGGGTGTCCATCAAACATGGTAAACGTCAGCGCCACATTGCCAGCCATGCAATTCGTGGCCTCTAGCCTCGGTGCCATGACCTATGGTGCCGAAAATGTGGCCTTAGCATCATAATTCATTACCGAGAAAAGGGTCCAAAGTTGAGTATATCTCACCCAGAAGTGTAAACATGAATTTTTAACCAAAATAGGGCTAAATGTAAAAAAATAGGTCACATATCGGAGCTTCGCATAAATGGCAATCCCAAAATGATCTTTGCCATCATGAACATGGAGCCAGTTAGGAACCTCGCTCAAGGGAGCCGCCTAGAGGATTGTGGGGTGCCTGGGGGCGCTCAACTGTTTGTTGCACGCCTCGGCACGCGTGGGATGCCCATGTACAATCTCTTGAAGACGACCGAGAAAGCCTAGCAAACCCTTGATCGGCCAAAGCATTTCCAGTCCGCTCCACTAATGTTTGTTTCCCCACCTGTGTGAGAGACCATGCTCCTATATGTCGTAGTGACGACACACTTGACGAGTGCGGCGGCACTTGCGGTCATGGAAATGGCATGCCCTAAAGGTCCAATGACCCAATCATGTACTTCATCAGTGAGGTACTCTATGACTCATAAACTCGCTACCATAGGTCCAGAAGCTGCTCTATGTAGTGCTCATCACCAAGCACAAGTGGCCACTACTTCGACAGCCACTCCATCACGGTGGTGTCCTGCAGTGTCCTAGGAGACATCATCAACAACCAAGAATCCTCTCCAATGGCATTGCCAAGTGGGACCTTGAGCTCATGGGGCTCAACATCACATATGTCCCATGCCTCAATCAAGTCTCTGGTACTCGCCGACTTCGTGGTTGATGAGTCGATGGAGGAGCAGACACCACCCACCCCGATCAAGGAGTATTGGACCATGTACTTCGATGGCTCCCCTAATGTTTGGTATGGGCTAGACTGCTACTCATATCTCCGAGCGATGACAAGCTCCGCCCTTTAGCTCCACTTCAGGGCCACCAACAACCCTGCCGAGTACGAAGCACTCATCCATGACATACGCACGGTGGATTCCCTTTTAGGGCATGTCGCCTCTATGTCTGTGGAACTCCAAGCTGGTGATCAGCCAGGTCATGAAGGAATCAACTTACTGGGATGAGAACATGGAGAAAGTCTGATGGGATTGAACTCCATCACGTCGTCCAGCACAGACAAAAATAATTTTCCCAAACGGTTTTCAAGGTTATTATCTCTTGAGGGTTTTTTTCCTCAAAGGATATTCTGTTTTGTGGTACTAAATCACTACCGGAATCGAGGTGTTTGCCGATGGCCGGCCGCCATCGGCAAAGACAGGATTGCCATCGGCAAAGGGTTTGCCGATGGCAATCGACGTGTCATCGGCAAACCCCGTCGGCAAAAAACTCATCGGCAAACCCGGGTTTGCCGATGGCCACTGACTTTGCCATCGGCAAACCTTTGCCGATGGCCACGTGGGCCATCGGCAAACCCGCCACGTCGGCCCGACGCGCCGTCGGGCGCGGCGGCTTTGCCGATGGCGACGTGGTGTGGCCATCGGCAAAGAGGTTTTTAATTTTTTTTCGAAAAAAGTCTTTGCCGATGGCAAGCATCGGCAAAGTGTTTTTTTTTTTTTTGCATTCCATCGACACAAGCATTTCATATATATACCATCAGATAATTAGCAATAATCTAAAGATGCATCAGACAATCATCATTAAAGTCTTCATATATATATCACTCAAACTGTTTGTAGATCATGTCACAAATTACACATGTTTGATGTTTCATCCATTCAATTAAATAATTTACAAACTTTAGATACAACTTATGCTACAACAACTGCCCAAGGAGCCACAACCTAGAAGATCACAATACATGAGCAGTGGCCTAGAAGATTTGTAACAGTACTATGGTTTTTCTAACAACTAACTGCTCTATGGTTTTTCTTGATGCACAATACCAATTACATCATAGAGAGGCATTCACCTTATTGATGCCACTTTGGAACATAATACTTTGATAACCACAACAGTGTAGTTCATGCAGCACAATCTTCTGGGACATTCATCAGCATGGACAAATGTAATAGCCGCCTGCTGAAACCCACAACAAAGCGAGGAACAATCGTCAGCAATCATTTAGAGATCAGTTAGAGAGGAAAGCATCATCAAAACAGTAAGTCATGAGCAATCCAAACTCCTACCAGAAAGTAAAACGAGATATGTTAGTTTGAAACTCTTGAATATGTGCACTGTACGTATTATACACAAGCAATTGGAGACAAATCTCCTCGTACAACAGAAAATCTGTTGCCCATCACAAAATAGGTGAAACAAAGAGAATTCAGACTTACTTAACAGCACCCAATCCTTTAGCCTCTGAAGTTTTCTCAAGCTCATCATCTGTCCAACCAGAATTTTTTTCTGGGCAAAATTATAGTATTGGTGTTATGTGCAGCCGTAGAGAATTAAAGGTCAGATCATCTATGAGAAGGCATGTAAGAGAATTAAGCTACTTTTCTGCTCTGCAAGATGTCCAGACCATTATCCTAACAAAAGCAACTACTAGAAAGATGCCAAAAATACCCTGAATCAAACTGACTCAAGCATGACCCAATTGCAGAGAACCGTCACTAGTGTTTAAGGAAAGCAATACATGTTGAAACGAGGTAACTAATATTATAACACTTTTTAAAGCTGAATAGAAATTTGGGGTTTATTTTTTGTGCAACTGTCACACATGCTAATGCTGACTGAACCTTTACGCAATCCAAAAAGTGTTTAATTATGTATTGTTTCTGCAATATGGGAGCACTAAGTTCAGATTGTAGGCTTTGACAGATTGATGATCGAATCAAAAAATACTAGTGGCAGCACAGAGCAAACAAGCACATCGCAGCAGTACAGATTGATGATTGGTTCAGAAAATACATATTCTTGTATGACGATGCATCTAATCACACCACCATCCAACAAAAGCTAGCACATAGCAGTCAGCTTGCATTGGCATTCCATCAAACACCTCCATGACACGTAGTGGCAGCACAGAGGAACAAGCACAGAGGATTTCTAGCACTCGGACTCTAGATGCAGCGCGAGTGGCCCCAAGGACAAGCGGTGTATAGCAGTAGCAGCAACACTAGGTAGCAGCATGTGACTGGGGGTGATAGGGAAGACAACGATCTCACCTGGATTCTCCATGTTCATCATAGAAGACGGCGCCGACGCCTCGAGGATGCGGCGGATCCAGTCCGCCTACCGTGGATCTGGCCTCCCTCGCACAGGCGGCCGTGGATTTGGCGCACGAGCAGGGCCCCTAATGGTCGCTCAACACCACAAACTTGGTGGAGGGTGAAGGGACGACGGGCGGGATGACGACGACGATGAGACTTGGTGCTGAATGCGTCGTCACCGGAGAGCAGGAGCTGGTCGGCCACCGCGCGCCGCGCTCCTTCTCGCGGCGGCGCACCTCGAGGAAGAGCGCGAGCTCCTCGTCCTTCTCCTTGATGACGGCGCCGAGCGCCCGTCCCCTGTTGGCCTCGCTGCCGTCCGCCGCCATGCCCGCCACCGCCCGGCCGCGCTGCGGCCATCGGCGTCGCTCACTCACTTCCCCAACGGCCGCATTAGGGTTCCGGCGGGTGAGACGCTCGCGCAAGGACGGCGCGCGGCGCGCGGCGAAGGGACGGGAAGCGCGGTGCGTCCGGGAACGCCTTGGCGCGGCGCCGGCGATGCGGCGGGTAGGCGAGGGAGGACGAGAGCGATGGGGATGGGGATGGCGCGCGGAGGACGAGAGCATGGAGGAACGCGAGGACGCCCGCCCTGCTCGGCCGGGCGCGAGGAGAAGGGGCGGCGGCGATGGGCGAGCGGCGGCGAGCAAGGCGGCGCGGTCCGGGCGGCGGGGTGGGCGAGGCGGCGGAGGGGATCGGGTGGGCGCGGCTCGATCTAGGGTTGGGGCCGGGGTGGGGTGGGGGTGGGCCGGGCCTTAGACAATAGGAATTTTTTTATTTTCTTTTTCTATTTAGTTTGCCGATGGTCAAAGTTGTCGGCAAAGAACATCCTTTGCCGATGGCCACCTGGGCCCGGCCATCGGCAAAGCCACTTCACAAAGCCGTCGGCAAAGTTTGAAATTTTTTTTTTTGATTTTTTCTTCCAATTTTTTCCTGGTAACTTACTAACTCAAATACAACCCAACTTCAAAAATTGGGACAAGTTTGAGTTTTTTTCTATATTTCGTTAATTATTTCTTTTTTTTGCAATTTTCCTAAGGTGACTCCAAATTTGAACTACGTGTACATGAAATATTTGAATTTTTTATTCCAAAAATGGTATTCATGATGTTCGGAGTATGTTGAGGCCGTATCCCGAACCTTGCATGAAATTACAACCATGTTGGCCTCGTAACATGAGGAGATAAGTGCACGAAAAATGTTTTTAAATTATATAAAATCCAAACAAAGTCCGAAATTGACGAAACTTGTCGAGTTTTCTTGCCATCGCATGTGAAGCCGGTGGTAAAAAATTCAAAAAAATTTCGAGCAAGTTATGACGTCGGATGCATAAAACCCGGACATCTCCACATGTAACCGCAAGTGATCACATGTGGAGATGTCTCGGGTTTTGGCCATCCGACGTCACAACTTGCTCGAAACTTTTTCAATTTTTTACCACTGCCTTTACATGCAATGACAACACAACCCGTCTAGTTTCGTCAATTTCAGACTTCGTTGGGCCGGCCATCGGCAAAGATGCTTTGCCGATGGCCGGCCATCGGCAAATCCGTTGGGCCCGGCAGCTCCTGAGGCAGCCACGTGGCCTGGCTTTGCCGATGGCCCGGCCGTCGGCAAAAATAAGGGTTTGCCGATGGCTATAGTTTGCCGATGGCCAGGCCGTCGGCAAAGAATGGCTTTGCCCATGGCCGCTTTGCCGATGGTCAGGCGTTCAACACGGGTTTGCCCGATGGCGTACTTTGCCATCGGCAAACTCCTCGACCATCGGCAAATAAGCCGATTCCGGTGGTAAATGAAATATAAAAAACCATCAAAATTCAAATGATGACCACGAAGAAAAGTTAAAGGGGCCCGGTCGGTCCGAGAAATTTGAAAAAAAAAAGAGCAAACCGTTTCACACGTTAGGTATTACGTACTATGTACGTATTATTACAATATTTGTAGAATAGAATAAAGAAAAGAACGAAAACAATCGAAAAGCTGATATAGTGCACACCGGCAAGAAAAGAACGAAAACAATCGAAAAGCTGATATAGTGCACACCGGCACCCAACCAACGCGGCAACGACGAATTACAATGGATCAGTCACATGAAGGAAAGACGTACGGTGTAGAAGATGAAATTACCATGGCTCGCTGACGACCTTTGCTTCTCCATTATGTGGCAGTGTCAGCACTTGCCAATGCCGCCAGTTATCCTGAGACACAATGAACATTGTCGTCGCAGGCGTAGATGTCTTCATCGTCTATGAGGCCGATGGTGACCGGCTGGCACATGTAGTTCTGCTGTACCGCTTTCCCTCTCTTCCCCAGTGGATAGGAGGTGACGATGGAGGTCACCTGCACTTGGACGCTGAACCTGGATGCCAAGTTGTAGTTCTCCCAGATGTAGCTGGTGTCTCTGATGGTGAGCCGTTTCTGCAGCGTGATTGTCGTCTGTGGCGGCACAGTGAAGTTGTCTAGAGTCACGTTGCCAATTTGCCCGTACGGGGCCTCCATGTCGATGAGGCTCACGCGGGTGTCGTTGCAGTCGATCTTGGTGCGGCCACCGGGGTTGTTGGCGATGAGGATGATGCGAAGATTTGTCTGGTCCGCCTTCTTGAATGTGACCTGAGTAGGCCCATCACGACGCCCACCGGCGGAACACTGCCCAAACAAGCAGTCCTTGGGAAGTCCAGGTCTTCCTTCAGTAGTGAAGATGTACGTCCACTGCCACTCCATGAGCAGCTTCCTTCAGATGTCGACGTCGACTACTGATCTTGGCTGCTGCATCTGGTGCCGGTTCTCCTATCCCGACCTTGGCTTGGATCGTATGGTCCCAAAGGGTGTCGGCGCTGATGAAGCCATTGTTGACGGAGAGGCCTATGTCTTCGGAGCGGAGCAAGGCGTGGATCGACAACGCGATCACGGTGATGGTGAGCACGGTTACCACGGCAGCCACCGCAGTAGCGCACCACAGCCAGGCATCCCAATCTTGTGTGCTCGCCATCGTCCTCGCTACCTGCAATAATATATTTTATGTCACTCATATCTTTTGCACTTCTCTCTCTCTCTCCTTAACTGTGACTATGAGTGAGTAATGGACAGTGGATCGGAGGAAGAAGATGGGTGTATGTACTTATGCAAACCCATAAGGCAGACCTTCCACACTGTGGTTGGGAGTAGAGCTAGCATAAAGGTCCGACGATCGGTGATACGTGGAGGGCGGAGCGGGAGAGGTGAGGCGGTGGCTAGCAGCGGTGAGTGGCTGCGCGTGGGCGGCGGCGGCAGGGAGAGGGAGGAGAGAGATAGGGATAAACTCCTTCTATTATTGAATTGATCTGATTATATCTGGGGATATATATATAGCATAATTGACCTAGCTTAGACGCTAATTAAACAATTCTAGAGAATTCCTACGGATATTCTCTTTCTCTATTTTTACATCCCCTAATAATTATAGAAAATACTTTATTGGTGTGGAAGACTGACGTGGGGGCGACGCCCTCTCCTGGCACTGGTGGCACCTTAGCCACGGTCGTCGTTCCTCTCTTGGGCCAAAGTTGGTCCAATTTCTTGGCAAAATAGTTGGACCATCATTATACTTGTTACATGACTCCCCCTTTTCCGCTTGGCATGTTCTTGTGCTGAAATACGAGCCAGGGGAGGTTGTTTGTTGTAGATGATGGGGGAACAGGAGCTCTGTTCAAGGTGATCATTGCTGGCGGTGCTGGTAGCGCTACTACTGATGTTGTCGAGTGTCGATGATTGGCCGCTGGAATGAAGGAGCTTGGCCATTCTTGTTGTAGGACAAATGCATGTCCTTGAAGTCCCAAGTGACGCTTCCAAGACTCATTAACCATGGTAGACCCAATATCATATCGATGTCATTGCCGATGTCGAGGAGATGAGCATCGATGCTGAAGTTGTGGCCATGAGTAGAGAAAATTATATTGAAAATTGCAGCACGACACTGAACTCTTGACCATTTGATTACTCAAAAGAACCTCTTGACCATTTCCTATGAGCATGTTGGTGGAGATTCGACGTTCCTATAACTCGACTGCTCGAGCTACTTTGATATCAATGATGTTATGGGTTGCTCCTGAATCAACCAAAGCATGGACTGGAACGTCATTCAACATGCCATCTAAGTAGAATGGTGCAACACCTTGCACTACAGAATTTGTTATGCCAATGAACATCATAAGTGAGTTGATAGTGTCGGTGTTGTCATCATCAGCGTAGTCATTGACTATGGTGATCTCAAACAGTTGTTTGCATCTGTGACCACAGTAAATTGTTCGTAGCAGTTGAAACAAAGACCCATACGACGTCATTCTGCCATCTCTTCGGGTCAGCGTTTGAAGGGGCATGCTGGTGGTAGTGGCATTGCCGATGTTGCGGATGGAGCTGTTGTAGTTGTAATTGAGGGGTGTTGCATTTACCTTTGAAGGGAATGAACTTGTCGGACGTGTTGGTGTTGCCTTGCCGGATTCGACATGGCTGTTTTCATATCCTGAGGGTGGAGGAGTTCAACATCTATTTTTAGTGGCTCTAGCAGTCCAGCCGTGTAGATGTTGACTTGTTGTTGCTCGCCCAGGTTGCCTGCCCTTGTTACGTGTGCGAGGAAGCGTTCCGTGTATTCATCATGTTCATGTCTTCCTCAGAGAAGCCAATTCACCCAGCGGATTGCATCTAGTTGGTGGTCCAAACCTCTCATTGACACGTTGGGGAAAACAATCCCAATTTATCACTTCTGGATCCTGTGCGAGACGCATATACTATTGTTGTGCTAGTCCGGTAAGATGATAAAATGTGTACCATGTTTTTCATTTTCTGGCGTTTTTTGTCTGCAGAAAAATTGCTCACACCGATTGAGCCATGGTAGGGGATCCTCCTTGACATCATATGTTGGAAAAGGTAGTTTGTGAATTTTTATTTCCAGGCCAGAGGAGTTACCGTTGTTTTCTGATTTAATGTCCTCGTTGCATAAGAGTTTGGCCTCCACTTTGGCTGCGATCTCTGGCATATTGGTGGATTGAGATCCATTGACTTGCTTATTGATGTAGGCGCGACCGGCTTCGAACATTATCTGCCTAGTTTGCAATTTCCAACATCGTGGTCACCCGTTCTTTGTCCTTTTGCAAATCTGTTCGTCGAGGATCGCTCCGGTGACACGCGGAGGGCGGAGCGCGAGAGGCGGAGGCGGTGGCCGACAACGGCGGGAGGCTGCGCGCGCGTGGGGGTGGCACAAGCGTGGGCGGCGGCAGCAGGGAGAGGGAGGAGAGAGAGATAGGGATAAACTCTTTCTATTATTGAATTGATCTGATTACATGTTGGGGATATATAGCCTAATTGATCTAGCTTAGACGCTAAGTAATTCTAGAGAATTCCTACAGATATTCTCTTTCTTTATTTTTACATCTAATTATAAAAAAAGACTTCTTTTGCACGCCATCTCCATCCTCTTCTTCCTCTAGCGATATGCGGCGCGGCAGGGTCTCAATAGTGCTCTACAGTCGCGCCATGATCTAGCTCGGTCGCCTCCTATGTCACCGGAACCCTAACGTCACCCTCTCGCAATCCCCAACATGCCTGGTTTGCCTACCTATTTCAGGTGCTTGCAGTTCCTAAAGTGTGTTTGGACTTAAGATCTTCTGTACGACCAAAATAAGAGGGACCCTTTAGCTATCTATTGACAAATTTTCCATAGATGAAATCTGTCAAAATTGTTTACTAATTTTTTTTTTGAGGAAATCGAAATTGTTTACTAATGCGGCTGCTGATAAAAAACCTGCACGAATCTCATCCAAGAGCCCTCAATCTGACAGATTTTTAAACAAGAAAATCTGTCGACAGGCAGATAACAAGAACCCCAAATAATCTTGATACTTTTATCAACAGATTAAAGCAAGATCCAGTATTACGAACACGCTTTGTACTGGACCACAAATTAGTTACACAAACCGCACCACTTTTATGTAAGACCCGCTCTATTTGTTAATCAAAAGGAAATTAAAGCGAAAGGCTCATTTTTATTTTGTGCAGTATATAAGTTGAGTAAGTGTCAAGCAATGTAGGATGCCAACAAAGGGATAAATTTAAGTTAGAAGATTGCATCATTTGTATTTTCGAATTTAACGTCCTTTATTAAAGGAGATAACATTGATTCGCCGACTTTGTTCGCACTATCATGTCCTCAATATTGGTGCCTTTCCACATTTTTTTTTGACATGTTTGCGCATTTGTTTTGATTTGCTCTAGGGACCAGTTTTCTTTCAGTTAGGCCCGACCGTCTGATGATTCGTTGCTTCATGTGCTGACAAAAGCATTCCCTTTTCTCTGCAATGCGTTCTGCAATGAGTTGGTGCGTACACAAGCAATTGAGTCAAGCCTGGGAGAAATTTCCTTGTACGCTTTCAATTAAAAACACAATCACCATTAATATAATTATTTGCAAAGAAATAACAAAGAAACAATGAGTACATAAGCAATTGAGTCTAACTCTGGGAGACATGTTTCCCTTGTACGCTTTCAAATAAAAAACACGATCACCTTATATAACTATTTACGAAGAAATAACAAAGAAACGAAGAGATGCGACATTTTTAAATAAACAACAAATAAGTAGGTAGTATATTATCTGTGTTAATTACATAGTATAACATATAGACATTCATAATATGCATGCACACTCAATCCTTTAAACACACGTACGCAAACATACCCTTATGAGCAACTCGAAGAAACAAAGAGATACAATATTTGTGTCTCCTTAATGCATAGTGTTATTAAATCCTGCAATAAATTTAGGAAAATATGAGTACCTGTGTCAAGTCGAGAACCTGAATCCAGGTGAACAGGTTCCACAATAAGAAACCCAATAAACTGCTCTATGATCAGCTCATCACTATATTGTCTTATGTGGTACTAAGAAAGAAAATGTACCACAATATTCATTAAGTTTTTTTACATCTATAAGGGGTCCGACGATCCGGCGACACATGGAGGGAGATGCGGGAGTTGGGGAGCGGCGGCGCGCAGCGCAACGCATGCGGTTCGGGGGCAGAGAGAGATAGGAAAGACCCTATTCTTTATTGCCTTTAACTGATTACAATCCTTAATTCCCGATTGGACTTGATCCCTAAGCAATCAAGAGATCATGCATATCCTCAATTCCTATTTCATTTAATCTTGTTTTTCTAATTTGTCCCACGGTGACTTGGTAGTCTTGCAGATATGTGACGTGATGGTGACGACGATGATGATGATGGTGCGGGCGCGCCTCCCCCCTTCTCTCCTCTAGGTTTTCTTATTGTGGGCCACTCATTTGACTGGGTTGCTAGCCTTTTAGCCCAAAGTTGGCCCATTTATTCTAGCTTGTGATTGGGCCATCGTTGTACTTGTTATGATACTCCCCGTTTTCCACTTAGCGCGTCCGTGCGCTAAAATAGACGCCATAACGAGGCATTGGATGTTGGCTGCTTATTTTCCCAAGGAATCTCCATGAGCTGAATTATGACATGTTACAAAGCATGAGTTCCTGATCATCCTAATTGTTGTGGTTGGCAAAGATGAAGGAATAGTGGAATGATCCGAAGTAACCTGAAATAATGTAGTCATAGATCTTGTCGTCCGGTTGTTCTAGTGAGTTTTGGATTGCATCCATCATGTCAGTTCTTGCCAGCATTCTTTTGAAGTATACCATTCTTGCTAGCATTCCTTGAACGCCTCTTGCATCCATCCGACATGCATAATTCCCCTTAAGTATCGAAACACAGTGTTAGGAGTCTAGTATATATGGTCAACACTGAGATTTGTGTTGACGGTAGATAAGTATCCTTTTTAAACCATCAATAAAGCATGAGAAAGGACTAAAACATGTTTACTATCTAGATATAGGGGTTATAGTGACAGAATTCCACGAGTTTTGGTGATTGTCTATTTCTGCAGGGGGTTATCAGAAAGAGAATCAAAAGAGGTCCACATGTCGGATTTACATACAGAGAAACAGACCTACACATAAAAATGAATACTCTAGAAGACTCAAGGAGGCGACCTCTGGCCGGGGCCACTGGCGGCCCGACGGGGCGGGGCCCGAGCCACGTGGGCGGCAGGGAACCTCCACCAATCAGGGAGTCTCATGGATTATGCCTCCACCAACCTTGAGGATCAATAATAATCATCCATTTAGGTCGGTTGATATGAGGGTTGTGGTGCATCCTAGAGGGCTATATATTGAGCCCCTAGCCCTTGGAGAAACCATAGAATTCATTTTCTCATTCATTTGAAGAATTCATCTTCAACTCAGAGAAACCCCGAGTTACCATCTCAATTAGAGCTCCATAGTTTAGTAGCATAGCTACATAGGATTAGATCGAGAGGGAACCAAGGCTAGCTTGGAGTTCGGATCTGTCGGAGTTCTTGGTAATTTTCTTCTACTTTATTGTAGTAGCCATTATTGATCTTGCTAATATGAATAGTACTTTATTCTATTTTACTATATCAAAAATGACTTTGCTCTATTTGATTATATTCTCAATTATATTGTTCTTAGTTTACTTTGATTATATGTTTAGCATAGTTGGACTATAATTATGTTTATGCATAGGATCGTATAGCGCTTGCTCATTAGATCGATGGGTGAGTGGTAAATATTGTGTAGGCATGGTTCCTAGACCGTATTTATTTACGACTACACCCTATATTCCAGGTCGTGAGGTATAGTGCTATTGAGTCCTTCGTAGTCCTCCTAGGGAAGAGATTGCTCTGTTCTTGATCTTCCTTGGTAATATCACTATGCATAGATATAACCTTTTCGCGCTATGATTGCTAGGTATAATTGCACTAATCATTGTATGCGTTGACCTTATAGTTAGAATAACTTAGGATTTATTCTTATAGATCGTCCTAGTCCATGCTAGTGTTATAAACTTAGAGTACTCTATTGAGATGATTATCATTATTTTATGTGGCTATGTGCTCTCATTTATCATTTGTCATTTACTATTCATTTCTATATTTTATGTGCCACTTACCCTTTATGAGAAGATAGATAAAGACATGGTTAAGCTCTCCATTATCACGGGCGGTGCTCATTGCTCATTATCCCATGCATCCCCTTCCCGGTGGTAAAATTAAAAATAACGATAACCTGGACTACTCGGGTTAAAATGCTACGATGGTATTTTGTGTGCGCTTGCGGAATCCTTATTATCTTTAGTTGCACTCATCATACCATATGCATTTTTGGCGCCATTGTTAAGGATAGAGTTATATTCTATCTTTGATGATTACGCTAAGAAATGTCAACAATGTGACATGGTTCCAAACATAGTGTCTCCTTTAGTTGCATATACTAGGGAGATCGGTGGGTGGTTCCTGGCATGGTAGACGACATGTGTGCACATTCTTCATAGTCGAAACTGCTGTCCATTATCATCAAATAACATTATTGTAGCCACTGGTATAGGCTTGTAGAGGCGACTTGTCCAACAATAGGATGCTTGATGGAAAGGACTAGATAGGGAGTTCAAAAATGCGACGAGGGGATGTCATACCCAAATGTGTTCATAATTTCGTAAATCGAGGATTGCTTGCAACGGGATGTAGAAACGATCGTTGCATTAGACTATACCTTTTCTACAACATTTACGCTAATAGTGTCATAGATTACTTGAAGTTCACGCTCGTCTCCATTAGCCATTTGAAGTTTAATGATTGTGCCGGTGAAGTCTCTGGGGCGTGCGGTTACGGTGTAGATGGGGGGGTGGACTTTCTTGATGATTATCTGATTGTTGACGGTCGTTAAGTGCCAATTTTTACCGTCAACTAAACATGAGAAAGGACTAAAATATGTTCACCATCTAGATATAGGGGTTACACTAATGGAATTCCACAAGTTTTGGTGAATGTACTGCTTTTAGGGGTGTCGGTGAAAATACCCAAGGAAGGCCCACATGTCGGGTTTACATAGAGATAATCGGGAGCCGGTGAAAATTCATGTCTCCGGAAGGTTCGAGAAGGCTCGGACCAAACGGGAGCCCGAACGGGCTCGGTGGAGAGTCGGCCGACTCCCACCTTGGGCGGCCGACCCGTGACTCAACCAATCAACGTCGGCCTCGCGGATCCCTTGTTCCACCGCCTTTGAGGATGAATAATAATCGTCCGTTTAGGTCGGTTTGATCCGAGGGCTGCGGTGCATCCTAGAGGGCTATATAAGCGGGGCCCCGGCCCCTGGAGGAGGCATCCCTTGAAACCCTAATTCATTATTTCCGAGAGAGGATCGGGTGAGGGGGTCCCTTGAATGGATCTCCTCCCTAGAGCCTAGCATTCAAGATAGATAGAGAGAGTATAGGGTGGAGGTAGAGTTGGAGGAAGCCCGGCATGTCGGTGTCTCCTCTCCGGTTGTATCTACGGGATCAAGTCTCCTAACCCGAGGCTTGGTTCTAGGATCATTACGCAATTCAACTTCGATACTAGTAAGTTCTTGTTATTATTGCTCTTTGGTTTACGAGTTTACTTTATTCGCTTCCGGTTGGGAATAGAGTAATCGTTCATAGCGTAAGCGTGGTGCTTGGGCTAGGTTCACTCGTAGATGCTCCCTATCGCCGGAACCGTGGTAGTATCGGGGGAGATGACAATCCCTTTGTTACCTTTGTAATCCACTTCCCGTCGGTAGGTAAGGTAGGTCCAAAAGTGCTAGGTTAAGCATCCTCTGTGGTGTATTTTCTTAGGTGCTCCCATAGAGTAGTAGTTGCAAAGCTTGCCATAGGTTGGAAGAAGACGTGGTAGTAATCCTCTCTATATCGCTCATTACCTTGTCTATAGCTCGGGGGTTAAGTATAGACTTGGGTTAGTCGGATGCACGTTTTCTCCTAGCGGATAAATAAATAACGATACTCACGGAATATCTCCGGGTGAAGTGCTCACCGATATCCGTGCGCTTGCGGATTATTTCTCTTTGATTCTTTCGTGTGCGTATCTAGTATCAACAAGCATTTAAAGGCGCCGTTGCCGGGGAGAAAGACGGTCTGGCTGAGATAACCTAAGTCGCTTAACCATGTATTGTTCTTTTATCTTTTTCTTGTTTTCTTTTGCATTTTATTTTCTATTGTTATAGATAACCCAAATTCCACGCCTATCCACCAATATCTTGCACCCATGAGCACATGCTTAGAGCCTCTAGAACCCATGATTTTCACATCTAGCTATGAGCTACACCAATCTGTGGTTGCAATAGGTCAAAGCCAACCCTTTTCGACAGCTAGAGTCCTATCTTCTAATCAAGTAGGTAATGAACTTCTTGCTACACTTAGGGAATCTTTTAATCTTCCTATAAATTTAGGTTTAGACCTAGCCTTACAAGACCATGTTCTTCTTCAACGTCTGTATATGGGTCTTGATAATACCACCTTTGGAGGAGTTTTCCTTTCTTTATCCATTAGTGAAGTAAGGTTTGTCCTTATTATTAGTGGACACACTCCTTGCTCTAGCCTTCATGATAACATCCTAGAGGTAGAGAAGGAATCATCCCCCAAACTAGAAGAGGAAGTTTCCATAGCCACTTTGCAAACATTTCAATCCCATGATTTGGCTATCCATCCCAAACCAGTAGTACTCCAAAATTCTCTAAGGAAAGGAGTAATTCTATCCTTAGAAATTCTTTTTTATGACAATTTTGGGAGCATAAACTTCCCGCTTCATAAGAGATCTTTTAGTGCATACATTGACAATCTTCTTAAGAAGAGATCTCTTAGAAAGCGTCTCACATCCAATCCCTTTGAAGGACGTTTAGAAAGACTCAAGGATGGCATGTCAAGTGATGCCATAGAAGGAGAGCGAAGCCATCTAGAAGCCACTCTTATCTTCTCCCCTTCTATGCCCACATCGGATATAGAATACGAACCCATCCTTAAACCCATCCTTGATCCCTATAACTCATTCTATGCCCTTTCTCCTAAACCTCCGGATGATCCTAGAAGTCCATCTAGATATCCCATGCATAGGAATCATCAAGACCATATAGAGGATTGCAAAGAGCAACATCCATGGCTAGAGAGCATTAAAGACATATGTGCTATTGCCATTAAATGGATGGATAAGGCCTTAGATGAGATCATTACGAGAGACAATCCAAGGGAAATTTTGGACATTTATGTCGAGTCACCCTTGGAAGTGGAAGATGATGGAGGCTTCAATGAGCAAAGTAGTTACTTCTTAAACACCCCATCAAGACCTTGCTCATATGAAAAATCTCCTGATTCACTTAGTCTCCCCAACATTACCCCACACGAGATTTTCAACCCCCTCATACTCCTTATTCCTATAGATATCGAAAGGGTGGTTGTAGATGCATATGTTTATCATAAATGTTGTAGATCTCGTTGTGTTGAATCTTGAGATAGTACACATAGATTGGTGTTGGAGGGGGAACCACTTCACCAATTCACATCTTGAAGGTTTCCCAAGGACAAGCTTAGTGTCCTAAAACAAGCACTATTGAGACCATGGCATAACCTGTTCACCTTTCTCTTGTGTTGTCCTTCTTAAATGAGCATAGAATTATAATTGCAAAAATATTCCTTCGGGTATTCTTGTCACTAACCTTTCCGGGTTCGAAGCAAAAAGATCAAAGGAACAACAAATGCAAGGTATGTCCAACCAATCATTATGCAACATTGAATTGCATTCATCCAATCTTGATTTACGCCGAATTCAAGCTTGGGGGATATACTTCCATAAATACATCTTTTGCCATGTTGCTACATTATTTTGGTTGTCCCTACCTTTAAGGCATGCTCAATTTTTTAAACAACAATCATGCTCGCCATCACTTTGTTTGAGTAAATCTCTATAGTGCTCTTATGCTACCTTTGTTTGCTATCGTATGCTTTGGTTTGGAGGTGCTTCATAATCATGATATGGGTACTTCTATTGGCATTTAAATTAAGTGTGGTGCTTAGGTTAAATAGCCTTCCTTAATACGATTAGACATGGAGTCTAGTTTGGTTATTGAACTAAAAACTGCTGTAGTAGACATTGGTATATTTTGTTGGACTAACCTATGAGAAAAACTTCCAAATCCAAATTGGGAAAGTCCGAGATGAACTCACATTGGAGATGAATCAAGGCATATGATGAACTCCAACAACTTCACATAGAAGACATAGCTCATTCATCGTCCAAGAAACAGTTGAAGGAATTTATGGCATGCATATTCATGGTGAACCTACCAAAACACCGCTTCAGTGATGGAACAAAGGAGACAAGAGTGCTACAAGAAGGATCTACATCAATAGCACTCACCCAAAGGAAGTGGATGAACAAGGTGACAAGCTATGAGCAACCTTGAAGACATCATAGTATTGAGCCCAAAACTCGAGCTAGGACACCAATGAGAAGCTAGGTGAAACTCACCTCATTTTGGTCAATCAAAGACCTCTCTTGTTATTCTTGAAGACACCATCTTGCACGTCGGCGGTAAGGACAAGCATGTCATGATAAGCATGCATCCTTGTGTCAACCAATCACCATCAAGGGATTGACTACCGACCAAGCCCAAGAAGGCCATGAACAACTACATTTGCAAGATGATTTCCCTAGGTCATTTGGAGATGAAGCCTGCATACAAATATTAATGAAGTCCCTTCCTTGATCATCAAGGCAGATGGCGTATCATTAACCACAACTCTTCGCCATGCTGACCATCAAGGAAGAACTCGAGTCTACATCTCCAATGAACATCAATTAGTCGACCAAGGCTCAGCAAAAATCAAGAATGGTTGACAAAAGAAGATCATGCAACTATCTGCATCCTCATGTCCTAGATTGGATAGTCCAATGAAAAGAAGAATGCAAAGGAGAGATCTTTGCTCAATGGACCTAGAATCGAGATCCCTCTCCAACGAGACTTAAGAACGAGAGGATGAACGGTGTTCAAGAAAATGGAGTTACAACACACTTCGAGGGATGTTTCAACACACACACACTTGGCTTCCATTGTGACAACGACAAGCTTGGGGGAGGAAGGCCGCCGACTCCTCTAATAATGATCCAACAACGCTCTTCCTCTTCTCAAGCCTCGTTGCTCGGCACCTTTGGTTTGCAATCCATCCACTCACAATTACTTCTCCTTTATAAGTTTGAATGTTTTCTATAGATGTCATGCACACAAATCAAACTTAAGACAAAATAAAATCAATCCTTAAGAGAAGAAGTAATGTTGAGTAAATGTTCCATGCTAATTAAAATTTTCAACCCAATCTTTTTTGTAGCATAGAATATGACCTTTAGCTTAATGACATCTCTACCCTTGTTATTATATATTCCTTCGGGTATGTGTTGTCCACTAATCCTCTGAGAGAAGAAACAATAAGTAGAGCACAAGGCCAAGGGAAAGGCCCACTAGAAGCATCTACTCTTCATCCTAGGGTGCTCCGGTGATAAAGTTCGAACACGCAACATGCACACTAAACAAGATGTGCTAGCATTACAATTAAAGGTTCACTTCAAACCGTTGGAGAAGGAGAGAACATGGATGACCCCTTCCTCAAGAGATATCAACTCAAGAGGTGCGGTTCTCAAGGTCTCTACCTTTGGGATCAAATGATGCACCGAAGGATTGAACACGACAAGAAGTCCTATTCAGAGGGCTTAAAACACCGAACCCTCGCCAAGGAGGTAACTTGGTAGTTATCCATATTTCCCACTTCAGCATTGCATAAGTTTTTCCTTTAGCATATTTACTTTTTGCATAATCAGTTCTTGTTGCATATTTACTTTCTTTGCATCTTGCATTAGAAAAGAAAATAATTTTGTCTTGCATTGCATCTAGAAAATGCTAAGCCCCATGTGAATAATTTTGTGGTGCGACGGCTCACAAAGATATCCACTTGTGGTGGCATAAAAATAAGTTTTAATCTTAGTTGCATTTTTTTTGTCTACATACCATAAAATATAAAATTGCAAAAATATTAAGATCCTCTAAAAAGATTTTATGTGTTAAGGAAGTTCTAGACATTCAAGGCTTAGAGGGTTATCACTAACACTTAATCGGTTCCACAAGCTTTGTTGTCTATTTGAGCCTCGCGAGAATTTAAAGGATCAAGAAGAGCTAATAGGCAAAGGACGTCATGTCCCTTGTCGGAGTGTTGTCTTCAACGGTCGCGATCTTGCCTCTCTACAGCCATTATCCACGACACTCCGGGAGGGCGTGCGCCTTCCTTTGCCCGATCGGCAACATCAACATACTACGTCAACATCCGGCTTGGGGGAGAGCACCCCGTGTATCAAGCTAAGTGTTCCAACTTGTCTATTTATTTATAGAGCTTGCTTTGTTAAAACAACTAAAAAATGCATAACCTTAGAAACCCGAAAGATTTCCTTATCTATCTTTTCTACTTTTGGAGAGCTCTTATTAATCTTTGTCTTTAAGTAATCCACGGAATAAGCTCTTATATGGAAATGATGAATAGTTGCTCTGCCGTAATTCCTTTCAAGTACCTAGTTTTCAACCTTGCACTCTCCCGAGTTTTGGACACAACTATTTAGATTTGAGATTTACTCGAACACGAAACTTGTGGGTAGCGAATGCTTGATCTAAGTCTAGGTAGTTGACGGATATGATATGGAAAAGTTTTGAGCTGTCCATCTTGTTCCTAGAGATGCTAGAGTTCGGAGAGTTTATCTTTTAAAAATCTTAAAATTTCTGCATGATGAGTTCCTGTATGACGAGTTAAAAATTCCTACCACAGCCATACATTCATGCTTGCTAGATTAGGAAAACCCATCTATTTATATAGATCATATTGTAGGCTTGAGTGTAGTCTTTATAGGCATTGAGTGTGGTTATCTTTGTGGACCCATAAGGAACCAGTCATGCGGTCAAAGTCAATACTATGTGCTCTCCATCCATTGATCTATGCTACTTCTGTCCTCGAAGCATGCACCCACTTTATAAATACTACATTCATTTTGTGCGACTTAAATCCCTAGAAGTACCCCTACATATAGATCCACATCCACCACATATTGTGCTATCTCTACCACTGGAGATACGCACCTATCTTTGCTCCTACCATGGGAGTACGCATTCCCCCATATTGTCTTGTCTCTACCACGGAGATACGCGCTTATCCATCCATCCATCCATGCATCCATCCATCCATCCATCCACAAAATACATACGCCACTCATTTCACTTCATCCGAGAAAAGGTTCTACTCCTATCACGGGAGTGAACATCTAGAAATAATCATCGCCGTTCCATTTGCCTACATAAAAGCTCCGGTCATTATCATTTCAAGTTATACACTCCCCGTTGCTAATGTTTCGTTTTGAGGCTTGGTTGCTCTAAAAAAAAATGAAGAAAAAAAAAAAAAAAAAGAGAAAGAAAGAAAGAAAGAAAGAGTAGCCAAGTCCCTCCTTTCAAGAAGTTCAAGGTTTTCGAATAAAGGGAGTCATGTTATCCCCAAAGGAGCAAGTGTAGAAGTAGATGTTCGCCAAGTGATCACCCCTCATAATCATTTCCTTATCATCATCATCTTATCATTCATCCCATTTCCTCATTCACATGCACATATGACTTTATTATTATTTTAGTTCCTATTGGATCCATGGTTTAACAATGCAATATATGCAAGTGAGTTTGAGTGTCTCCCCACCTATAAGCTCCACATAAGCCTATTAGAAGTAGGGTGAGAGAGAGAGAAGGCACTTTCCACTATGCCTTAATTCCACAAATACCACATATTCGAGAGAAGAGAGAGGCATACGCTACACACATGCCTTGGAGAGGATCCGAGAAATACCACAAATGAGAGACCTAAAAGGTTCATACAAGGAACTCGAGTTTTATTTCAAAATCTTGCAAAAACTCCGGAATGATAGTTGATCAAAGAGTGAGAAACATAGCGCTTGACTTGACCATTACGTCTTTCAAGCTCTCAAGACCCAAGTGACGGCTACAAGCCCCATGGTGAAAGGTAATATGAGTAAGTTTTGAGTCGAATAGTTCACTCTAATCCGGAGGAGAGTTCTTGTGTGAACGCATGTGTACTTTTGAGGCATGAAAGCATTGTAGCAACTCCGATCCATCAGAGTTTATCTTTGCTCAGGGACTAGCAAAAGGTAAGCTTGGGGGAGTTGTTGATGGTCGTTAAGTGCCAATTTTTACCGTCAACTAAACATGAGAAAGGACTAAAATGTGTTCACCAACTAGATATAGGGGTTACACTAATGGAATTCCACAAGTTTTGGTGAATGTCTGTTTCTAGGGGTGTCGGTGAAAATACCCAAGGAAGGCCCACATGTCGGGTTTACATAGAGATAATCGGGAGCCGGTGAAAATTCATGTCTGGAAGGTTCGAGAAGGCTCTGGACCAAACGGGAGCCCGAACGGGCTCGGTGGAGAGTCGGCCGACTCCCCACCTTGGGTCGGCCGACCCGTGACCTGGACCAATCAACGTCAGCCTCGCGGATCCCTGTTCCACCGCCTTTGAGGATGAATAATAATCGTCCGTTTAGGTCGGTTTGATCCGAGGGCTGCGGTGCATCCTAGGGGGCTATATAAGCAGGGCCCCTGGCCCCTGGAGGAGGCATCCCTTGAAACCCTAATTCATTATTTCCAGAGAGGATCAGGTGAGGGGGTCCCTTGAATGGATCTCCTCCCTAGAGCCTAGCATTCAAGATAGATAGAGAGAGTATAGGGTGGAGGTAGAGTTGGAGGAAGCCCGGCATGTCGGTGTCTCCTCTCCGGTTGTACCTACGGGATCAAGTCTCCTAACCCGAGGCTTGGTTCTAGGATCATTACGCAATTCAACTTCGATACTAGTAAGTTCTTGTTATTATTGCTCTTTGGTTTACGAGTTTACTTTATTCGCTTCCGGTTGGGAATAGAGTAATCGTTCATAGCGTAAGCGTGGTGCTTGGGCTAGGTTCACTCGTAGATGCTCCCTATCGGCCGGAACCGTGGTAGTATCGGGGGATGACAATCCCTTTGTTACCTTTGTAATCCACTTCCCGTCGGTAGGTAAGGTAGGTCCAAAAGTGCTAGGTTAAGCATCCTCTGTGGTGTCTCTTCTTAGGTGCTCCCATAGAGTAGTAGTTGCAAAGCTTGCCATAGGTTGGAAGAAGAGCTGTGGTAGTAATCCTCTCTATATCGCTCATTACCTTGTCTATAGCTCAGGGGTTAAGTATAGACTTGGGTTAGTCGGATGCACGTTTTCTCCTAGCGGATAAATAAATAACGATACTCGGAATATCTCCCGGGTGAAGTGCTCACCGATATCCGTGCGCTTGCGGATTATTTCTCTTTGATTCTTTCGTGTGCGTATCTAGTATCAACAACAGTTGAGGTGCCTGATTTTTCCTTGCGTTCTTTGAGGTCATGTAAAGTGGTGTAGCTTGCAGGAATCCAAATGTTTGGTGTTATGATGTTCTTAGATTCCTCTCTTTTGATGTGTGGTTGATCATTGGAGTCCTTTAGAATGATGACTAGAGGTGGGAGAACAATAGGCGATTGTTGTTGCATCAAGTCATCGAGCGAGATCAATTGAAATCTCCATGTCTCGTGCGAATTGAGGTTGCACTTACTCCCTTAGTCAAGGTGGAAGTCCTACAATGAAAAGGACGACTTGGTGAGAGACACTGTCAACGTTGATGTGAGCAAGATAATCCTAGTAGTCATTGATATACTCTTCTAATGTCCCTTGAAACTACGGCGGTGTGTATTCGTTTAGTTGCTTTGATGTTTGAGGTGACCAAATTCAGTGAGTAAAGAATCCTTGAATCTTGTCTAATGTCTGGGTGGTGTTTCCTTGTGATAGTCCAAGAACCAAAGCTGTGCTATGCCGGTAAGGTGAAAAGTAGCGTAAGGTACCTGATTAGCTGGTTCTATATGATCTAGATTGAAGAGAATGCACATCCATAGCACTCATGATGTAGGATCCGATTTCCCATCATATGTTGGTGTGATGATCTGTGTGGTGATTGCCATCAGCCACAGTGTATGATCAATATTTGGTGAAGATGTAGTAGAATTTGAAGGTGATGATGGTTTGGGCGCCTCGGCTTGCTGTAATTTGATGGTTGGTGGCAGCTCCAATGGTGAGAACAAGGTGTGTGTGACCTCCTTGATGATCAGGGATGAGTTGGGTTCCGTGATCTTACTCTCTAGATGAGCTATACCAGTGGTGATCATGATGTTCTTGGTTTCTGTTGTGAGGTCGTTGACGACGACTACATGATCTAATCTGATTTGTGCCTCTATGATGAACGCAGATTGGATCGTCCTATCCTCATTTTTTTTGAGGCGGGCGTTGATGGCGATAAACTCCTTGTGCATCCCATCAATATTGTTGTTGAAGGTAGTGACGAAGGCTTGTAGGATCTCCGTGACATTCGTCTCGCTCATCAGTGGCCATGGCGAGGATTACCTAGAACTCCGGATACCAGGTATAAGGGGTCCGGCGATCTGGTGACACATGGAGACCAATGCAGGAGCAGAGGAGAGAGAGAGAGAGAGAGAGAGAGAGAGAGAGAGAGAGAGAGAGGGAAGACCCAACCCCTAAGCAATCAAGAGATCCTGCGGATCCTCAATTCCAATTTTATTTAATCTTATTTTCCTAATTTGTCTCGTGGTGACTTTTGCGTCTTGCGGACATGATGTGACGACGATGACGATGATGATGGCGGCACGAGCGCGCTCCCCTTCTCTCCTCACGGGGTTTCTTATTGCGGGCCGCTCAGTTGACTGGGTTGCCGGCCTTTTGGCCCAAAGTTGGCTCATTTATCCTGGCTTGTGATTGGGCTGTCATTGTACTTGCTACAACATCATTTTCCATCGCCGTTTTATTAAAACTTTTGTTACCACTGGTTTTTGTACGGTGAAAATCACTACTAGAATACCCCCCTATAGCTACACTTTTTTTAGACACTAGATACGCTTTTGGTCGTCTCTATAGGGTTGTAGGCACGCTTTACAAAAACATGTTAAAAGCGTCTTCGCATGGACCGTGTCTGGCTCTATAGAGATGATTTCCACAAGCGTGTCTATGAGATGAATAGACGTTTCATAGACACGCCAGATGCATGTTTAAACAAATTGATACGCTTTTATAGATGCGCATATAACATGTGTCTATTAGTGTAGTTACGTCGTATAAAAATGTTTTATAATGTGTGAAAAACTGTAGAGACAATATTGTAGATACATTTACAATTCGTGTCTGTTACTATAGTCACGTTTTGAAATAACGTATTAAATAGTATAGAGACGATGTCGTAGGTGACGTGAAAGATGATGTGGTAGGTGACGTGGAATGGTGATATGGCAGGTGATGTGGAAAGGTGACATGACAACTGACATGGAGAGGTGACGTGGCGTGAGACACGTTTTATAGTAACGCCTGAACACGTGTCAACAAAAGTAGAAACAATATTGTAGCCACGTCTTTATTGTGTATCTACATATATCGGTACATTATATAGATACGAGATCACTAAGCGTGTCAAGGCGAAGATTGTAATTATTTATATTTTTTTGAAAACAATGTATGGTCAATAAAGTCATTTAGGCAAAAACATTAATTTACATCAAAATATGACTTGTTTGTATACATCATAATCCATCCACTGTCAAACTCGTCTTACACACACACTGCTCAAACACATAGGTATCTAAAACACATGTTGGTACACACAAAAACCTAATGAGCTATGTCTATCACTCAGCAAAGATTGGCTTGATGTTAATCATCCCATCACTTGTGCGCTCCACTCCAACTCTAGCTCTCTCCTGAAAATAATCATTGACATTGGTTTATGCATCATTAACTGTAATTGTAATATTATGACAACAACAGACTTCAGCAATCAGGTTCATGTTTCTGAGCAACCAACCTAAGAAAAAAAAATTATTTACTACTTGTTGGTTTCCTTGCCAAAAGAATGAATCTGGTAATAACTTACCCATTCTGGCTACCTTGCCTAATGATAGAACAACTTCCATAATTTTTAAGGAATATTTGATTCTAGAGAGAACATCTAATTCTAGAGACGACATGAGCATGTTCATATATTCATTGGCTAATGACAGAACAACTTCCAGAAATTTAGAACTTGCATCAGAGAAAATGAATTGGCTATGAGATAGAAGCATCATAAGAGCTGAGCTCAAAGCTGGCTCCTGCTATTCTTTAAACAGTTTCATATGAGGCCATTTTTGGCGTTAAATCTGTCGCTAGTGAGCTGCACTGAAATTAAATTAAATTTATTAGATTAGATATTTGCTTCAACATGTAAAGAATTAACTTGTCAAAAAAACCTATTGGTTGAAACCTTACAGGTGACTTCTAAAATCCATATCTCTCAGACCTTAAGGACTAAAACCTTGAAAGTTTTTTATAGTAAAGATATCTGAATTCCCTACAAGTTTGTATGATCAAGCTGTGAAGGAAAATTCATTTAATACATGAATCTCAAATAGAACATTCCCCTTACTTCTTTAAGTAAAAAATGTATTATAAGACTTCCTGGACATCTGCACAAACTGAGTACTGTGCTTGTTGAACTTAATCTGCATACATAATACAAACAAGTTAAAACATGGAATAGGCCCTAATTCGAATGGTTCCACCGAATTAGGTTCACTAGTATAAAAGTGTGGTACGTTTTTGAATTATTTCGAAAGTAGCCTTAGTTCAATCCATGATCCATACATAGAACTATGCATATTACGCTCGTGGGCTACAAGTTTTCATTACCCGAAATTCGAATTAGCGGACCTGAAATAATCGGGTAGCATGAATGCCCCACCATATCTGAGTGGTTAGCTCACTCGGCTCACTCAGATATTCAGTAAAAGCAAAATTGATGAATATCAAGAATCTAATCAATCGATCATCCTTACATAATTATGATTTATTAATTACGTCCGCAAGCTATTCTTTGATTTTACAAAGGCTTTGTACAGATATATTGATGATATCAAACGGCATAGAAATAAATTTCGAGTTATTATTAGAAAAAAAGACAAAACAAAATGTCAAGCTATCCACGAGACCTTTGCTTGAGGCGTTGTTGTCTAGCTGGGCCTTAACAAGGGAAATGAGCCTGCATATGTTAGCTTTCAGTTGTCTGGTTTCAAGTGGCTCGTCTCGTAGTATGTTGTGACTTGTAAGTTAGTACCATATCGCCTAGCCATAACAAAGGGTGGCAGGATTTGTGCTACTTATTGACACCCAAGACATTAGTTCTTGTTAAAGCTATGCGTAAGTCACAACATATACGTATAAAGCTACGATGATAAGAACCAATTTCGTGTTTTACCAGCTAATAAAGCTATGCATATGCAGTCTGATCCAGAATCGTAAGCAGTCTGATCCAGAATTGACAAGATGCAATATGTAGTCCAGACGATAGAGAAATGATAAGAACCAATTTGGTCAAAAAAGAAACCATCAGAATATTTTTATCTAACACGGGGATTGTTAGCCCATAGAAAATTACTAAATGCGAGCCTTTTTTCAACATACATTATTTATCTCTTTAGTATTTATTATTTATTTTCTATTCCTGACTAATTAACATTATTATTATGATGTGATCATGTGAACAATGTTACTATTATTTTTTGATGAAAAAAATGATCAAAATAAAAAAATTTGCAATCTTAATGAGTTCTACGATTTTTATGTTAATGACCTTTTCTGCTAAAAATGTTTACTACTTCAAAATATTATTTGAAGTTGTCATTTTTTTGAAATTTAAAATTCTAATTAATAAAACAAAGTCACAAGAAGATAAAAGTAATGGTTTTTTTTTTTGTACTTGGATCATACACCAATGTTTTTACAAAAGATAAAAGTACCGCAACAATAACAAAGACAGAAACGTCGTGGTGGTATGAATTGCTTCCTTAATTGAGGAGGTTTGAGTTCGATCCAAACTTGTGACAAGTTTTTTACTATTGTCTTTTTTATAACTAAATTAAAAGGACTCAATAATCACAAAATACACTAGTTCTAGTTGTTTGCTTGCTCAGTTTACTTCCAAAAGAGGCCACGTTCGACACCTATAGGCCTCACATGTTTTCATTATTTTTTTACATTTCAGCTTGCTTTTAATTGGAAAAAGGGAAATGGTAAAAACTTATCACTTTCATGCATTTGTTCTGAAGATCGAGCCTTCGAAGGCTCTACCCTTTTGCATTTTTGCACACCTTTGTCTGATGGAGCCTTCAAAGATCGAGCTTGCGAAGGCTCCACCCTTTTGCATTTTTGCACACCTGCATGCGAGTAGGACTAGAGAGTCGTGCATGCGTGATGCGTGGGTTAAGGTGAAATGTTTTAAATTAAAAGAAATCGAATCACATTAGTTAATGTTGAATTATTTTAGCCTTGAATATATTACATGTCTGCTCTAGTGGAAGATACGCCACATCGAATAATATGGCACAACTTTATAGCCCCCTCATTAAGTTACACGTTTTCAATTTTGCATCAAAAAACATCTCAACATGGTTAATGACAAATTTCTAATACACATTAGGAGGTCTCTACTAGCTAGTAATGTTAAAAGCATATCCGATTTCATGTCAACTATGGTTTCGCATATAAAAACATATCTATGCGCATAAGGATGATTATTTGAGACGCTTTATAACGTGTCTTCATTCGCGATGAAAGTGGTACGGATATTTATTCGTCCGTCCGTTCGACCGAATTCGTTTAGAGGTGTTTTATTCCGTCCGTATGCGAGTCCGAACATTCAACATCCGATACCGTATCCGTATTCGAATACTTAAATCACATATTTATGATGTCGATAACCAGTCTTATCCTATCCGGCATGGTTGATACTATTCGTATTCGAATCCGAATCCCGGACAGAAATATGAAAACAAATATGATATGAGTGATATCCGTCCGTATCCGATCCGTTTTCATCGCGAGTCTTCATGCTACTCACGGTTAAAAGCATGTCTAATTATGTGTCAACTTTATACATATTTAGTTACATGTCAAAAGGCATTTCTAGGTGTCTATCGACGATTTTGAGATACGCTTTACAACGCGTGTAGATGTTATTGACGGTTGAAAGCGTGGCTAATTTCGTGTCATTTAAATACGATTTCAAAAGTGTGTTCCAAAATGTGTCTAGATATCTCTTGACGTTGAAAGCGTGTTAAATATCATGACACTTAGATACGTTCTGAAAATCATGTCAAATAACGTCTTTATGTGCCAATGTAGAGACATTTTTGATAGCGTTACAAATATAGCGTAGCTATAGGAGGGGTTTTCTAGTAGTGAATGGTTTCCATTGCTAGTAAATAATCCTAAAAATTGATTTTAACTATCCTGATCTAAAAGTCTTTTAGATGCTGAATGTTAGAAGGGAGTCTTGGCCTATTCATAAAATTAATTCGACTAGCAAAATTAGTTCGTTGAATTTTTTGCTGAGCAACAAAAACGACAATAGCCACATGCTTTCTAAAACCTAGAATATACTTGGCAAACGCTTTGCTAAGTTCCACACTTGGCAAAGGCCATTCGACAAAAAATCTATCGGCAAAGAGCTCTTTGCCAAGCGCTTTGTCGGCAAAGCCTTTGTCGAGTGCCTTGAAACAAAAAAACTAGAAAATAATAGGAAAAACCCCGCAAGCTTCTATCCATGGTCTTTTTTTCTAGTACTTTTGTACACTTTGCGGTGATGGGGGTTTGCCTCCACTACCACTGCAACACACACTCACTTGTGTCTATATTCCTTTTCGGTTCCCCACGTTATACTAAACTGAGTATAAATTGATTATTGAATCCTTAAATGAAATTAAATCGGGGAGTTTCTCCATCCGATGTCATTTATAAAATTTGAATTTCAAATTTGAAAATTCAAATGTAGTTTTGCATGACAAGATGGTCTCAAATTAAAAAGTTACCAGCTATAAAATTTCATAAATTTTTGAGATGTATAAAGTTTAATTTGGTTATTTTTTCATTCAAGGTCACTTTAAAATTTCAAATTTTAAAATTTTCAAATTCAGATGCAGTTTTGCATGACAAGATGAATTCAAATGAAAAACTTGCCTACTATAAAACTGTTTAACTTGTCAAGATCTATAAAATTTATTTTGGTTGTTTGATCATATGAGTTGGCATTTCTTAACGCAATCACCAAGTACGGAGGTTTTATGTCCAATACCCATCAATAGTGCTAGAAATGCTTGTTGATGTTTCTTAAGGTCATTACTAACTAAAGATTATTTTATAGTGATAACATTTTAGAATACACCTGATGGTTGTATGTAACTACAATTACTTAGGAAAGTAACTCTCTAGCTTTCATGGCACCTGCTAGAGGTGTTGCAGTTCCATGTAACAATAATTAGAAATGCCAAATTGGCCTTCCTAACCGCCATTACTTAGAAGTGTAACCTCTTGGCACGGGGCTGTTATCGTGCAATGTTGAGAATTACAGTCCTTGAGCAATGGTATACTTAGGTACACCAATCGTGGTAGTTCTTAATAAGTTTATAGGAAATCTACAAGCGTACGGAACTATCGTTGCAGCATTTCAACACGAGAGTATTCTAGGGTGTCATATTTATATTTTTTTCATAGGAGCGCTAGGTGTATGCAACTAGCATTTGGTATAAACATGATTACACTTATGCCTAATATTCATAGCATAGTGCAGGGTAAACTGGTAATATTAAGGGTAGTGGACACACGTACATCTAAGCCAACTTACGGGATAAAAGAGAAATAAAGAATAAAAAATAATATATCTCGAGAGAACAGTTGATAAATATACAACTCGTATGTCTAGCATTAGAACTAAGTCAAAGGTGTGAGGGAGATCCTGACAGGTAGTCTGCTAGTCGATGGGAACATTTACACACACCTACACACTACCTTAACGTGGGGGAATGCAAGGGATGATGGACATGGCTGTCAACACCTGCCCGCTTACCCCTCTACCCGTGGGGCACCATCATATCCGCCGGTTTATGAATACTCGAGCACCACGCCTATGTAATAAGAAACAACTCTTAACCTCCCAGGACACCAACCCAACGGATTGACAGGCTAGATTAAGAGCAACCTTGAAGGCACGACAAACCGTCAGCACATCCCTCGTTCTTCCTCTATCCTAAACCCTTACAAAGCTAATGCCCACTAGCCTATTTCTCTAGCTCCTCCTTCCTCCACATCATCCCCACCCCATCCCACTTTCCATCGCGCCTCATCAATTTCCATCATCATCCGGTATAGTTAAACTACATCATCGAGCCCTCCACATTGTTCCTCGGCCACACATCTGTCCTGGAAATCTGAATCGACACTGAAACCATGGATCAATCGACTCTATCTAATTAATTGGCGATCTTGACTTCTTCTCCCTATCCCTGCACCCTCTCCTCTCCTTTCCTCGAGTCTCTACATGCATGGGAGGTCGTCTCAACATGTATGGTGCTGCCCCGGCTTGAAACTGCTTTTAATTTGGCAGCTCCACTAATATGGCATGTCTTCCACTAGCAATCAAAATGTCATACATGAATCATCTTAATCACTGTTGTTTCCTCTTCGTATCCCCCCTCTCCACTATCAAATTAATAATAGGTACCCTATATATATTGTCCAGACGCTACAACAATGCTTCCATGGGCATCATAGCTTCCGATCCATCCTCCATGTAGCCGGTATTGTTTGCACTACATGCTGCATTGTGGATTTTAGTTTCTTCCGATTATTTGTTTCAGGTAATAATCAGGATATACCTTAGACTGTTTAGATTCATCTGTTTATATATCTTGCAGATATGTTTCTATACATTCAGCAAATGCAAGCTAAGAGGTTGTACCAAACAACTGTTGCATTCATCTGAGATCGGCATGGATGCACCAACAACGCTGGGTTCCATCATCTCGATCACTCTCCAACCAAGACTGTCCGGCCAAACCTATGTGAGTGGACGTAGCGATCTGACGTCAACTGAAGCACTGGTATTGTTAGCGCGGATGTCTTCTCATCTTCAACCTTCCCTTCGATCAACATCTGCCCCGATCTGCAACCTACTCGAGTTATATCACCATGGTGTGCGCATATAGGAATGTCATTCTCCACTAAATAGCTCACTAGATGTCCTATCTTTTCATGGAAGGTGTCAACATCATCCTCACTAAGTCCATGTCACCCCTTATTTAATCTCATAATATTTTTAATCTTTATGAAGTATATCCTCCTCCATACCCGCCGCGACGCGTGGGGGATCCAACTAGTTCATACAAGTCTTATGAACAATGAAGAACAATGATGAAAATGACTTAAACGATATACTAGTTCGCATATCATGTATAACATGAACAAGACTATACTCTAGCTCATATGCAATGCTATATAATAAGGCTGAGAACTTGAACTTGGAAGAAAACTGCATTGTATTCATACCAAGATGTTCTGCTTCTTCCAAGAAGATATAAGAGCTCTTCTTGCTAGCTTTGCCTTGCTGACAAAACTACTAAAACTAAACTAAAGAGTACAAGAGAGGTATGAGGTGAGTAACTTCAAATGTTGTTGTGTGCATGTGTGTTCAATGGAGGAGCTCCCTTGCTTTTATAGCCCAAGTAGGACGGTTCGGCGCAGGTAAATATGGTAACACAGGACGACCATAGCATGCCGTCGTGCAACCGCCAGAGAGGGGTGGGCACGAGAGGCAGTGCACCAAGTGTGGCCGCACCCTGGTGGGCCCGACTCGCCACCACCTTCCTCTGGTCGGTTCTCTGGTGGGCCTGGACCTCTCCTGTGGTGGTGTTTCGGCCTAGATGTTACATGAAGGTGGGCTTCTCCATTTGTCCTTGGTTTACACACTTCTGGATATTACGTTTTCCTGTCTGACTTTGTGTATTTTCACCTAATTCTGGGTTTGTATCTGCAAAAAACATTTTCTCCGGAAACAAATGGAACAAGGTTATAGTAAATGCATATGTGCTAAAAATATATTTATTTCTCTCATTTTTGGATATTAATTGGCGGGTCTAGATGTGCAATAATGACCGCCAACAATATGTCCATCTGATATATGGTGGTTCTAATATTATTCACAATATGCAAGATTTGTGAACAAATTTACTTTCCCTTAGAGCATCTCCAACAGTTCCTCATCTCACTTGGCATCCTTCAAAATTTGGCAAAAGAAGGAAAATTCCTTCTCCAACAGTTCCTCAAACCGAGTTGGCAAAAATCTGGACTTGGGAAAATCCTGAGCCGTGCGCGCATCATTGCGCACGCGAACTCGGCTCCGCATCGCCCCATCACCGCGCGCCACTCGGTTTCCCGCGGGGTTTGTGAAAAGTCCGATCTGTTTCCCGCGCCTCCTCCTCGGTCCGTATTCCTCTCGATCGCGCTATATCTCCCACAGTCCGTCCTCGCGCCGCCGAGGTAGATCAAGTACCGGCCATCGCTCGGCGCAGCGCGCTATATATCCCACAGTCCCTCCTCGCGCCGCCGAGGTAGATCAAGTACCGGCCATCGCTCTCGTCGCTGCGTTGAGGACGGAGAAGGAGACACCGCGCCCTGGACGTCGCGCCGAGGAGAAGGATACACCGCGCTAGGGTATGTATTCCCGTTCTCCGATCATCCCATTTGTCTAGTTCCCGATCTGTGCTAGGTCGAAGATACTTTCTTGATCTCAGTGTATCTGATCGGTTCAGTTTCTGATGGTTCAGTATATGCTACTTCGATCGGGGTATGTTCTAGGTCGAAGATAGTTCCTTGATCTCAGTTTCTGATCTGGTGATAGATGATAATTCATTGATCGATGTCACCTTCCTGCTGTCTAGGGTTTAGGATCATGATAGCCAAGTAGTATATGCTACTTCGATCTGTTGATATGGTGCTGATCAATATATGTTGCTGTTCTACTATTCTCCTAATGGTATATGTTTAGTCATCGATGCTATTGTTTCTAGGTGCATGATAATGTCCCCTTGATGATCCATGATAGAAGAGTTGCTGATCAATATATGTTGCTGTTCAATTATTCTAAATTATAGTTTGTCTATGCTTGCTGATGATAGATGATACAGTATATGTTGCTTCTCCCTATGGGCCACCGTGTGTTCCTTTTTCCAATTAGGAGAACCGTGTGTTCCTTTTTCATTGGACATGGCGGCTTGCACAAGTTGAGCAGTCGATAATATTAGCAATTCATCGTCATCGGATGATGACTCCTCCAATACTCTTCGCGCACGGGATCTCTTCCTAGGCATGATTCCTAAACGCGAGTAGAGATAATCAACAACAAAACCTAGATGAACCGGGCATAGATATCAAAAACAAAACCTAGACCACCAACAGTGGTATAGTATGGTCAAGGTGACCTAAAGGGGCAAGGAGATGGAGTCTTGACGGAGTTGCTGACTTGCGACGGGAGGAGGACAAGGGCACGGCGGTCGTCTTGTGCGGCGGCGTGAGAGGAGGCGGAGGGGAAGTCGCGCGGGCAGATGATGACGCGGTCGCGCGATGGGGGGGGGGGGAAGTACCGGTCATCAACAGAATCCTGGTGGGCCTTCCTCTTTTTTTAATTTGCCAAGTTAGATTTGAGAAGCTGTTGGAGATGGTCTGTTTTCAGCTTGCCAAATCATTTTACCAAGTTGCTAAAACCCACTATTTGCCAAGTGAGATTTGAGGAACTGTTGACCAAAATAAACATTGTATATCTTGATGAGTTATACAACTTTGTGGTTAAAAACTTTTTCTTTGAATTAGTCTGCTGCTTCGAAATGTCCGAAAAAAAAACAGTCAGTAAAGATCTTCTTCGCCGAGTGCCAAAAAAGAACACTCGGCAAACCACTTGGCACTTGGCAAAGAATTAAGTGGGTTCCGGTAGTGTATTTTGTGTTTTTAATTTTGTATTTGTGTTTCTAATGCCCATGTTCTCCATTCGTTTGGATTTTGTATACGGGGCCAGCTTCAGGCCTTCAGGGTCATCCGAACCTGTCCATGTTCAATCCAAACTAGTTAGTGTATATAAGTGTACCCAATGCCCTCCTCCCTGGTTGCTGACAAGCTACATAGTCTACCGGCCATGGGAATTCATATCCTTCAGCCCAGAAAATGGAACCACAAGCATATCATACTTGTCACCCTAACACACTACCGGAATCGAGGTGTTTGCCGATGGCTGGCCGCCATCGGCAAAGACAGGATTGCCATCGGCAAAGGGTTTGCCGATGGCAATCTCACGTGGCCATCGGCAAACCCCCGTCGGCAAAAAATTCATCGGCAAAGCCGGGTTTGCCGATGGCCACTGACTTTGCCATCGGCAAACCTTTTGCCGATGGCCACGTCAGCCATCGGCAAAGGCGCCACGTCAGCCGACGCGCCGTCAGGCGACGGCGGCTTTGCCGATGGGCGACGAGGCGGCCATCGGCAAACATTTTTATTTTTTTTGAGAAATACTCTTTGCCGATGGCTTGCCATCGGCAAAAAAATATTTTTTAAAAACAAACATCGATTATGATTACAAATTTTTTGCCGATGGCTTACATGGCGAGCCATCGGCAAAGCCTGTTTTTAATTTTTTTAAAAAAATTCTTTGCACATAACCATATATCATAATTTACCCATTCAAGTCAATGGTCTACATGTCATTTAATCATTCATCCACACAGTACTAACATTATATTCAATATCTTAGAACATCATCCAAGTTGTTCATAAATACAAAGATATAGTATCATATTCTTAGGTACAAGTATCAACTCATGTATTACATACCGTGCCGAGTTGAATAAAATCATCTCCAGCCCAATGTACCTAAGAAGAAAGCAATTTACATACAGTGAGATGCAATGGACAAAATGTTCAGCTAGCATAGGTGCATGTATAATTTTTCAAGATTATATTATTATACCTCTTCTTTAAAGTGCACAGAACAGGAAAAAATTGAAACATGTGACTGAATCATGATTATCAACTCGAATAATCATGTCAGTTTTGCAGGCAACAGTGAAAAATATATTTGACCCTAGTCCACAAATGCCTTTACATCAAAATAACTGATTTCATTACTATGAAACATGCCTACTGAACGCAATGCATCCTAATCAGATCATCAGTTCAAACATATTAAACACAATGCCTATTGGATTTCTAAATCAATAAAAGTTCACAGGATATATTTTCAAACAACACTTAATTGGAGTTATAAGCACTTATCGAAGCACAAGTAAGCAGCCAGGGAGAGTTCACTAGCAAGCACAGAGGCATTCACTAATATACAACATGGCCATGAAATTTTAAAACCAACAATGCATATCCTACAGCATGTTCAAATTTAGGCCTCAATTATAGTAACACAACAAAGGTTTCAGTTCTTGCCCTTTAATACAATGCTACTTTATTCTGACAGCTAACCTCGGTTGATATCGCGCATAAGAAACCAACCTGCTTCTAAAATATGTACTACAATGAACTGTTGTCAATCTATCCAGGCAGACACAAAACTTCAGAAGCAACCATCTGTTGTTGAAACATGTAAAATAATCAAATGAAAAAAGCTTGCATTAATCTTTTTAACTTGTTGCAGTTCATTAGACGTGAATACTAAACTTAGAACCAATTACCTTGCAAAGACAAGTTTGATGGTGGCACTGTGGTAGGACAGCATTTGATTAATGAAGAGGCATTGACAGCAGCAGGTGACTGGTTTTCTCTGCAATCAAATCAAATATAAAACAAAATTAATTGCATTGGAACACAGTCATATGATGTAGCATGAGCACAGACTGAAATCATCAACCCACAAACTGAAATAACTGTACATGAGCTGTATTTTAGTAACTATAAGAGAACAATCCAAACAACAGCTACAAATTCCCCCACTGTAAATGCATTGTAACTTTACCTAGAATTGAGCCAGACAAGATAACATAACTAGGAAAAAATGTATTTTCCCATCATTCAAAGTACATTGGCCAGAATATTTTCCATCAGCTACAAATTGCTTTGGTCATCTATAACAAAGTTCTCTATCCTAATTAGCAGAAACACTCAAGTATACTGCTCTGACCAGATGCATTTCTAGTAACAATGTGTAGGAGGAATCAGATATGAAGTCAAAACTGAGAGGGTTTATAGTGGAGAACTAACTCTGAATCTCGACCGGAGGCATGAGAGGCAAGGTGCTTAACTAATATAAGGATTTTAGCCGGCTGCAAAAACCAAGAAGGTGTATACCTGAATAACTGAACTTCAAGTGGGGGAAATATTAGAGAAATTACTATGGGCATACACAAACAAGATATCTATGCTGCAGAAGAAGAATTTGACTAATATTTTTGCAAATAAAATCTGCAACTGTTAGATATTGTTCTATGGATATCCCAATGGGGAAAAGTAAGACTTGTTGCTTCAAAAAGCCTAAAATAGTGCAGTTTCATGTGGGATGTGCAGAAATATATTGTTACAGATCACATAAGCATCAGCTACTTGGGCTATAGGAAATGCATCCTTGTAGTAAAGCACTCTCAATCAACCACAAACTACCATCTAGTGTGCTGTTATTCTCAAACATTGATTGCTTAAAGCGTAGTAAGCAATTTATAGAATTGACTTCCACGGCTCCTATACACATCGATTAATCTAAAGCTTGGTTCAAAAACATATTCTGTGGAAACACCAAATTAATTAAGCTATAAGGAACAATAGTCAATCCACAAAATGCTCTACCTACTACATTCAATCGACATCTAGTAGCTGATACAGACAATCGACATGTATGCCTTGGCCATACCATCAGACATATAAGCATTAGCAAATAGGAATCAAGGAGCAGAGAGCACGAAACAGACTGCTTGGATTAGTAGTAGTACGTACCTAGCCATAGCAGACAAGGGGTGTGTTGAATCCGGCCAGGGCGCTCTCAATTATGAACAATCCCACCAGATCGAACGCATCGGCCTGCCCGCTGACGGCAATCGAGTCCTGGGCAGTCCTACGGACGAACCACAGATCCTTGCCATCCACCGACCGGCTCACCGTTGGACGCACCCTCACCACCACCTGCGCGCATCCCCACACATCAGAAACAAGCTCGCAGGTGGCAAGCCATCGGCAAACTCCGCGGCCATCGGCAAATAGGCCGATTCCGGTAGTGACAGGAACCCTGGTGTTCATCACCATGACAGCCATCACCTCCATCATCCTCTCCCCCGGACACATCTCCTTCACCATAGAAGAACCGACATCTAGCAAAGCTGACGAAGATACCAAGTACTACAACTTCACCCTGGTAGCCAACAACACAAGACCACACATGGCGGCGTTCTATGGCGCCCTAAGCGCCGATATCTGGTATAGCGAAACGGCATGGGTGCCAGCTGTGGTCAACCGGAGGTCATTGGAGGACGGGACGACGAGGCGGAAACCGACATACATCAACGTGTCGGCCGAGTACTGGCAGTCCGAGCAACCGAGCACCACACCCTCGCCGTCGGCAAGCGGCAAAGAGGGAGGGAGCGCGGCCGCGGCCACCAATGAGACAGACTGCACTACCGGAATCAGCATCTTTGCCGATGGCGGCCAGATTTGCCGATGGTAAAGTGCTCGGCCATCGGCAAACCCCACAGTTTGCCGATGGTAAAGTAGGGCCATCGGCAAACCTATTTTTGCCGATGGCACGGCCATCGGCAAATCATGGCCATGGGCAAAGGTCCACTTTGCCGGTGGCCGAGCCATCGGCATACTCGGCCATCGGCAAAGGTCCATTTTTGCCGATGGCCGTGCCATCGGCAAATCCCTGACCATCGGCAAAAATGGCCCGGGACGGCGGCGGTCGGGGCCGGCCGACCGTGCCCTTTGCCGGGGCCGGGCCGTGCGGCCATCGGCAAACCGAGTTTGCAAATAACGGCCACGTGGCGACCTCGGGAGCCGCCGGCCCACGTAGTTTGCCGATGGCCGGCCATCGGCAAACTATTTTTGCCGACGGCCTTCCTAGGCCGTCGGCAAAGTTTTTTATTTTTTTTGATTTTTGCTTCCGGTTTTTTTGGTGCCTTCCTACCTCAAATACAACCCACTTTTTGCACAAATTGGGTCCATTTTGAGTTTTTTTGCTATATTTCGTGAATTATTTCTGTTTCTTTGCAATTTTTAAAACAACTCCGGTTTTGAGCTGCGGGTACATGAAATAATGGAACTTTTTGATCCGAAATATGGTATTCATGATGCTCGGAGTATGTTGAGGCCGTATCCAGTACCTCGCATGAAATTACGACCATTTTGCCGTCGTAATGTGGGGAGTGACGTTCACGGAAAGTGTTTTTAAATTATATAAAATCCAAACGAAGTCGAAAATTGACGAAACTTGACAAGTTGTGTGGCCATGGCATGCGGAGTCTGTGGTAAAAATTTCAAAAGTTTTGAGCAAGTTGTAACGTCGGATCGCCAAAACCCGGACAACTCCACATGTGATCACAAGTGATGACATGTGGAGATGTCTTGGTTTTGGCCATCCGACGTGACAACTGCTCGAAAATTTTTAAATTTTTATCGTGAGACTCCACATGCGATGACAACACAACCGTCAAGTTTCGTCAATTTCTGACTGCGTTTGATTTTTATATAATTTAAAAACACTTTCCGCGCACGTCACTCTCCACATTACGACGGCAAAATTGCAGAATTTCACGCGAGTCGTGCTAGATACGTCTGAACATACTCGAGGAATCATGAATATCATCTTTCGATCAAAAATTCCCATTATTTCATGTACATGCAGCTCAAATTTCGGAAATGTTTTAAAAATACAAAGAACAAAAATAATTCACGAAATATACTAAAAAGCTCAAAAAACGCCCCAAGATTTGGAGCATGGCCAGATTGGCGTAGGCTACCGAAAAACCTGGAAGAAAAATAAAAAAAAAAAGCCCGACGGCTGGGTAGGCTGTCAAGAAAAGAAGACTGCGTGATTGCCGGGCCAGGTAAAGCCATCGGCAAAGCCGGTGGCCCAGGCCGGCTGTGAGGTCGCCACGTCAAAATAAGGCCCGGCCCACCAGGCCAAACCCTATCTTATCCTCCCACCCGCGCCAGGGCCACCAGCCCCATCCCCACGCGCCGCCGCTCGCCCGCCCCCTCGAACCTCTCCTCCCAATGGCCGCCGGCGCCGCCTCCTCCTCCTCCTCCTCCGCCCCATCCCAACCCTAGCGCCACCAGCAGCTCGCTCCTCTCCAGACCCCGCATCCCATTCCATGGCGGCGGCGCAGCAGGGCCCGCGCGGGCAGCGGAGGCGCCACTCCGTCGCACGTTCGTCTCCGTTCTGAACCACGCGCGGCGCTCGCGGACTCCGCCACTGCCGGAGCTGCTTGCTGGCCCGAAGAGCAGTGAGAGGGCAGCAGCAGGGCCAACTTCTTCGTCCTCTCTTCTCTTCAGCTTTGGTGCTTTGGCTTCATCAACCGCACGATTCGTGGCCAGATCCGCACGAGGACGACCGGATCCACGCGAAGATGGCCGGATCTGCGTGGGGGAAGGACGGATCCGCGTCGCCGGCGGCTGGTTCTGCTTGGGCTGCTCGCCTTTCCGGCCGGATCCACGCGAAGAGGCTCCTCTGCCTTTGCGACGCTAGCGCAGCAGAAAAGGTATGGCACTAGTGAGACAGTGTCTGGTACTCTGATTCAGTTACTGAACACTCAAATTTCACTGTCTATCACAGTGGCAATTAGGCGGTGTTGCCAGCAACATGTTTGTCCCTTCATGGTATTAGACGTTGTTTTCTTAATGGCACATTGGCTGGTGTGCAGTAGCCTTACTACAAGTCCCCAGGCTCATAGTCTCGCCGTGAATAATTGCAAGAGTTGTTAATCTGTTGGTATAAACAAAGTAATTAGATTATATGAGTTAAGTATTCTAGGACAACATATCTAACACAGGCTACTGGCATCATATTTGGTGTTTATGTAGTAATGCTTTCATCAAAATGAGTGACTCCATGCTTTTAACTTCTCAATTCACACTCTATTTAGACATGTAAATCATGCAGTGTGAATTGCTCCCTCCATTGAAAAATGATTATTTTTTAGTGTTCTCTAACTGCAGTAGCTCCCTGAATTCTTGCATGCTTTGTTGTGCTTTAGATAGAATTGATTCACATCTATGAAAAATGCCTCAATGTGCAGCAGAATATTTAGTGTCCAACTCTACTCAAAGCAATCTTTAGTCTAACAGCTTTGAAACCATGTGCTGTTCAAACACATATTTTTGTTAGGCCATGCCTCTCATGCCAAAGTTTATAGGGGAAAAAAGAACTTCACTTTGTATGCAAAAACATGTTTAACTATGAACTATTTTCTGGTGAAAATGTAACAACCTCTGTCAGTAACCATGTGATTTCCTGTCATTTAGTAATTTGTTTATACTGCTCAACCTCTGTATGTCGTCTTCATCTAGAAGACTGCAAATTGGTATGCCTTCCATAAGGATGAAGGTAAAGATGAGTAGATCACCTCTTTTGTTTTCACCCAAATGGATGCAAATTGGTAGTGCCTTCCATCTGTTTTTTTTTTCATTAGTTAGTTAGCTGGTATATTAACTACTGCATTCTTCAAAATAGATGTAGGCTAGGCTATGTATGATTACATAGGCAAGGCTCAGTCTGCTACTAGATTTCAGTTTTATAGCATAGCAAAGCTATGGGTTCTGAAGCAAACAAACCTGTTCTGAAGCAAAGCTATGGGTTCGTCACATCACACATGGTCGAAACAAACCATTATTTGTTTTACGCATGCTTTTCTTTTCTGTTAACTCAATTTTGTTTCATTTGCATGGTCCACCTGCTTCGCCCCTATGATTTACGTACTACGAAAGCAACCAAGATCCAAACCAATTTTTTTAGCTCGGTAAGTGCTTTATTGTGTTATGCCAGCAAATTAGGATTGGGTTTCATTATAGCAATAGTGAAGGCAGAAGGCAAAGGACTAAAAATGTGATAATAGTATGACTAAATTATCATGGCTTTGTAATGTAATGATGGACTTTGTGAATTGGACTTATGATACTTGTGAACTATGGCTTGTAATTCTGGTGGATAGATTTGAATTATATATTACATGTGGTCGAATTGGATTCAAATTTGAATTATATTATACATGATTTGTAATTTCGGTGGAAAGCCGCTTTGCTATATTATACACTCGGTCAAAATTTGTACCATTTAATGCTTTTTAAATTTAGCTTGTTACTCTGCTATTGTTTTGCACCAGAATATGCTATGAAAGGGCAACATTTATTTTTTTTTAAAAAAATTATTTCTTTGCCGATGGCTTGCCATCGGCAAAAAAATTTAAAAAATAAAAAAGACTTTGCCGATGGCCGGGCCACGTCAGCCATCGGCAAAGCCACCGTCAGCCTGACGGCGCGTCGGTTGACGTGGCGGCTTTTCCGATGGCACGCGTGGCCATCGGCAAAAGTTTTCCGATGGCAATGTCGGTGGCCATCGGCAAACCCGGCTTTGCCGATGAATTGTTTGCCAATGGCCACTGACCTTTGCCATCGGCAAACCTTTTGCCGATGGGAAAAGTGCCTTTGCCGATGGCGGCCGGCCATCGGCAAAAAGGGCCGTTCCGGTAGTGCTGGTCCAACAGCACGGTGCTGGTTACAGCCACTGTGTGGTTCAAGTATGGGTGGATCAGCACGAGGTCATACGACGTACTGGCGAATTGCTCGCATGTGAATTTCACTAGTAGTACCGGCGGTAGTAGCGTCACATGTGCACAAGGCTGACCGACGCATGCTTGCACTCGGCCATGTCCATTATATTGATCCTCTATAGGTTCATGTTTGCAAGTACATGTATTTCTGGTCACTGCAATGTACTAGTAGAATTTCTTTGTGTGTTTTCTGCTTTTTAGAAACAAGTGTGTATGTTTTCTGATTCTCGATTGTTCCTTTTTATTTTTTTATATAAATTTGTTCCAGTTATCATATTTGTTGTATCCACGGGCGCCATTGTTGTGCTTCATTACTACTCTCTCCGTTCTAAATTATAGTTCATTTTAACTTTTTTGGTTATCCATTTTGTTATGTCTAGACATAATATAGTATCTTGAGGCCCTCAAACACACAAGGAAATATGTAAAAAATAATGAGAATCTCAAAATGAAACCATGCAGCCACAGGGCTCAAACTCAGAACCCTTGTCTTCACCCCCAAGGAAATGTGTAAAAAACAAAATCTCAAAGTAAACGCCCCGTGTCGCCCCCCCGCACGGCGGCCGGGTGGCCCCACCCTAACCCCGCCGCCGGCTCACTTATCATCCCCTCCCCTCGCCTCCGCCGGGAGGGGGCTCTGGGAGACCCCGCGGCCCCCTAGGATGGTGGCGGGCGAGGCCTCACGTCTGGGCATGTACGAGATCCTGGTGCGGGTCAACGCTCAGCAGTGATGGCGGCTGTGGTGGCGGCGCGCAGGTGTGGCAGAGGCGCAGCTGAGGAGGAGTTGGGCTGTGTGCCGGCCTTCTCCTTCCTCTTCCCTCCTCCTGCTTGTCGATCCTTCGGCAGAGATGGCGGTTCGGCGTGCTGGCGGCGCGCTAGTGATGGAAGGTGTGGAAGTTGGCGGTGGATCTGTGCCCAGTATGGCCGGATCTGACCCTCTCTCTCCTGATCTGATTCGCGAGCAGTGTGTTCTTCGTCAACGGCGGTGAAGGGCCCCCGGGCCTCAGGCACGGTCGTATGAGAAGCTGATGGTGACCTTTCGAGGAAGGCGGACTTCTGAGTTGGCCGGGCGCAGAGTCGACGGTGGTGGTGGTGGTTTGGGTGAAAAGTTTGTCTGGCGTGTTACGCTAGGCCGGCTGCAGTGGTACTGACTGTGCCATGCACCTTGTTGAAGGTGTCGTTGAAGCTGTTGGTCAGTCTGTCCACTGTTGCGTCCGCGGACGTTCAATAACTGGGTGAAAATCTAGCATGGTTCTCGGGTCGGCGGGCTGTGGCACGGGCGCGTCGTCGGTTCTTGTTCGCTAAGGCCGGGCTTCTCCGCGTGGTCACCACCGCTCGTTGTGCGGCTCAAGGCGGAGGTGGTATTCAATGGCGTAATATCTCGGTGTTTGGTGGGCATTTGCACCAAGTACTTTGTCTTGTTGTCGAGGAAGAAACATCCAATCTTCAATGGTGGTCGATGTCCAATGTTTTCGATGCGCTATTAGGTCGACAAACGTGATTGGTGGCTTCGTCTTGATGTTGGTGTTCTTCTTCTAGTGGAGTTGACATCATGGTGTAAGTCATAGGTCTCGTAGGACTACTTGAACCCTTTGTTGGGGATATATTTTCTTTCGTCATTTTCTTTCTTTTTATTTCGATGTTGTAATAATTTGGTCGATTCTACCGGGTAGATAAAGCGAATAGTTTCTGTCCTTTATCTAACAAAAACGGTTCAAACTACCTTAGCTTTTTCGTGCTCCTTCCTTACTAATTACCTCTCAGAGTAATTCGTAACTAAGTGGTTGATGCTACTATTGTACTTTAGTGAATTATGTAATGGATATTTCAGACTCGAAATGAATTCAAATGAAAAAAAAAAGTTGAACTAGAAGATTTCGATCTCTTTGAGTACTATAACTTTGGTTTAGATCATTTTCTTCTTCCGTGATCATTTGAAAAAAATCATAAAAATACTAATTTTAAAACAATGATTTTCCTAGCGATTTACAATAGCACTCAAGGAACTGGTTGTTTCTCATGGAGGTTCACAATAACACTCAAGAAAAAATGCACATTTCCATGAAAGCCGAGTAGACCCAAAAGATACAAATTAACCTGGCAGTTTAATAAAACCCCAAGGAAATGATTATTGCCTGGCGCCAGAATTTTGGAACTTAAGGAAATTCTCACCCCAAAGAATTTTTATTTTCTTGTAGTATAGATGCACAAAATGATGATTAAAGATGTCATCTGGGACCATCTAGACCAGCTTTTCTTTATAGAGATTCCTAAATAAGTAAGGACATGAACTTGCGATACAAGGAAAGTACGTAGTTCCTCCCTAGCGACTCTCCAGCTGATAAATGGTATGTGGGATTCTCTCTATGGGAGCTTTAGCTTTGCTTTACAGATTTCTTCAAGCAAAATGGGACAACGATCTGTGTAGCCTTCACGCCCAAATATCCTTTTGTAAAGAAAAATTAATGAATAAAGCAAAAGATAGAGTAAAGCCAATATTCTTGCTTGATGTTTATACCTTGCCCTCGGATACGTATGTTAAGTAGGTCCTATCAAATTTTATCTTTTTGTATGTTATACCTAGTCTTGCGCTCAACTGAAGGTCCAAAATCGACGGTGCCACCGCCAACTCGCGACGTGGCAGTGCCGATTAAAGTTGCAAAACCTCTCTCTCACCTTGCAACCTCGTCCCTTGCAATCTCCCTCTCTCTTGCAGCCCCTTTATCGATATTGCTTTGTTCCATAGCGGCTGAGCACGTGCCTCCGAAGCAAAGTCATAGTCGCAAGAGGGCAACGGGCTAAGCGAGCACACCGACGCAGCCACAAGGTCGACTGACCGGAGATAGTAGAGGAGGGAGTGGACTTGGATATGGTAGGATTTGGACCTCTACTTCCGATCCACTGGCGTGACATTACCTGAGGGACCTAAATCCATAGCCACACTTTTAAGTTGGAGGATCCAGGTGGTAATCCAAATATATATAAGAAAGTATTAATATTTATGGTTCATAATTAAAAATTGGGAGTTGCTATAAACCAGTCGCCTGGGTTTTTACCAAAATCCCAGGCGACGTGGTCAACCGTTGGATGCTAATCCAACGTCCAGATCTGCCACTGGTACACTACACATTCAAATCCTCTGTATTGGGTCCGTCAACTACAACGCTAACCTGCCCAGGCACCTAACGGGCCCGCAGAATGTTAACGGATCCAACATCCAAAAACTGCTAAGACTAGCAGCCCGTTATTTCAGTCAATGTGGGCTTTTAAATGGGCTTTTACAAAACAGGCTTTACTATACTGGGCCAAATAACACGGTGTCTACAAAGATTTCCCCTTTGCTCTGCTTCTGTCCTTCTGTGCAGCATCGAATTCCTTTCTCCTGTTCTCTATCTGATTGTTGTTGTCATGTTCATGGAGTACCCAGGAAGAGAAACGTATATGTCTAATTGTTTATGTCCTCTATCAATTACATAAATTGTTTGATTGCTTCAAACATGATGAAATCTTTGTTTGATGTAGATCCCAGTTTTAGCACTGCAAAATGCCAACAATGACATCCTTAATCAGTCTAATTCCAAATTGATCCTAAAATTTGTTCCCTAGGTTACCAATCTAGTACCAAGCCCAAGCACACCACCAGTAGGTGAAAATGTCACCACTATTTAACTGTAAGTCATAAACACAACTAAAACTAACATAATGCTAACCTGAAGCTGCATTTCAAGGACTGTGAGTAGCCATCAAACCTGAAACACACACAAACATATAAGTGAGACAATTAACCAGCTCTCCCTGGAGAACTCCTTTTGTCTGCATAATTAAATGCCAGCAGATCACACATAGGTAAAGAAAAAGCTTTAGCTACATAATCAAATGTGTTATCGTAAAAGCCTCAGATTTAGTTATAAAAATCAAGTAGGTTCATAACATGCTATTCTCTATTTTAGCTTTGGCTACCGTATTCATAATTCATAATAAACTTCTTGTTACAACTTCAAAATAACAGATTATTGCATCTCTGTGCAGGTACTCAACGAAGGACAACATGAAATAGCAGATGGATGCAAATTTTTTAATGGAAATGGGATTTATGTGAGGAAAATGGACTACAACTAACACATTTATTAGAGATAACAGCAGCAGCAGAGACAATGACAAGCAAAAACTGTCAGCAGGTTAGCAATCAAACTCGTTTCCCTTTCATGTATTCAATGTTATTACCGTGTGACACTAAATTTTAAAAGAACAATGGCAGGGTGCTTTGGCAAGAGAATTTCAAGACAATATTGGAAGCTACTACAAGTTTGAGTCTAATATTGTAAACCTTACTTACACTCATGAGGTAAATTAAATTCTCAGTTATTTCATATTTACAAATGAACAGTTGCAGTAGAGCTGACATGCAATGTACACCATTCAAAACTGCAAATTACTAATATTTAAGTGTAATGAACAGGGTACTTCAATAGGAACGGTGGATTACAACTCATAGGCAAATTTGACAAGAGAAGATTCAGCAAATGATAGAGACAAGGGATTGGCGAATAGATGCAATCATTTAGGCCAATTAACATATGTAATTCTTTAGCAACAGAGCAATTTGTATAAATTCAGTAGCACTTGATGTTCAGATCCACAGTTACATGTATCTCAGTCTGCTGGAACATACTGCTGCACTACACCATATTTGGGAATGTTCGATGTGTTAATTGATTTTGGATGAATTCTAAATTGTGCAAATGTTTCAATCATTTTAGATTCATAGCTATTGTCCCTGCACGGAAACTAAGGACAATCTAGAGAGTACAAATGCACGAGAAACTAAGGAAAAGAATGGATATTGCACATGTTAAATACATTAGTTGCATTAAATCAAATGTGCAATTGTCAACTAATAAACATGTAATCTAGAAATAGATACTAACCAGTATGATCGAAATAAGGAGTTGCAGTTTTATCCAATGGTTCTACATAGAAAATGTAGAATACAAGGTTACGTAAGTGAGAAGGAAGCATAAACCAAAAACAAAAGATTCAAACATCCCCCAGGTTTGAATTGGAAACTTTGAATTGGAAGCTTTGCTTGCAAGGAGTCAAGGACAAAACCCAGTGTTAGAAAAGTGAACTACAAACACACACAACACACAGACACAAAGAACGACAAAGAGAAGTATTGCTAAGGATTGAGCAAATTTTATAAGATTAGAGAGGAGCTGCTGGTGGTGTTTCAGAAAGGGCCAGCAACCTATACTATACCGAGTAGTAGTTATTCAGCTTAGCACAACCTATACAGATTTAAGTTTACAACGACGTGGATGTGCACAGATATATGCATTTTTATAATTGCCACTGACCAGATGTCCCCTTATGCATAGATTGACAGAGTGCCCACATATGACACTACGCCCATATGACACTAGGCCATAGAAAAACAAGAGTAAAAAGAGATGTTTCGTGCAGATTACAACCAAGTTACTGACAGCAATCAAGAGTTAACACTAAGCATAAGTTAGCATGTACATATAAGTTAACATCATAGTCACCAATGAAAAGGCATTTGGCATTCCATTGCATATATTATCATTTCACAGAGTTCAGAAAATGTGTATTTTTTGGCAAATTAGCAAAGCAACTGACTAGAGAGGAGGGCTATCTCATCGAAACATACCTCATCTGGTTCAGATTTTGCAGAACCAAAAGTCAGTGAGTCTATGCCCTCTGAAGCTACAGCATAAACCTGGCATTTACATCTCAGAATGAAAAAATAATAAAATTATGCTAAGATACAGGATTCACATGTCCTGGAAAATCAAGTAACAAAAGTGACCTATATATACATGCTACAATTTATACTACCAATTACAAATTCTAATTGAAAATTCAACAAGCAATATATGCACCCTAGTTAAGCCACAATTTACTTCATTGTTATATACATTCATAGTACAGAATAGAGTTCAAAGCGTCAATGAACTACCTGAAACACAGAGGCACACTTCAAAAGGCCATTTGTCATGATACTTAACAGGCTGAAGGTCAATCTTTGCCCTTTCATTCTCCATTTCCATCATACAGTGCTATCTGCATTCACTCTTGCAGATCTAGTCCTTCCATTGCAACTGTAGTCCTTTCATTGCTTCAAATTTCACACAAACACAGAGAAAACATAAATTAGAGATATACCAAGTCCAATCAATGTCTCGACAGTCCCCATATATAAAACTTGTTGAGACAAACAATGGGGCCCAATAGCCATACTTACAAATACGACAATCGGCAAAATGAGAAGGACAAGGAGGTTTTGTCGATCCAAGGATGAGTAGGTTGACAGAAATCTGCAGGAACTCATAAGCATCAGTTTCTGCTATTTATAAAATACTAGGACATGTTATAAGTCAGAATGACAAGAACCTAACTACTGTAATGACAGGAACCTAGCAATTTCAAAAGACAAGGACCTATAGCTACTGTAAATACAGGAACCAGAAACACTATAGCCATCAACGTCTAGACTTCCTCATTAAGGAAATGCTAGATTAAAAGCATATTGCCCATGCTTCCTAAAAAAACAAAATGGACACAAGCTACTACTCATGCTAGCATTTCCAGCAATAATTAAGCTACACCTTACAAGTTTAAGGCCTTATGCATTCTGTAGCTAATGATTACAATAGCAAGCCCAAGCACACCATCAGTAGGCAAAAATGTGAGAACTATATACCTTTTGGTCATAGACACACCTGAAACTCACATGACGCAAGCCAAAAAATGCACTTGATGGCCTGAGGCAGCTGGGCATCTAACCTGGAACTCACAAGAACAAAAAACAAAAATAAATGTAAGTGTGAAAGTAATAAACATATGGAAGGAGAACAGTTCATCAACATACATACACATGGAAGGGGCTGATTCATGAAGATGGAGGTCTCACTTGGCACAAATGCTACCCTGAACAAAAACAATGAGAGAATTACAGATGGACAATAGACAAGCACAATGACAGACGGACAAAATTTTTTCTATGGAAAGACAATGGACAGAAATTTTCACCTAGATCGAAACAAACACAATTACAGATGGACAATAGGCAAGCACAATGACAGATGGACAAATTTTTTTCTATGGAAAGACAATGGACAAAAATTTTCACCTTGATCAAAATAAGAACAATTACATATGGACGATAGACAAGCATACTTGACAGACGGACAAAATTTTTTCTATGGAAAGACAATGGCTAGAAATTTTAACCTAGATCGAAACAAGCACAATTACGGATGGACAATAGACAAATTTTTCACCTATATCGAAACAAGAACAATTACGAAAGGACAATATTTTTTAAGGAAGGACAATAGATAAAATTATGCACCTAGATCGAAACAAGCACAATTACAAAAGGAACAATATTTTTTCTATGGAAGGACAATAGACAAAACTACGCCCCAGATCAAAACAAGCACAATAACAGAAAGAGGCTTTGTTGCTTCTTGCTTGGCTCGGCGTGGAGTGGTTCTTCTCAATTATCATGTCCTCAGGCAGCTTGACCTATAGGTGGTTCTTCTCAATCTCACAGACAATAAATAAATAACCTCCATAGATAATTATCAGAGTCAATCTCAGTGACAACTAGACAGAGATAGAGGGAGAACTAGACAGAGAGAAAGAAAATATGCATAGGGTGCATATAACTTGCAATATTTGCAATTTAGTTTTCAGAAAATAGTTAACCGGCATAGTCACTTAGCATTCATTTTTCAGAAAAATAAAAGCTTGCAACACAGAGACTTGGAACTTGTCTCTTTTTAACTGAACACTATTTAACTAAACACCAATGCACCAATGGAAGCAACCAACACTTACACTCTATGATTTCTATATGGTTATATTACAATTCCTACTAGGATCAATACAAAATAACTCTAATCTTATACACAATTAACTGAAAATTCAGAAAATAACAGATACAATGCAGATTGTGTTGACAGTATACTAACATACTCCATCACTACAATATCCACTCTCCTGTACACATATAAACAAGTCATACTGAAGAAGTCATAGTGCAGTCCTTCCTTTCATGCTCTTTGCATGTACTCATGATACAACATGAATAACAAAGTAATCAGAAATATCCACCCAATGACTCCCTCGAAGTTATAGAAAACCAAACGTAGGGTAATTATAGACATGAAGAAAGCATACAGCAGCAGGTACCACATTGAAGTTTCATTATTTAAGTTGTAGTGCATTCAGCAAGCATGCAGCTCATAGAAAAAATAATTCTCAGCAACAAATAATTATTACAACATAATTTTCAGTGTCTCCAAACGTGTGCGGCTTGCTATTCCTACATGATAAACTATACGTATATATGTTATCATTACAAAATGTCACGAGGCAAGGTCAGACGGAGGAGCTTCTGCTTCACGCCATTACAGTTCACATAGTTGATCTTGTGTGCAGATGCTACCCCCAAACTAGCACATGCAACGCAGCCAGGAGGAATCTAGCGAGATCAAATCAAATTATTGGAGGCTGACAACACCTAGAGCTAATCCAACCACACGAAAACTCAGTCCCCACATCGGAATAGACACAGATCTGCCCCCAAGACAACCAGCACAATTAATTCATCTAATCAAAATCCTAACAAACCCCATAATTTCTCGACCATGGTCTGGCCCCCCTTGATGGGCAGAATTTTCAATCCCCCACATCGGCACAGGCACAGATCGAGTACACACACCAGCAACAAGTGATGCAGAAACGAGGAACAAGGAGGAAGGAGATGCAGCAGGTACCGCGACGGAAATGTGGGACGACGGCTAGGGAGACGTCATCTTTGGGGCATGGGCCGCCGTGCGAACTGCTCCACTGCCACTGCCCGCCGCGCGCTGGTCCAGTGAGGCTGCCGCGCGTGCGCCGCTCCTCCGCATCACCTCCACCAGGGGCTGTTGAAAGGGAGGAGAAGGGGATGCGCCAGCACCACCGCAGCTGGTGCTGCACGGGCGGTGGAAGGCTGCCATGGACCCGGAGGAGATGAAGGAGACGGCAGATCTGGACTGGGAGACTCGAGCGAGAGACAGAGAGGAGCACCGTACCCGTTCAGTCAATTTTGGATAGATCCAAAATGCCCATGAACCCGACAATGGACACCGAACCCGTCACCAATTGCGCTGCGTTGCCGTCGCTCGCGCCGCCTCCGCACGCGCCGCGTGTCGCCTGGGCAGAGGGACAGATGCCAGGCGACGGTAGGATAGTAAAATTGTTAAAAATTATCACATGTTGGAAGATTTTAAGATATAAATATTGCTGGTATTTTTTTTGTAAATATATAATCAAAATTAAAAAAGCTTGATCATCACATGTTCTCTACTAACATTTATTTTGGCATAGAGAGATTACGTTTAGATGGTATGCAATTGGCCTGACGCTAATGCCAAGAATTTAAAGTTATTTTTATAACAAAAAACTTGCGTATTTAAACAACTTATATCAATTTTTTTTTATCAAGGAGACCAGCGAGATCATTAAATCAGATATGGTTACGTCGGCATATTGAGCGGAAATTTTTCTTTGACTCCGTTTGAACTTTTTTAATTACAAAGTTTTTTCTCCGTCCATTTATGTCCATTGTATTAGTCTTTGCCTCAATGACCAAAGAGCAATAAAACAACACCAATTTGCATTGTATAAGTATGGTACACTCAAGGAGTTGCAGCCAATGGACAGTCAAGGAGCAATAAATGCAGACAAGGAGTAACCAATGAACACCAAATGCGCAGCTCGTATGAGGAGCGCGCCAAACTCATGGTCCCAACTAATACGAAGGAGATTCTTGAAAAAAAAAATATTTAGAAGAAGGAAATAAATGGATAGAGGGAGGACAACTTTGACACTCACAACATGCATACACACTCACCCCTAGTAGTTCTTGAATTTCACGAAAGTCATCATAGGCGTCTTACTGTTGATGAGGACGTCGTACAATCCTACCATTGGACCACAGGCTCATCCACGTTTCAACTATTTATATTGTATATATTATAGAAGTTTTCAATATGATACTGAAATTTAGAACTTTATGTGTATAATGAATTATATTTTAAATTTTACAGTTGCTTATTGAATTGTTAAATCACCAAATTGCAAGTTTTTTAAAAAAATCATCAAATTACATATAAAAATTTTATGAGACATATTTGTCAGATAAAATTCTAGATTGGCACTCCAACGTGCAGGGCAGGCGGCATATCACTGTATGAAACGGCGGCCAAGTAACTGTGGAAAAAAATGAGGAGCCAAGCGCAAGCGGCGCCAAGATTTCTCCTTTCCTACTCAAAGTTTGTGGAAAAGATTAAAACGTGTCGGATATTGATTTGGCATGCATGCCAGATAAAGCCGTTTCGTTGCGTGTCGTGGAAACACGCATTCTCACATCACGCATTTCGGTGGCGCATGTTGAATCTTGCATTTTCCGTGTTGCATATGCATGCTCATCAGAAGCGACACTACTATAGTTTTGCTCTTTAGAGGTGGATGGCTTGCCTCTGTAGCATCTTCTATTCTTTCTCTACAAATGAGCGAATAGGGTTAACAAAGGCAGTTGGGAATTTTGCCTCTATAAATCTGTTTGCAGACCGTATTTTCCAGCCACTTGTGTTACATTTCCTGACTATAAATACAACCGCATCTGTTACATTTTCCGTCAACATTCAAACAATGAATACAACCGCCTCTCGTACATATCAAACTGTGTTTTGACTTAATGTACATACACTTGTTCAAAACATTGGAATGTACACCACATTTGGGAGCCAATGTGTTGAAACATGCTCAGGGCTTGTTCGGTTATTCCGGATTGAGGCTCTAGAATAATTCTTGGGTGGAATAGTTCACTAATTAGCGACGATGAAGTGGAATAGTCTCTGGCCTCAATCTGAGATAACCGACCAGGCCCTTAGTTGGATGCATGAGGACGTTTGATAGTATGAGATAGTACACAAGTCGATAATAATTTAAATCAACTCCATAGAAACCATAATAATTTAAATTAAGGGTCTGTTTGGTTCCACAAGACTAAAACTAAAATGGACTAAAATGTTTTAGTCCCTTTTAGTTCATCTTGAGCGACTCAAGTGCATGCATACAACTAAAATGTTTTAGTCCTTATGTTTAGCTCTTTAGTACTAAAGTTTAGTCGACTTTAGTTTTAGTGTTAGAAACCAAACAGGCCCAACACAAACCAATTATTGAAGTGCTTTTTATATAAAAGTTATTGAAGCGCTTGATATGTGTTTTCTTTTTGTTTTGAGAAATCTGGCTCCCATTCAAACTTTTTTTCTTTTGAGATTATCCCATTCAAACTTATGGACACAGGCCCAGTCGGTCACGTCGACTTAGTAGTTGGGCCTACATAGCCTTCCGCTTGGTGGAGTCTGCGTCAATTGCCGTAGCCCACTTACCAAAAAAAAAAACAATTACCGTAGCGCGTTCGCTTTACTCCTCTGTGGCCATTCTCCCCGCGGCCACATCGCCGCCGCCGCCTTCCCCGCCCCTCCGGAGTTCAGAGAGATAGAGATGGTACGGAGCCCTGTGTTCGAGCATGTATATTTGTTGTTTGATTTGTGCGTTTGACCCTCCATTTGTCCACCAAGAGGCTTAAACGTGTTCGCTTTGGTTAATCATGATATAATTATTACAACCGGGTGAAAAATATTGGAGTCCTGGATCTGATTCTTGATTGGTAGAAACATATTTGGAATGCTGTCTCAATGATTACTTTGCCTGCGCCAGTATATGTTATACATTGCCTGCGGTCAGTTTTTTTTTGATAAATCGAGGGGGGGGGGGGTCCCCACCTGATTATCGTTGATCTCTTTGGCTCAAATAGCTGAATGTTCGAAATACATAGAAAGTAGAAATCTCACATTCCCTCACAAAAAAAAAGTAGAAATCTTACATATACCTGGGTAGCACGAACCTTGCCGATATACCAGACGTGATTGATCCTGTACAATCGGCTACCTTTTCTATCTCTTGGTTACTGTACTGGTGCTCTGGGCATTCAATTCGGCGTTTATTCAGTGCACAATTCTTCCATAATGAGCAGGTTAGAATGAACATGGTCTGTCAAATGTTTACTTAGATTACTTCTTTTGCAGACTTTACATGGCGGATAAACCTTCTGATGCGTGCTCATTCACTAATAAGATGATGCTTGGGATAAAAGGAAGAGAAGGAACTCTTCAGATGTTATACAATATATATTTGACATGGTTAGGCAGTGTTTTTATCCTTCTCTCCAGACGATGCACACTGAATCTGTGAAGGCACGGGTGGACATTAGTCGAGCTCTAACGGGATCTCTGAAGAAATCTTGGCTGGGCTCCTGTAGCTTCCAGATTCAGTGTTGGGTGCTTCTAAGATCTATTTTTCTGTTGATAATAAGTTCGCAGTGATGTTGGCACTTTCAATGGATATGAGGAAATTGGTATTAATGAATGTCGGGAAGAAGTTAACGTTACTGATCAGCTCTATTCAAATTCTTTCTATATGCTGCATGGGCTTATGGTTTGTACTGAATTTGTTGAGCTTAGTCTTATAGGTTGCACATTTGTTTGGACTTGCTACTAGTTTCCTAGATGCAATGGTCTCTTTAAGAGATATGAATGATATCATATTTTCATATGCATATATTCAATCACATTGTTTCTGCAGCATGCTGTCTTGCTTCTAAGTCATTGTTGTTCAAGGCAGCGATCTCAAGCCAACAGTCATCAAGGTTTATTTACATTTCAATAATTAATATTCTAGAAAGCTGTTCAATTGCTATCCTCTGTTTGCTTGCTCATCCCTAACTAACCTGTCGCTATACATACAGTAAACTTATGATTTTCCATGGTTATAAATAAGTACTTGACACATCAAAGAAGAGCTTAGCTACCAATTATAAAATATTATTATGGGTTTGCTAGGCAACACTTTACTGCCCAAATTACACAGGCCTAAAAATCATAAATTACAGCATAGGCTTAATTGTTTTTGGCTACTCCATATATATAAGATAGTAGGTTTGATCCTCACATACAAACTATGGACCGATGCAGATAGACAGCTCTTTCAAGATTCAAGGGTCTGGTTTCACTTTCTGCTGTGTCTTCCCCATATCACTATGACTGTAATTGAGAAGAAGATGCCAAATCCCAAGGCAGTGAACATGAAGAGCAGGACATCTTCAAAGCCATTGTCTAAAGCATGTAGCACATTTGTTTCTGTTCGATTGCTGCATTGTTTGGACACTTGAGGTCCACACAAGCCAGTGTTCCCCAGAAAAGAGCTGTTGGAAAATGTGGAGAACTGAGGTGACTCTGGTATTCGTCCAGCCAACATGTTGTAGGACAGATTCAAAGTCGAAAGGAAGTTCAGTGATGCTAGCTCCTCTGGGATCTCACCAGAAAGCTCATTTGAGGAGAGGTCCAGTGATTCAAGTTGCTTTAAGCTACCAAAATGAGCTGGAATTGGCCCTTCTAGAGCATTATGAGACATGTTGAGCCCGAGAAGGAGCACAAGTTCCCCAATGGACTCAGGGATGGTACCACAGAATGCATTATCTGATATATCAATCAGCACAAGGGTCCTCAATATATTCAAGTTTGTCATGTAATTCCCTTTGTATGTTATTGCCGCTGTAAAATGGTATGTTTGCCCATGGTAATATTGATTTTGCATGACTAATGTCTCATTATCAGATCTGGTCGTCATAGACTTCAGCATCTCAAACCATCCTACAGGCAGTGTGCCAGTGAAGTTGTTTGAAGAGATATCGGCAATTCGCAGTTCTGTAAATGCACATTTGTTTCCGCCTACTGTATTGTATGATGGATCTAGCAGCTGTCCAGTGAACTTGTTAGATTTGAGGACAAGAACTTGAAGTTTAGGAAGTCTGCTCATCCAACATGGGAAAGAATCACTTATCTGGTTGCTTCCAATATCAAGTACCTGTAGATTCCTGCAAGCAACAAGAGATCTGGGTATGTTCCCTTCAATCCAATTGCCACTTAAATCTAACACCTCGAGTGCACAGCCTTCGTTGAAGCTATCAGGTAACTCTCCAACAAGTTTATTTTCTCTTAGATTTAGTACTTGCAATGTGCTAACATCCTTCATCAAACAAGATGGGATTGCACCACTGAAGTTGTTATAAGAGAGATCAATAAGTTCTAGAGCACTAACTGTGCCACAAATCAATGTTGAAATATTTCCAGATAGGTTGTTTGTGGAGGCCTTCAGGAAGCGAGTAATTCCAAGGTAAGCAGAATAATCAAGAGGGATGGTTGAGAATTGGTTGCTCGAGTAATCAAGCGTGATGCTGCCATCTCGTGGAATAGGTATCGGTCCAGTGAAATTGTTGAAGCTGAGATCAAAGTATTCTATGTGAACAGGAAGCAGAGGGTCAGAACCAAGACTAGTGAACTTATTATGTGACAGGTTCAAAAGGATGATGTCCTTCCAGTTCTCCCATACCCACTCAGGTACTGCACCATGGATTTGGTTATCTGAGAGGTCAAGACCTTGGATCCTGTTGAGATGCCTCAAGGTTTTGGGGAAGCTAGACAGTCTGCAAGACACTAGTCGTAAGTATTCAAGTTTTTGTAACCCCACGAGGGACGAGCTGTTTTCTCCATCCACCACTTGCAGTTCATTACTTGAAAGGTTGAGGACAGTTAGATTTTGCATGGTTGAGAATGCTGATAGCTGCACTGTTCCTACGAAAGCATTTGACTGGAGCAGAAGCATTTGTAACCGGGTCAAATTTGTGATTTGTGGAGGTATCGTCCCGGAGAAGTTGCAATCGAAAAGTGCTAATTCTGTCAAATTTGTTAGATTTCCTATCCAAGGAGGCAGTGGTCCAGATAATCCACAGGAAAAGAATTGGAGAACTCTGAGAGAAGTCAGGTTTGAGATCCATGAGGGTATGGATCCTACTAGCTGTAACCCAGACACATCTAACAGCTCCAAGGATTTGAGCTCACCTATTGAAGAGGGCAGTGTCCCAGAAAATCCACTTGCACCAAGGCCTAACTTCTTGAGAGACTTTAGATTGCTGATGGAGCTTGGTATTGTCCCTGAGAAGTTTGTGCTGTTGACATACAGATTCTCCAAGCTGCTATCCTGTGGGAAAATCGGCAGGACGCCAGATATCCCAAGATTATAAGAGAGGTCAATTGTTCGCAACATCTTGTGGTGGAAGATGATAGGAGGGAACTGCCCTTCAAACTTATTTCTAGAAAGCTCAAGAACCGTCAGGTTAGGGAAGGCGGAAGCCAAGAACTCTGGCACTGGTCCAGACATGTGATTGTAATGGAGCTCGATCACTCTGAGTGATCGAAGGGCGGAGAGTGATTTACATATTTGCCCGGGAAGATAACAGTAAGGTAAGCTTAGTACCTGGATCTTATGGTTGAATCTGGCCAAGTCATCACACCAACCTGCACCGCTGGCGGACAGATTCACCATGCCCAGATGGAGCTCCTCCAGATTCGTGAGGTTGGCAAGTAAAGTTGCCATGTTTGGCACCGAGAGCTGCCACCTGGAATATGGGTAGTACTTAGCTCTGTTCTCAGTATCATAGTCATACTCATAGAAGCTGGTGGAGAGGTCAAGGTAGACGAGGCCTGAGTGGCGGCCAATGCCAGACGGGACGGAGCCGGCGAAGTTGGTGTCGGAGAGGTCAAGGTGGGTGAGAGCGGCGAGTTGCTCGAACCCGGTGGATGGAAGCTGGGACTTCTTGAAGTCGTTGCCGGAGAGGTCGAGGTGGCTCAGCGAGGTCAGGCTGAACAACGCTGGGTCGAGGCCACTGGCTAGCAGCTGGCGGCCGCCCAAGTCGAGGCGGGTTACATGTCCATCGGCGTTGCCGCAGCTGACACCTTCCCAGCTGCAGCAGTCCGTGCCAACGATCCATGACCGGAAGGTGGTCATGTCTCCGACGGTTGAGTGAAGGAGTGCTTCAGACGGAGGAGCGAGGAGGCCTGCTCTACAAGACAGGGAACTGGGGGTTTGGACAATGACATGGAGTTGCTGTTTGCCGTCACAGCGACAGCAAGCACGCATATGGTGTGGATTTGCAGGAGAACGAGCAGCATGGCTGGATTGAAGATGGTCTGAGCGCCTACTACGGTGATATGCGGCTCGAGACGAAATACTGCTTTGTTTTTCGTGCGGCATATATGGGCCTATATATAGAGAGATCATCTACCTACTTTATGTTTTATATCACCAGCAGCTGTTCAAATTGTCAAGAAAACAAATCATGAATCACGTGCATCTATAGTTGTCCACGTAACGGAGAACGTTGAATATGGTAATGGTTAGTTAGGTTAGAACCAACATATTTGGGTGATCAAGTTCTCAGTTTCATACATGTATACTCATATTTTTCTAAATTTATTTTATAAAGTGTTTATAGGGGTTGGATGTGTGTTCATAGATATAAGTGTGCTTGCGTGTATTTTTTTTTTCTCGTACACGACTTCACGTGTCATTTTCATTAAGTAGAAGGTGGCCGAAAGAACGACAAGTACAACGGAACACAACACGATACGAACCATAGAGAAAGTGATTCGAACGAATACGACAAACAGAACAAGAGAAAAGGCCCACCACCAATGGCCCAAGAGGGCTGGCAGGGGCAGGACTCGGCATCGGAGGAGCTTTATAGGCGTATCAACGGAGCCTTCAAGAAGGAGATGACGTCCACGGACGCCAACTTCGTTGAGACATGCACCCAGGGGATCTTTCGTTCCCGATCTTGCTCCGACAATAGCGTTCGAGGAGTAGCATAGACGACGCCTTCAAGAAGGTGATGACGTTTGCTCGCCATCATCGTCAGTCCTAGGCCCTCGACCTGAGGACATGGTTTTCACCTGCGTTGCCCTGGATAGCTACTGCCGCGAAGGAAGGTCGGTCATCACCCTGTCGGGGCAGAGCCGAGACGGCGGCTCCCACTCGCCGTCGAGCTCGACAAGAACGGCCTACCTGGTGATGTCGTTGGATGTCTTCGTGGTGTCCGCTACCAGTGCCGAACAACGGAACGACCGTGGCGGAGGGAAAGCGCCGGCACACGGGTACCGCTAGATAGGCCATGGCCCCACGCTCACCGCAGGACCAGGTGGGTGGGCCAGGTCACCGCCGCAGCGCTCACCCTGAGCGCTGAAGGGAGGGCGCTGCCAGAGCGACCGAGGCCCAATGCCCACTGCAGGGGAGGGGATGGGGGCCAAGGCACGCTTGCGAGAGCACAGGCCCCGGTCAAAGGCACCGGGAGGCCGAGGAGGGCCGACCGGCCGTCCTGCCACCCACCCTGGAGAAGAGGTTAGCCAGAACTTTCGCTGGTGGTCGCCAACCATCGGCCTCGAACCACCACCGCTGGCGCATGGAAGGTGGAAGGGGAGCAGGCGCGCGTGAGGCCCGCCCCGCCGCCACAGACTGTCCCGATGCACCGGAATTCTAGGTGGAGGCCTCCCCACCGCAACGACCCCGGTCGAAGCGCGCTGCCTCAAGGCCAGGGGTGCGGCGGGCACAGGGCGCATCAGAGCCAGTCAGCGAACGGCAGAGGTAGGCTGTCGGTGTTTCGTACCCCGGGGGGTATAACACCAACGAGTAAATTTCTATGCGTGCTCCCTAATCCGGATGGTGATGCAAGATGGACACAAGCGTTTATCCTGGCTCAGGCAACGAATGCCCTACGTCCAGCAGTGGGGAGAGATTTGTATTATCTTGCACCGGGGTGCTTGTACAGGGGTGAGTACAAGGTAGTCCTGAGACTTAGTGAGTGAGTGTGAGTGAAGGCGTAATACGTCAAAACGTTGTCCTAGACTAGGTCCTGGCATCCCCTTTTATAGGCCAAGAGGAGGCTCAGGAGTACAGAGTAGATAGGGCTGTCGTGGGCGTGACGTCGAGGTACATGCGCCATGTCGAGTCGTCGAGACTGTAGACGCTCCCTTTGGTCGGGCTCGAGCCTGTAGCGGTATGGTCAATGATGGCCTGCTCGTCCTTCTCGGTCGTGGGCTGACGTAGTTGAGGTGCGGTGCTGGCGTGGCCGAGCACGTGCGCCCGGGAACCCTGCGGTATGGCCGTCGAGGTGGGAAAGACAGGGCACTGCTTGCTCCGTACGCCAATCGCGTCGCCGTCACTTCCTCGAGCGCCTGGGTGCCGGCTCGAGGGGTCGGCGTCTCGTGCGATGGGACTGTGCAGCGGGTTAGACGGCGCGGAGAGTTGACAACGGTGTTCCGAGAGGGTGCCGCACATGGCATAGTGCCAGGTATGGTGCAATAGTGGCGCCTGCCATCCTCGAATCCAGGGGATGGGCAGCGTGATGGTGGAAATGACCGGCGTACGATCCACTATTGCGGGCCCTGTAGCCATGGAGTTAGGCGGGGCAGGCGTACTACGACGCTGTTTGAGCCCTGTAGCCATGTGCGTACCATGGTTGGCAATTATTGCAGGCATACTCGAGCGGTCGCTCGCTCGAGCGCTTTCCACCACTGTCTCGAGCGGTCGTTCGTTCGAGTAGTTTCCGTTACCGTTTCGAACGGTCGCTCGCTCGAGCGGTTTCCGTACTTCTTCCTCTAGCGGGCAGGTGGTTGCTGCTCGAGCAAGTGGGTTTTGTGGCCTTGTGGGCCTAATTCGTACGCTGGCCCAACAGGAGTAGGATTTGGGATTTCCTCGGTTAATTCTTGGGAGAGTTAGAGGTGAAATGGGCTGGATTATTTTCCTCTAATCTACCCGATTTAGGACCCCTAATCCAGGGTACCCGACGGTAGCCCCCGAGCCCTTGTTTGATTGTGAAACTTCAAACAAGGGATCATGAAGTGGAGTTGAAGTACCTAGAATTGGGATTATTGTCGGTGTTTCGAGGAGTCATTTCGTTCTTTCTCCGTGGGGGCGCGCGAGCGTCCCCCGCGGGGGTAGCCCCCGAGGCCCCAGAGGAATGAGGCATTCCTCTGGGGGCTTTGAGATGAACGGGTTTAAGTAGGAGTTTTATTAACTGGAGTTGTAGCAGCTCGAGGTAGGAGATTTCTGATAACTGTTCGAGCCCCCGAGTATTTCCTGCTCCTCCCATGTCGAGGGAGGTTGTTTAGGTGACTCGAGCCCCCGAGCCTCGAATGGCTGGGCTGGAGTCGTGATCCAGTTCCTCGCTGGATCTCTTGGATCGGACCCAAGTGGTGAGAGGTCTGACACTACTCGCGACCGAGCGAGCGCCATACCCCCCTGTGAGCTGATAGTGGGTAGTCCAAGTGAGAGCTCGCCTCCTTTCGAGGGGAGACGGCTTCGTGGCCCGGGGGCGCTCTCATTAAAGCTAGGCGCTTAGTTTCCAGAGGACCGGCCCCGCTCGAGGGGACCGGCGGCTCGAGTGCCTCCCGTCGGCGGGATCTCTTAGATACCTAGCGCCTTGCCTTGGACACGCCGTCTGGGTACGAGGGTTCGTTCTCGAGCGGAACCTTTCGAGGGTCCCTTCCCATAGGCGCCCCTAACTCGGGTGCTCGAGGGCGGCTGTTCGAACCCGTCCGTGGGTCAGCCTCCGCACCCTCGAGACTTACTTGTGGGACCGGGGTCCCTGGGTTTCTTACCGTGTAAGGGACCGCCTGTCGAGACGTCCCGTCATTGCGTTTGTTCGAGTCGCATCCGTCCGTTGCAGGCGGCGCGCCTTTTTAGGCGGAAACCGGCGCATCGTGGTGATCGTGGCTTGGCGACGGTTCCGCTCCGTCTCACGACGCGTGCGCCCTGCAAGTGGAGGTAGGTGGTGGTTTGTCAGGGCATTTAATGCGGTTACCGTTTTTCGTCGAGTCCGCCGGGTGCGCGCGGCCGTTGGATGGCGTAATCTAGGCCGTCGGATGTGATTCACGCGGATCGGCTTGGGCTCTATAAATATGGAGGGGTAGGCTCCGGTTCTTCTTCCCCGCATTCTTGCCCTTTTATTGCTCTCGCCGCCCGTTGCGCCTCGCTCCGGATTCAATCCGCCGCTGCCCTCATTTGCAACCGCCGCGCGCGCTGCCTCGTGACCGCCGGTGATCGCGCTGCTTTCGCGCCTCCGTTCCCGCGCCACCGTTCCCCGCGCTACCGTTCCTCGCGCTCCGCCGCCGCCGTTGCTCCGCCGTCCCGCTCCCGTCATGAGGAGGTCGGTCAGGAAGTCGGGTCAGAGCTCCGGCCAGGGTGCTGGTAGCAAGGGCAAGGGCAAAGGCAGGAGTGCCGCCAAGCCTTCCCCGCCGGTGGTGATGGAGGATGCGCTCCGTGGCCTCGGTCCTCGGTGACCGAGGCAATGCTGCTCAACTTAGTGAATGGCGGATTGCTTCCGCCCAATCCGGCGGAGGGGTTACCGGAGCGGAGGGTGCCGGACGACGACCACCTCGAGCCCAATCCCCGCCGGCTACGTCCTGAGCTTCATCAGGTTCCACCGGCGGGGACTTGGTGCGCGGCCGAGCCACTTCATGCGGGCGCTCCCCCACCATTTCGGGGTCGAGCTCCAGCACTTCAACCCTAACTCCATCTCGCTCGCGGCTACTTACGCCGCTGTGTGTGAGGGGTATCTGGGAATGGCGCCGCAGTGGGACCTGTTCACCCACATCTTCAAGGCGACGCTCTTCACCAAGGCGGTGAAGAACAAGGAGGCCGCCGACGACGACGGTGATGACGATGACGAGGAGGAGGAGGAGGAGGAGAACGAGGAGGAAGAGGAGAAGGCGGTGAAACCAAAGGTCCGCCGCTACGTTCGAGCGGGCTCCTGCTCGATTGGGCTAAAGAGGAAGGAATGCTGGCTGTCCGGCGCATGGTCGTCGAACAACGCCGGCTGGGACCGAGAATGGTTCTACCTCCGAAACGAGGGGGGCCTCTTCCCGGAATACACCGGCGCCGTGCTAACCGCGCCCGGTTTCAACTGGACGCACGGCCAGCCGGCGGCGCGCCAGCCCCGCATGGACTCCCTGCTGAACGCCATCTCGAGCCTCCGCAACCGGAGGTCTGGCAACCTCTTCTTCAATATTGCGCACGTCGTCGCCGAGTTCCACAGCCGCCGGGTGCTCCCGCTCGCCGAGCGCCCGCTGCGGCTCGACCAGATGACGGAGGACGCCGATCCTACGGCACTCGCGGCCAGCAGAATGTCGGACGTGCCCCTCCCGGTCGCCACAATCGTGGCTCGGGTGCGCGACGCGATCGACGGTGGGAGGAATTTTGGTGAGAACCAAGTTGGCCTCTTCCGCATGCGTCCGGCCGTCAATCTACTGGGCTTTGTAAGTTTTCTCGAGACCCTCTTTCGTTGTTTCTTTTACTCGAGCAATCCTTATCGTGGCCTGTTCTTTTTTCCAGAATGTCAACGACCACGCGGAGTCGAGGCCCCCGGTGAAGGAGGACTGTTGACGGTCGTTAAGTGCCAATTTTTACCGTCAACTAAACATGAGAAAGGACTAAAATATGTTCACCAACTAGATATAGGGGTTATACTGACAGAATTCCACGAGTTTTGGTGAATGTCTATTTCGCAGGTATCGGTGAAAATACCCAAGGAAGGCCCACATGTCGGGTTTACATAGAGATAATCGGGAACCGGTGAAAATTCTGTAATGTCTGGAAGGTTCGAGAAGGCTCGGACCAAACGGGAGCCCGAACGGGCTCGGTGGAGAGTCGGCCGACTCCCACCCTTGGTCGGCCGACTCGTGACCTGGACCAATCAGCATCAGCCTCGCGGATCCCTGTTCCACCGCCTTTGAGGATGAATAATAATCGTCCGTTTAGGTCGGTTTGATCCGAGGGCTGTGGTGCATCCTAGAGGGCTATATAAACAGGCCCCCTGGCCCCTGGAGGAGGCATCCCTAAAACCCTAATTCATTATCTCCCAGCGGGATCAGAGTTGTAGAGGCGTCCCTTGAATGGATGACTTCTCTTCTCTAGAGAATTAGAGCTAGACACTCCAATGTAGTAGATTAGATCTAGATGAGAGTTAGGGAGAGCGGAGCTACGCTCCGGTTCGGAGAAGTCTTCGAGAGATTTGGTATGTCTTTGTATCTACTCTTGTAAGACTTATGCTTCAATATATTTATCTTCTCTATCTACTTTATGCCTTTCATATGTATGCTTAGTATAGTTGTTACATTCTAGCATGGGATCTTCGCTCGTATTGAGTGCTCTAGTTATCATATGTAATTAGAGTAGTAATCGATAGTGTAGGCATGGTGTCTAGACTATAGGTTACACGAGGTTGCGCCCAATCCCACGGATAGTTGTGGTAGCCCCGGAGGTGACAGCTCTTTCAGCCTTTGTATTCCACCACGTTCGGGTTGGTGTCTCGTAGAGCTCTCGGCAGCCTTCTCCCAACTACTCTTTACCCGAGTCTTCTTCGAGAGTTGGAAAGGACCTGCTGCTCCAAAGTGCTATTGTGTGATCGCTATATCTAACCATTCCCTGTTATCATAGAACCAAAGTAATAGAGAAGTATTTAGGAACTTTGATCTCTCCCGTTGTCCTCTCACTCTAGCTAGCTACTCATTTATCATAGAATTCTCATGTGTGCTTTATTATATTACCTTACATACATATATATATATATATATATCATTTACCCCTGCTTTAGTCTAGTTGGTTTACTAAGTTAGTAGATACATGATGGTGAGTTATCCGATTCTTTAACCCTTGCTTCCCCGTGGTAAAATATAAATAACGATACCTGGTTTACTCCCGGTAAAATGCTACAATGGTATGTTAAAACGGCGCTTGCGAATCCTTCTTATTTTAGTTGCACTTAACAAATACCAACAAGCATTTTTGGCGCCGTTGCTTAGGAAGCAATCGGTGTTAAGTTTTTGATAATGATCTTGATGTCTGCTAGTTTAGTGTACCACTAGCTTTAGTAGGATTACCCCTTGTTCTCAAGTGTGGAATAGACAGGACAAAAGAAGCCGTTTTGACCTTCCGGCAAGTTTCCACAAGAAAAGAAGAGACATTGAAGAGCCCGGGGTCCCTCAACATTCAACATTCATCATTGGAACCCTGCCACCTCACAGGTTTGCGTATACATATATATTTTCTAACCATGTGTAGATTGGAGAAAAGGTCATCGTCACAAGAATTTCGAATCACATCTCAAGTGACGAACATAGATGCTGCACCACTCACAAATTTCATCATGTGAGTTATGGTAAGTGTGATCAAGAATGGTGAGACAGTCTTGCTCATGGACTTTAAAATTAGTGAGTAGTTATCTTTTAAATTCGTGCATCTCCCTACATGTTTACTTTTAACAATTCATGCATCCACTACCGTTTAGCTTGTTTATGTTTGCTTATCCATTGCATGTTTAGTTTCTTAGATTCATCCATGTGTTTTGCATCTAAAAAAAAAACCCTCACCAATGATCATGCTCTTTCATCTCTAGTTGAGTAAATCTCTATAGTGCTTTTCATGCTACCGCTGTTTACTATAGTATGCTTTGGTTTGGAAGTGCTCCATGGGTGTTTCCAAAGGCTTTTAAATTAAGCGTGGTGCTTAGGTTAAAATGTCTTCCTTAATTAAATTAGACATGGAGTCTAGTTTGGTTATTGAGCTAAAAATGTGCTTTAGTAGATACTGGTTATTTTGTTGGACTAACCCCTGCAGAAAACTCTCAAATCCAATTTGGGTAAGTCAAGAGATGAACACACTTCAAAGATGAAGCAAGGCATATGATGAACTCCAGGAACTTCACACAAAAGACACAAGACATTCATTGTCCAGGGAAGAATTGTAAGTATCAAATATCATTTACATTGTCTTTTGTTGCAAGTTACCTTGCCTTGAACCATGTTAAAGTGCCATAAAAAAAAAAAGAAGTTGCTAGAAAACTTTATAAAAAAAAGTCTATGCTAAAAGTAATTCAAATCCATCTTTACATTAGCATAGATGATGATCATTTAGATAGTGGATAATAGCTCATAGTTTGAAATTGTTGCAATCCTTCGGGTATGTGTCCACTAACATTTTGCAGGAAAGAATTTATGATGTGCCTTGATGGATTGGCATCACCAGCGAAGTTGCCACTTCAGTAATGGAACAAAGAGAAAGACAAGAGTACCACAAGAAGCATCAACATCTTGAACTCACTCAAAGAAGTGGATTAAGGCGACAAGCTATGAGCAACTCTGAAGACACCATCTTGCATGTCGGCAGCAAGGACAAGGATGGAATGGCATGCATCCTTGTGTCAACCAATCATCATCAAGGGTTGACTATCACCCAAGCCCAAGAAGACCATGAACAACTACAAGATGATGTCCCTAAGCCATTGGAGATGAAGTATGCATACAAATAATAATGAAGCCTCTTCTTGATCATCAAGACAGATGGCGTGTCGTTACAACTCTTCGCCATGCTGCTAGAAACCATCAAGGAAGAACTCGAGTCTACATCTCCAATGAACATCAATTCGTCAACCAAGACTCAGCAAATCAAGAATGGTTGACGAAAGAAGAACATGCAACTGTTGTACGCTCATCCTGGATTGACAGTACAATCAAAAGCAGAATGCAAAAGAGAGATCCTTGCTCAATAGACCTATAATCAGAAGTCCCTCTCAGATACATGAAGGCTTACAAATAGAGGACAAACAGTGTCTGAGGACATAGGAGTACAACACACTCTGAGGGATGACTCAACACTCGTATTTGGTTTCACGTGGCGAGCGACAACAAGGTCAAGCTTGGGGGAGGAAGGCCGATGACTCTTCAAACAATGATCCAGCAATGCTCTTCCTCTTTTCAAGCCCCCGTCGCTCTGGCACGTTGAGAAGAAACAATGAGTGGAGCACAAGGTCTAGGCATAAAAAAAAGAGGAAGAAAGAAGGAGTGAAATTTTAGAAGACAAGATGCTCAAGGAGAGAGGTCAATCAAGCAAGGCAAACTCCAAGAAGAAGTAAAGGACCACTAGAAGCATCTACTCTTCATCACAAGGTACTCCGGTGATAAAGACTCGCTGGACAAGAAAGAACATGGGTGACTCCATTCCTAGAGTTACCATCTCAAGAGGTGCGCTTCTCAAGGTCTCTACCTTTGGGATCAAATGATGCACCGAAGGAGTGAATATGACAAGAAGTCCCGTTCGAGAGGACTTAAATCATTGAACCCTCGCCAAGGAGGTAACTTGGTATTTATCAAGCATTTCCTTTCACAAAGATTGCATTTTCCTTTAAGAATATTTATTTTCACTACATGCATCTTAATTGCATCTTCGCTTTACTATCTTTGCACTAGAAAAAGAAAATAAAGATGTTGTGCATTTGCATTCGAAAACTACTAAGCCCCATGTGAATAATCATTCATTGTGGTGGCATAAAAATAATTTTTTAGCATATCTATTTTCTCTGTCTGCATTCCTTTATTATAAAAAAGATAAAAATATTTATTGTGATCATGTTATAAGACATTTGAGTTAAGGCTGTTCTAGACAACCAAGGCTTAGAGGTTTTTATGACTAATGCTTAATCAGTTCCACAAGCTTTGTTGTCTATTTGAGCTTCACAGAATAATAAAGGATCAAGAAGAGCTAAGCGAGCGAAGGACATCCAGTCCCCTGTCGGAGTGCTGCCCGCGACACTTGAACACTGTCTCAAACAAAGAACTATCTACGATACTCCAGAGGACTCGAACGTCTTCATTGCCTCGTCGCAACATCGCGAGACTATGTCAACATCCAGCTTGGGGGAGGGCATCCCTCGTGTACCAAGCTAAGTGTTTCCAACTTATCTATTAGAGTGTGCTTTGTTAAAACAACTAAAAAGATGCATAACCATAGAAACCCAGAAAGATTTCCTTATTTATCTTATGGAGAGCTCTTGCAATCTCTCTTTAAGTTATCCTGTAGAATAAACTCTACATGGAGATGATGAATAGTTGCTCTGCCGTAATTCCTTTCAAGTACCTAGTTTTCAACCTTGCACTCTCCCGAGTTTTAGACACAACTGCTTAGATTTGAGATTTGCTCGAACCTGAAACTTGTGGGCGCGAATGCTTGATCTAAGTCTAGGTAGTTGGTGGATATGATATGGGAAGGTTTTGAGCTGTCCATCTTTTTCCTAGAGATACTAGAGTTCTGGAGAATTTATCTTTGAAAATATTAAATTCCTGCATGATGAGTTCCTTTATGATGAGAGTTTAAATTCCTACCACGGCCATATATTCATGCTTACTAGATTAGGAAAACCCATCTATTTATATAGATCATATTGTAGGCTTGAGTGTAGTCTTTGTAGGCATTGAGTGTAGTTATGCTGTGGACCCATAAGGAATCAGTCATGCAGTTAAAGTCAATACTATGTGCTCTCCATCCATTGATCTATGCTACTTCTGTCCTCAGAAGCACGCACCCATTTTATAAATACTACATTCATTCTGTGCTACTTCTGTCCCTAGAAGTATGTTGACATTTCTAACGCCACTCAGTGTTAGGTTGTCATCCCCAACATGGCGCCAAAAATGCTGGTACTAAATAATGCAACTGCTACTAGAAATAAATATGGGATCCGCAAGCGCACAGATAATACCGATGTAGCATTTTAACCAGGAGTAATCCAGGTATCGTTATTTATATTTTTACCACTTTGGGAAGGGAATGCACTGGATAATGAGTGATGAGCAATGCACATGCTGTAATGGAGAGCTTAACCTTGTCTCGTATCGATCATCTCATACGGGGTAAGTGTCACATAAAATATAGGAATGAATGATAAATGACATAAGATAAATGAGAGCATTTAGCCACATAAAATAATAGTAATAAGCCATCTCAACTTAGCACTCTAAGCTTATAACACTAGCATGGACTAGGACGATCTAGGGTATAATCCTATGTTATTCTAACTACAAAGTCAAAGCATACAATGATTAGTGCAAGAACATCTAGCAATCATGGCGGGAAAAGGTTACATCTATGCATAGTGATATTACCGAGAAGACAAGAGACATAGCAATGACTTCAATGTAATAGGTTGTTCTACTAAGACCTACCAACGGGGGATGGAATACAAAGGACTCAACGGAACTGTCACTTCCGCGATCTACCACACGACCCGGCCAATAGGGTGCAATCGCGGATAAATACGGTCTAGGCACCACGCCTACACAATATTTACCACTCACCCATCGATCTAATGAGCAAGCGCTATACGATCCTATGCATAAACATAATTCTAGTCCAACTATGCTAAACATATAATCAAAGTAAACTAAGAACAATATAATTGAGAACATAATCAAATAGAGCAAAGTCAAGTCCGATATAATAGAATAGAATAAAGTACTACTCATAGTATCACGAACAATGATGAATATTACAAGAATGTAGAGGGGAATTACCAAGAACTCCGACAGATCCGGACTCCAAGCTAGGCTTGATTCCCTCTAGATCTATTCCTATGTAGCTATGCTACTAAACTATGGAGCTCTAATTGAGATGGTGGCTCACGGCTTCTCTCCGAATTCTGATGAGAGAATGAACTCTTGAATGAATTAGGGTTTTACCCGGGGGCCGGGGGCTCGAATATATAGCCCCCTAGGATTAACCACAGCCCTCGGATCAAACCGACCTAAATGGACGATAATTATTCATCCTCAAAGGCGGTGGAGGCGGGATCCACGAGACTCCACCGATTGGTGGAGGTGGGGAGTCGGCCGACTCCCCACTGGTCGGCCGACCGCCACCCCGCTGTGTGGGCCCCAGCTTCCGGGTTTGCCTTCTCGGAGTCTTCTAGATTATACAATTTTACCCGTTCGGTCTTTATCTCTATGTAATCATGACATGTGGGCCTCCTTTGGTTCTCTTTCGATAACCCCCGCAAAATAGACAATCACCAAAACTCGTGGAATTCTCGTCGTGTAACCCCTATATCTAACAGGTGAACTTATATTAGTCCTTTCTCTTGCTGCGTTGACGGTATAAAATTGATACTTAACGACCGTCAACAAACTCCCCCAAGCTTACCTTTTGCTCGTCCCGAGCAAAGATAGACTCGATGGATCGGGAGTTGCTACAATGCTTTCACTCCTCACAAGTACACATGCGTTCAAACAAGAACTCTCCTCCGGATTAGAGTGAACTATCCCGACTCAAAACTCACTCATATTACCTTTCACCATGGGGCTTGTAACCGTCACTTGGGTCTTGAGTAGTTGAAAAGATAGAATGGTGAAGTCAAGCGCCATGTTTCTCGCTCTTTGATCAACTATTATCCCGAGTTTTTGCAAGGTTTTGAAATAAAACTCGAGTTCCTTGTATGAACCTTTCAAGTCTCTCATTTGTGGTATTTCTGGATCCTTTCTAAGGCATGAGTAGTGTATACCTTCTCTCTTTTCTCAGAATATGTGGTATTTATGGAACTAAGGCATAGTGGAAAGTGCCTTCTCTCTCTCACCCTACTTTCTAATAGGCTTATGTGGAGCTCATAGGTGGGGAGACACTCAAACTCACTTGCATATATTGCACAGTTAAGACATGGATCCAATAGGAATTAAAATAATAATAAAGTCATATGTGCATGTGAATGAGGAAATGGATTGGATGATAAGATGATGGTAGGATGATGATGGTAAGGAAATGATTATGAGGGGTACTCAACTGGTGAACATCTACTTCTACACTTGCTCCTTTGGGGATAACATGACTCCCTTTATTCAGAAACCTTGAAACTTCTTGAATGGAAGGACTTGGCTACTCTTTCTTTTTCTTTCTTTATTCTTTTCTCTCTCTTTTTTTTTTTTTTTAAGCAACCAATCCTCTGGAAACAAAACTTTAGCAACGGGGATTCATATAACTTGAAATGATAATAACTGGAGCTTTTATGTAGGCAAATGATTATGTCTAGATGTTCACTCCCAGAATAGAAATAGTACCTTTCTGGATGAAGTGAAATAAATGGCGTATATATATGTGGATGGATGGATGGATGCGTACTCCCAGTGTAGGAGCAGCATAGGTGCGTATCTCCAGGGTAGAGATAGCACGATATGTGGGGAATGCGTACTCCCAGGATAGGAGTAGCATAAGTGCGTATCTCCAGTGTAGAGATAGCACAATACGTGGTGGATATGGATCTATATGTGGGTGGTACTTCGAGGAACAGAAGTAGCACAGAATGAATATAACATTTATAAAATAGGTGCATGCTTCTGAGGACAGAAGTAGCTTAGATCAATGGATGGAGAGCACATAGTGTTGACTTTAACTGCGTGACTAATTCCTTATGGGTCCACAAAGATAACCACACTCAATGCCTATAAAGTCTACAGTCAAACCTACAATATGGTCTATATAAACAGATGGGTTTTCCTAATCTAGTAAGCATGAATATATGGCTGTGGTAGGAATTTGAACTCTCATCATAAAGGAACTCATCATGCAGGAATTTAATATTTTCAAAGATAAATTCCCGAACTCTAGTATCTCTAGGAACAAGATGGACAAAGACAGCTCAAAACCTTCCCATATCATACCCGTCAACCACCTAGACTTAGATCAAGTGTTCGCTACCCACAAGTTTCGTGTTCGAGCAAATTTCAAATCTAAACAATTGTGTCCAAAACTCGAGAGAGTGCAAGGTTGAAAACTAGGTACTTGAAAGGAATTACGGCAGAGCAACTATTCATCATCTCCATGTAGAGTTTATTCTAGGGATCACTTTTAAAGACAGATTGCAAGAGCTCTCCAAAAGTAGAAAAGATAAATAAGGAAATCTTTCTAGGTTTCTATGGTTATGCATCTTTTTTAGTTGTTTTAACAAAGCATACTTTAATAAAGCATAATTAGATAAGTTGGAGACACTTAGCTTGGTACACGGGGATGCTCTCCCCCAAGCTGGATGTTGACATAGTCTCGATGTTGCCGATGTGCACCGAAGACGTTCTAGTCCTCCAGGAGTGTTGTAGATAGTTGTTTGTTGGAGACAGATTCAAGTGTCGCGGCAGCACTCCGACGGGGACTGGATGTCCTTCGCTTGTTAGCTCTTCTTGATCCTTGATGTTCCTGTGAAGCTCAAATAGACAACAAAGCTTGTGGAACTAATTAAGCGTTAGTGATAAAACTTCTAGGCCTTGGTTGTCTAGAACTTTCTTAACTTAGAACCCATTCTAACAGGATCACAAGAAATATTTTTATCTTTTTATTATTTAAGGAATGTAGACGGGGAAATAAATATGCTTTGAGAAATTATTTTTGTGCCACCACGGTGAATGACTATTCACATGGGGCTTAATGATTTTCTGGATGCAAATGCAAAACTTTTTATTTTCTTTTCTAATGCGAGATAAAAAGTAAAGATGCAACATGCTAATAGGAAAATGAATATGCTAAGGTAAAAATGCAATGCTAGAAAGTAATTGCTGATAAATACCAAGTTACCTCTTGGCGCGGCGTTCGGTGGTTTTAAGTCCTCCGAACAGGACTTGTCATGTTCGCTCATTTTTCAAGGGGCGCATTGGCTGGCGCCTCTGATGATGTCGCCTCTTGTGTAGGAATAGTTTCTGATTTTTCTTTTACCTTCCACACCTTCTTTGTTGGAGAGGGTGATCTTGAGGAGGAAGCTTCTTGGACCACTTGTTTCTCTTTTGTTGGTAGCACCTCTTCAGGTTCTTCTATAATGTTCTTATCTTCAGGGTACCGGTCTTCATATCTTGACACTTCTCCCTCATAGTCAGCCCATCCATCTGTAGTGATGTTCTTCTTGTTTTGGCGACGGGTACGCTGCCTTCTCCTTGCTCTGTTCTTCTTGGGCTCTTCAGTGATTACATAATTATTGTTGAAGTAGCGGCGTACCTTCTCAGTGGGAAAGTGGAAATGGATCTCTCCTGTCCCAATATAGATGATAGCTCTGGTGGTGTTCAGGAATGGTCTTCCTAGGATGATTGGAGGATCGTAGTCATCTCCCATGTCAATGACTAGGAAGTCTGTAGGGACATAATGGTCATCTATCTGGATGAGGACATCCTTCACTTCTCCTTCGACGAAGCGGAATGTTTGGTCCGCCATCTCATTGTGCATAGGTAGGCTCCAAAGGCATAGTGCCATATAGATATTCATAGGTTACCTTGGCCATAATGTTGACGCCCGATCCGGTGTCACGGATGCTTTATTGAAAGAGCTTCGTTGATGGAGCATTGAATGGTTGGGACACCTGGGTCATCCTTCTTGATCGACGTGGGGACCCGAGTAAGTGGTCATGCTCCTTGTGGACTGCGGTGACCATCCTCACTGTCTCCGTCTTCTTGGTCTTCTTATTCTTGTTCTTGCTCTTCTTAGCTGGACTCTTCTTCTTCTCACTTTATTCTGTGATGAGGGTGTCTTTGGGAACTAAAGACTGCTCTTGAAGAAGAAGGTTTCTCTCTTGCCCTTGATGTTGAAGATGATCTTGGCGTGTTGGCATACATGATGGCTCCGCGGTGTTCAAGAACGGTCGTCCCCGATGAGAGGAGACCTTTCATCACCGCCCGTATCCACTACCACGAAGTCTCTTGGAACATACGAGTTGCCTACTCGTACACATATATCTTCAAGTATTCCCAAAGGAACACGGAGTGACCGATCTCGCAAGCCGTAAGCACATGGTTGTGTATGCTAAGGGGCATCTGAATAGCTTCTCATATATCACTCTTGGCATGATGTTGATGCTTGCACCGAAGTCACAGTTGCCTCATTGAAATTGGTACTTCCAATGGAGATCGGAATGACTTTGGTCTCCCGGATCGCCCTTCTTGATTGGCGAGTTGAGTCAATCCATGACCCCTTCGATGGATCACTTCGGCTATCTTCTACATTGAATATATCAACAAGATTTACGGTTTCGAGCTCTTCGGGTTGTCTGCCGGTTTACCTTGACCGAGTGGAGGGAGCAAGGTTAACAAGCTGTTGTACCTGCGACTCAAGTATCTTGTTGAAGCTGAGCTGACTCTTGATGGCATTGGAAAAGCCATCCATTCTGTTGCTGAGTGTCTCTAGGACCTTGTCATTTGATGTCAGCTTCTTGGACAGATTGTCCATCATCTTGCCTTGGTTCAGCACTAACTCTCTCAAAGGCGGCTGGTTGTAATTATTGTAGGAGGAGTTGTTACCTTGATAGTTGCCTGAGTAGTTAGGCCTCTGCTGCTGATTCCAACCTTGATTCTGCTGAGGACGGTAGTAATTATTATTGTTGTTGTTGTTGAGGTAGTTCACGTCCTCCTTCAGCTCTGGGCAATTAGCACCTGTGTGCCCAGTCTCTCCACACTCTTCACATGTCATGCGAGCATCATGTATATGCATGACTTCTTTCTTCTCTCGGGGCTCTCTCATCGAGCCTCTTCATTAGCGAAACCATTTTGGCGAGATAGCATGTCTACCTCTTTCACTGGTGCATTCCTCCACCTCTTTGCGGTCTCGAGTTCTTTCTTCACTCCAACCTTGGTTGGATGCCATCTTCTCCACAAGAGCCGTGGCTGAGGAATAGTAAGTGATAAGAATGCACCTCCGGCATCCATTGTCTCACGTGTGCTGTTGTTTGAGCCCATGGTAGAATGTCTGCATGAGCAGCCAATTCTCCATGCCATGATGAGGACACTCGAGGATGTAATCTTGAAAGCGCTCCCAAGCTTCTGGGACAGTCTCATCATGGTGTTGCTGAAAGCTTGATATCTTCCCACGAAGAGCATTTGTCTTGCCCATGGGGAAGAACTTCGCCAAGAAATTGGTGGAACATAATGCCCACGTAGTATTCTTCTCCTTATTGGCGTAGAACCACTGCTTCGCTCTCCCCAAGAGTGAGAATGGGAAGAGGCGAAGTAGTATAGCATCTCTAGGGACATCCTTTATGGTGAATGTGCTACAAATCTCTAGGAAGTGTTGGAGATGAGCACTTGCATCTTCATGGGCCTTCCCACAGAACTGGCTTGCTTGCACCATGTTGATTAGCGCAGGCTTGAGCTCAAAAGCTCCTTCGATGTCCGCAGGCTGGTCCAACGAATGTTATCCGTAGTGGAGCCGAGAACTCGCGGAGTGACTTGTTCGCCATGGCTTCAAACACGGTGTCAAGTCTCGAACGAAAGATTGACTTTCTGCTTCTGTCAAACTTCCAAGTTGAGTTGATGATGATGATTGATTGGTCTTTTCAACTTGCTTCTGGCCTTCCTGAATAAAGCTTCTGGATTGTCAATATAATTATCAGGAAGAATTGTCTTTTTCATACATTACCCTGCATAAGATATAAAAATAGACGAAAAACAAGGGTAAGGCTGTATGAGTAGAGAATGGTGACAAGTGCTCAATCTCATTATGTAGTGCAATGCTGCTCATTATCCATTGGTTTTCAACCTTCCCCGAGAACGGCGCCAAAAATGCTTGTTGACATTTCTAACGCCACTCGGTGTTAGGTTGTCATCCCCAACATGGCGCCAAAAATGCTTACTAAATAATGCAACTGCTACTAGAAATAAATATGGGATCCGCAAGCGCACGGATAATACCGATGTAGCATTTTAACCGGGAGTAATCCGGGTATCGTTATTTATATTTTTACCACTTTGGGAAGGGAATGCACTGGATAATGAGTGATGAGCAATGCACATGCTTTGTAATGGAGAGCTTAACCTTGTCTGTATCGATCATCTCATACGGGGTAAGTGTCACATAAAATATAGGAATGAATGATAAATGACATAAGATAAATGAGAGCATTTAGCCACATAAAATAATAGTAATAAGCCATCTCAACTTAGCACTCTAAGCTTATAACACTAGCATGGACTAGGACGATCTAGGGTATAATCCTATGTTATTCTAACTACAAAGTCAAAGCATACAATGATTAGTGCAAGAACATCTAGCAATCATGGCGGGAAAAGGTTACATCTATGCATAGTGATATTACCGAGAGAAGACAAGAGACATAGCAATGACTTCAATGTAATAGGTTGTTCTACTAAGACCTACCAACGGGGATGGAATACAAAGGACTCAACGGAACTGTCACTTCCGCGATCTACCACACGACCCGGCCAATAGGGTACAATCGCGAGATAAATACGGTCTAGGCACCACGCCTACACAATATTTACCACTCACCCATCGATCTAATGAGCAAGCGCTATACGATCCTATGCATAAACATAATTCTAGTCCAACTATGCTAAACATATAATCAAAGTAAACTAAGAACAATATAATTGAGAACATAATCAAATAGAGCAAAGTCAAGTCGATATAATAGAATAGAATAAAGTACTACTCATAGTATCACGAACAATGATGAATATTACAAGAATGTAGAGGGGAATTACCAAGAACTCCGACAGATCCGGACTCCAAGCTAGGCTTGATTCCCTCTAGATCTATTCCTATGTAGCTATGCTACTAAACTATGGAGCTCTAATTGAGATGGTGGCTCGGCTTCTACGAATTCGATGAGAGAATGAACTCTTGAATGAATTAGGGTTTTACCCGGGGGCCGGGGCTCGAATATATAGCCCCCTAGGATTAACCACAGCCCTCGGATCAAACCGACCTAAATGGACGATAATTATTCATCCTCAAAGGCGGTGGAGGCGGGATCCACGAGACTCCACCTGATTGGTGGAGGTGGGGAGTCGGCCGACTCCCCCTGGGTCGGCCGACCGGCCACCCCCGCCAGTGGGCCCCAGCTTCCGTGGTTTGCCTTACCGGAGTCTTCTAGATTATACAATTTTACCCGTTCGGTCTTTATCTCTATGTAATCATGACATGTGGGCCTCCTTTGGTTCTCTTTCGATAACCCCCGCGAGAAATAGACAATCACCAAAACTCATGGAATTCTGTCAGTGTAACCCCTATATCTAACAGGTGAACTTATATTAGTCCTTTCTCTTGCTGCGTTGACGGTATAAAATTGATACTTAACGACCGTCAACAAAGTACCACCCACATATAGATCCATATCCACTACAAATTGTGCTATCTCTACCCTGGAGATATGCACCTATGCTGCTCCTACCCTGGGAGTACGTATTTCCCCACATATTGTGCTGTCTCTACCCTGGAGATGCGCGCTTATGCTGCTCCTACCCTGGGAGTACGCATCCATCCATCCATCCATCCATCCATCCATTCTTCCACATATATATATATATATATGCCACTCATTTCGTTCCATTCAGAAAATGTTCTACTCCTACACTGGGAGTGAACACTCAAAAATATTCATGGCCATCCTATCCTGGGAGTGAACATCTAGAGATAATCATCGCCGTTCCAATTGCCTACATAAAAGCTCCGTCATTATCATTTCAAGTTATACACTCCCCATTGCTAAAGTTTTGTTTTCGAGGATTGGTTGCTATGTAAAAAAAAAAAAAAGAAAAAAAAAAAGAGAGAAAAGAGAGAGCGACCAAGTCCTTCCTTTCAAGAAGTTTCAAAGTTTCCGAATAAAGGGAGTCATGTTATCCCCAAAGGAGCAAGTGTAGAAGTAGATGTTCACCAAGTGATCACCCCTCATAATCATTTCCTTATCATCATCATCTTATCATCCATCCCATTTCCTCATTCACATGCACATATGACTTTATTATTATTTTAGTTCCTATTGGATCCATGGTTTAACTGTGCAATATATGCAAGTGAGTTTGAGTGTCTCCCCACCTATGAGCTCCACATAAGCCTATTAGAAAGTAGGGTGAGAGAGAGAAGGCACTTTCCACTATGCCTTAGTTCCACAAATACCACATATTTTGAGAGAAGAGAGAAGGCATACACTACTCATGCCTTGGAGAGAATCCAGAAATACCACAAATGAGAGATCTGAAAGGTTCATACAAGGAACTCTGAGTTTTTATTTGAAAATCTTGCAAAAACTCCAGAATAATAGTTGATCAAAGAATGATAAACATAGCGCTTGACTTGACCGTTCTGTCTTTCAACTGCTCAAGACCCAAGTGACGGTTACAAGCCCCATGGTGAAAGGTAATATGAGTAAGTTTTGAGTCAGAATAGTTCACTCTAATCCGGAGGAGAGTTCTTGTTTGAACGCATGTGTACTTTTGAGGCGTGAAAGCATTGTAGCAACTCCTGATCTATCACTGAGTTTATCTTTGCTCAGAGACGAGCAAAAGGTAAGCTTGGGGGAGTTGTTGACGGTCGTTAAGTGCCAATTTTTACCGTCAACTAAACATGAGAAAGGACTAAAATATGTTCACCAACTAGATATAGGGGTTATCTTGACAGAATTCCACGAGTTTTGGTGAATGTCATTTCACAGGTATCGTGAAAATACCCAAGGAAGGCCCACATGTCGGGTTTACATAGAGATAATCGGGAACCGGTGAAAATTCATGTAACTGGAAGGTTCGAGAAGGCTCGGACCAAACGGGAGCCCGAACGGGCTCGGTGGAGAGTCGGCCGACTCCCACCCTTGGTCGGCCGACTCGTGACTGGACCAATCGGCATCGGCCTCGCGGATCCCCGTTCCACCGCCTTTGAGGATGAATAATAATCGTCCGTTTAGGTCGGTTTGATCCGAGGGCTGTGGTGCATCCTAGAGGGCTATATAAACGAGGCCCCCGGCCCCTGGAGGAGGCATCCCTAAAACCCTAATTCATTATCTCCCGGCGGGATCGAGTTGTAGAGGCGTCCCTTGAATGGATGACTTCTCTTCTCTAGAGAATTAGAGCTAGACACTCCAATGTAGTAGATTAGATCTAGATGAGAGTTAGGGAGAGCGGAGCTACGCTCCGGTTACGAGAAGTCTTCGGAGATTTGGTATGTCTTTGTATCTACTCTTGTAAGACTTATGCTTCAATATATTTATCTTCTCTATCTACTTTATGCCTTTCATATGTATGCTTAGTATAGTTGTTACATTCTAGCATGGGATCTTCGCTCGTATTGAGTGCTCTAGTTATCATATGTAATTAGAGTAGTAATCGCTAGTGTAGGCATGGTGTCTAGACTATAGGTTACCCGAGGTTGCGCCCAATCCCACGGATAGTTGTGGTAGCCCCGGAGGTGACAGCTACGTCGGGCCTTTGTATTCCACCACGTTCGGGTTGGTGTCTCGTAGAGCTCTCGGCAGCCTTCTCCCAACTACTCTTTACCCAGTCTTCTTCGAGAGTTGGAAAGGACCTGCTGCTCCAAAGTGCTATTGTGTGATCGCTATATCTAACCATTCCCTGTTATCATAGAACCAAAGTAATAGAGAAGTATTTAGGAACTTTGATCTCTCCCGTTGTCCTCTCACTCTAGCTAGCTACTCATTTATCATAGAATTCTCATGTGTGCTTTATTATATTACCTTACATATATATATATATATATATATATATATATCATTTACCCCCGCTTTAGTCTAGTTGGTTTACTAAGTTAGTAGATACATGATGGTGAGTTATCCGATTCTTTAACCCTTGCTTCCCCGTGGTAAAATATAAATAACGATACCTGGTTTACTTCCGGTAAAATGCTACAATGGTATGTTAAATGCGCTTGCGGAATCCTTCTTATTTTAGTTGCACTTAACAAATACCAACAAGCATTTTTGGCGCCGTTGTCGGGGAAGGTTGTTTAGGTGACTCGAGCCCCGAGCCTCGAATGGCTGGGCTGGAGTCGTGATCCAGTTCCTCGCTGGATCTCTTGGATCGGACCCAAGTGGTGAGAGGTCTGACACTACTCGCGACCGAGCGAGCGCCATACCCCCCTGTGAGCTGATAGTGGGTAGTCCAAGTGAGAGCTCGCCTCCTTTCGAGGAGACGGCCGTGGCCCGGGGCGCTCTCATTAAAGCTGGGCGCTTAGTTTCCGAGGACCGGCCCCGCTCGAGGGGACCGGCGGCTCGAGTGCCTCCCGTCGGCGGGATCTCTTAGATACCTAGCGCCTTGCCTTGGACACGCCGTCTCGGGTTCGAGGGTTCGTTCTCGGCGGAACCTTTCGAGGGTCCCTTCCCATAGGCGCCCCTAACTCGGGTGCTCGAGGGCGGCCGTTCGAACCCGTCCGTGGGTCGCCCTCCGCTCCTCGAGACTTACTTGTGGGACCGGGGTCCCCGGGTTTCTTACCGTGTAAGGGACCGCCTGTCGAGACGTCCCGTCATTGCGTTTGTTCGAGTCGCATCCGTCCGTTGCAGGCGGCGCGCCTTTTTAGGCGGAAACTGGCGCATCGTGGTGATCGTGGCTTGGCGACGGTTCCGCTCCATCTCGCGACGCGTGCGCCCTGCAAGTGGAGGTAGGTGGTGGTTTGTCAGGGCATTTAATGCGGTTACCATTTTTCGTCGAGTCCGCCGGGTGCGCGCGGCCGTTGGATGGCGTAATCTAGGCCGTCGGATGTGATTCACGCGGATCGGCTTGGGCTCTATAAATATGGAGGGGTAGGCTCCCGGTTCTTCTTCCCCGCATTCTTGCCCTTTTCGCTGCTCTCGCCGCCAGTTGCGCCCTGCTCCGGATTCAATCCGCCGCTGCCCTCATTTGCAACCGCCGCCGCTGCCGCCGCCTGTGACCGCCGGTGATCGCGCCTGCTTTCCGCGCCTCCGTTCCCCGCGCCACCGTTCCCCGCGCTACCGTTCCTCGCGCTCCGCCGCCGCCGTTGCTCCGCCGTCCCGCTCCCGTCATGAGGAGGTCGGTCAGGAAGTCGGGTCAGAGCTCCGGCCAGGGTGCTGGTAGCAAGGGCAAGGGCAAAGGCAGGAGTGCCGCCAAGCCTTCCCCGCCGGTGGTGATGGAGGATGCGCTCCCGTGGCCTCGGTCCTCGGTGACCGAGGCAATGCTGCTCAACTTAGTGAATGGCGGATTGCTTCCGCCCAATCCGGCGGAGGGGTTACCGGAGTGGAGGGTGCCGGACGACGACCACCTCGAGCCCAATCCCCCGCCGGGCTACGTCCTGAGCTTCATCAGGTTCCACCGGCGGGGACTTGGTGCGCGGCCGAGCCGCTTCATGCGGGCGCTCCCCCACCATTTTGGGGTCGAGCTCCAGCACTTCAACCCTAACTCCATCTCGCTCGCGGCTACTTACGCCGCTGTGTGTGAGGGGTATCTGGGAATGGCGCCGCAGTGGGACCTGTTCACCCACATCTTCAAGGCGACGCTCTTCACCAAGGCGGTGAAGAACAAGGAGGCCGCCGACGACGACGGTGATGACGATGACGAGGAGGAGGAGGAGGAGAATGAGGAGGAAGAGGAGAAGGTGGTGAAACCAAAGGTCCGCCGCAACGTTCGAGCGGGCTCCTGCTCGATTGGGCTGAAGAGGAAGGAATGCTGGCTGTCCGGCGCATGGTCGTCGAACAACGCCGGCTGGGACCGAGAATGGTTCTACCTCCGAAACGAGGGGGGCCTCTTCCCGGAATACACCGGCGCCGTGCTAACCGCGCCCGGTTTCAACCGGGCGCACACCAGCCGGCCCGGCGGCGCGCCAGCCCCGCATGGACTCCCTGCTGAACGCCATCTCGAGCCTCCGCAACCGGAGGTCTGGCAACCTCTTCTTCAATATTGCGCACGTCGTCGCCGAGTTCCACAGCCGCCGGGTGCTCCCGCTCGCCGAGCGCCCGCTGCGGCTCGACCAGATGATGGAGGACGCCGATCCTACGGCGCTCGCGGCCAGCAGAATGTCGGACGTGCCCCTCCCGGTCGCCACAATCGTGGCTCGGGTGCGCGACGCGATCGACGGTGGGAGGAATTTTGGTGAGAACCAAGTTGGCCTCTTCCGCATGCATCCGGCCGTCAATCTACTGGGCTTTGTAAGTTTTCTCGAGACCCTCTTTCATTGTTTCTTTTACTCGAGCAATCCTTATCGTGGCCTGTTCTTTTTTCCAGAATGTCAACCACCACGCGGAGTCGAGGCCCCCGGTGAAGGAGGACGCGCCCGACCGCGAGGTAAGACGCCTGAGGGGCGAACGAGCACATACTGCCGTGGTCTCGAGGAGGGAGGAAAAGGCGCAGAAAGCCCACGCGCTAGAGGAGAAGGAGAAGCGTAAGGCTAGGCGCCGCCGGGAGCGTGAAATACGTCTGGCGGCGGACCCAACCGACTGGAGCACTAGTCTCGAGTCGACCGACGAGGACGAGGACGATGACGATGAGGATGACGAGGCGACCGACAGCGATGACGCCACCGCCGCTCGAGCCCTGACGCCTCCTCGCTCTCGCGTGCAGGAGCCAACTTTGGCGCCAGGCCTCCTGTGCGACGACTCGTCGCTGGTTCGAGCGGGCCAGCAGGAGGAGTCGTCGAGCCGTGGTGCTCGAGCGCCGTTGCCGGGCCAAGCAAGGCAACGGGGTGGGGCGTCTCAACACTCCAGCCACCGCGCTCGCTCGTCATCGCCGGCTCAAGCAGGGCGGCGGGAGGAGTCGCCCTGTCACTCTAGCCATGGCGGGCAGGCGCCGTCTCCGACGCGGCGGGATTCTTCCTCCCGCCACCAGCCATCTTCAACGGGCGCGCACACCCGGCAGCATGAGGCTGCAAAATGTGCGCACTTCAAGTTCTGCGCAGCCCGGCGAGCAACGCCGGGCTCCTTCCGGCGACCGCCGGGCTGAGCGGACCTCGACCCGCCGGCCCCAGGATCCCGTAAGGGACTCTGTGCCCGAGCCGGCCAAAGAGTCGGCCAGAACGGGGGCGGCCGCCAGGGTGTCAGAGCCCCCGAGCGGCACCAGTGGTGGGCTCGAGGCCCCCAAGTCTTCGAGGGACTCAATGGGGCGCCTGAGGCTCGGAAGCCCCCGAGCGCTTCGAGCAAGCCAGGCGGCTCGAGCAGCGCTACCCCGACCGCAGGGTGAGTCTTCCGGTCGATCTTATTGCACTATTTTGTTCGCGTGTGAGTACCTTGTCACAGTGAAATTTTTTGTTTTTCTCTTTCTTCCAGGACTAAGCGTCCCCTGCAGACCTTACCATCCCTCCCCCCATGCTGCCTACTAAGAGGCTGAGGACCACGGGAGGGTCGCTCGGCACCCCGTCGATGCCAGGTGGAGTGACTCTCCCTCCTTTCACTCCAGTTTGGTTAGAGCGGGCCAAGGATGCGCTTAGGCGTGGTAGGCTGATGGCAGCTGCGTCCCGTGCAGGTGCCGGGGCCGTGACCAAGGCCACGGGGGAGGAGGACGTCACCACCACCACGGCCTCGTCCGCCCTCCCGCTCGAGACTCTGTCGTCGTCAGGCGCGATGGGCGACGCGGCGGCGGGCGACCAAGGGGCGATGGCGCCAGAGCCGGCGGCCTCTATCCCGGCGACGGGGGCTGGATCGGAGCAGCAGCCCATCACGCTCGAGGACGAGAGTCCGAGCTCGGGCGCCAAGTCCTCCTGGCCAATCGGCTGCGCCAGCTCGAGGAGGAGCGCGGGGAGAGGAGGAGGAGGAGACGCCGGCGGCCACCGATCGGCCGGTGGGAGATGTGGTGATGCGGGAGGCGGAACCGGTGCACGAGCCTCGGCCCGAGCCGGGCCTCAACCCTCCTCGGGATATGGAGGTCGAGTCCTCGCCGGGCAACGGGTCGAGGAGGGGGAGGCCCAAGCCGCCATTCGAGAGGGCGCGCTCGAGGAGCACCCCGCCGCCACGCAAGAGGAGGAGAAGGCGGAGGAGCTGGTGGAGCAGCAGGCGGGGCCGGTGGTGCAGCCTGCCGCCGCAGGCGCCGAGGAGCGCCCGCCCGCAGGTGGAGCAGCGGGGCCGAGCTGGAGGAGCAGCGGAAGGAAGCGAGCGGGGCGAGCGAGCGGAGCAGCCCACCGCTCTGGCGGCGATGAGCGTCGGGGCGACGAGCAGGGGAGCACCACCGCAGCCGTATCGGCGCCGCCACAACCTCCACAGCCCGCTTGGGAGCGGGTGCCCCACCTCGTGCCTCGACTCGAAGACGGGCGAGGTGAGGTTCGAGGCCATGACCGACGCCGACCCGGTGGGAGGAGGCCCGGAGGAACCGACGGCGGCCGCCATCGTCGACAACCATATGCGGTCGGTCGGTCTCGGGCCCACCGAGCCCACCGACGCCTCTATCGAAGAGCGGAGGCGGCTCGAGGCGCGGCGCTTGCCCAGGAAGCGTCCTCCTCCTGGAGCCAGACGCAACGCCCGACAACCTTGGCCGAATGGGTGGTGACGGCGGGCGTCGATTTGGACGCGGTGAGGAGACTCCACTCCTCTGTCGACAAGGAGATGCGGGAGGAGTTCCCCTTATGGGAAAGGCCGCCGCTGGTGCTCCCCGACCCTCTTGACCACGAGGCTCCTCCGATCGTGATGAACGACCGAAGGAGCTCGAGGCGTATACGGAGGCCGAGGAACGCCGACGGCTTGAGAACGCCTTGAGGACCGCCACCGTCGCTTGTTTCGAGGACATGCCCCGGCTTCTTTCTGTGAGTACTTCTTGTTGCCCTTCTTTTTGGTTTATCGTGATTTATGATCTAATGCTTCCCCTTCATGGTTCAGACGACGCAAAGCCGCTCATATGCCAAATCGACGCACATCCTTGCTACTCAAGAGAGCGAGCACGAGATCCGGTGGTACGTGCGGATGGGGCAGGAGGTCGAGGGCGAGCGGCATCGCTTTGCTCGGCTCCTTCGAGAGGCCAACGCCGCCTTGGTCGCTGCCAAGGAGGACGCCAAGAAAGCCCAAGATGAACTCGCTCGAGTGGCGCAGGAGGCCGGGGCGGCACAGCAGGAGGCAGGCGAGAAGCTCGCCCAAGCCGCGCAGGAGGCCGAGACTGCTCGTCAGAAACGCGCGCAGCCGCATGCAACCTTCGAGCAGCTCAAGAAGGATGCAGCCACGGCTTTGCGAGCTACAAGGCCAAATGCCGGACATGGAGCAGCTCCAAAGGAGAAAGCCGGCGTTGAGGCCTATGTGAAGGAGCTCCGGGCTACGGTCACCGGAGGCTGCCGAGAAGGAGGCTCTCTCGAGTGCGCTCGAGGCGGAGAAGGAGCGGGTGACCGGTCTCCAAACGGAGGTGGCCAACTTCCGTCAGGTGGTGACGGACAAGGACCTCGCCATCCAGGGCGCTGGCAAGGCTTACGAGGAACTGCGCGTGGAGAAGCGCGACATCAAGCGCGCCTTCCGGAGAAAAGAAGCTGAGCTCGTGCGGGCGCTCGAACGCGAGCAAGGGCTCTCGACCCGCTGCACCGGTAAGTGCTCGAGTCTTTTAGTCTCTTTTTTTTTTTTGCGTGATTCATACGTGTTGCTCGAGTACTTGATTGAGTACTTGATTCTTGTCGTCCTTTTTCAGGTTTGGAGGCGGACCTGGCGGACGCGCGTGAGTATGCAAAGTCAACCCACGCGCTGGCTGACCGCGTGCTCTCAGCCAAGGCCCACATCACCGGCGCCATTGACGTCCTCAGCGCTAAGTGGGGCTTCCCGCTGGTGGTGGACGTCGAGGGGCCGGATGCTGGCCAGAGCTATGCTAGCCGGGTCCGTGAGTTCGGCGCCTCTCTGCGGGGTCGTATCCAGGAGGCCCTTGTTTTTGCTGCGCGCCGGACGATGGCCATCTTCTACTCGGGGTTCAGCATCTCGAGGGAGGACGCCGGGCCGGGATGGAGGCCGTTGCGAGCGGCTTCACCTACGTCGAGGGCGAGCAAGAAGGAGGGGTCAACCCCGGATCGAGCAGCTCAAGGCCGAGGCGAGAGGAGCCGGCGCCCTTCTTGGAGGCGATCTCGCTGCGAGAAGTCCTTCCGCCCGATGTGGAGTAATCTTTAGCCGGCCTGCGAGCCGAAATCTGGGCAACGAGGCCCTTGTAAGAAAACAAGTATTTTTGGTTATGGGAGTGGCCCAAGTGGCCTTGAACTGTAATACTTCGATGTTTATAATCGTTACGCTCTAATTTTTCCTTTGCGCTCGATATCTTTTTCTACTTCCTGCCTTTACTTTGTTTTAGCTAAGTGTTGGCGCTGTGCTCGAGCTACTTCGAGAGGGGATGAGTTAGGGTGCCGTAGCTCGGAAGCGTGGGAAGCCTTGTGCTCGATCGTCCTGACTCGGTGAGCTCGAGGTGACGAAAACACTTAGCTTACGAAAAACTTCGAGGCGAGGAGGGGAAAGAATACATCGAGCGTTGTTTTCGAAAAAACTAGGTGCGTTTTTTCGAGGACTTCAGGGGGGTTCCCCCCTGGTCTAGCCCCCGAGGGGGCTTGACTTTGTGGAAACAAAGTCGAGCCCACCTTGCGTATGAACAAAAGTAAGAAACTGACTTATTTATTCATACTAGCGGTATAATTTAAACGAAAATATGTACAAGGCATCGAGGCCTAGGAGAAAAAGCGACGTAGCTGTTCGATGTTCCATGCGTTGGTGAGGGTCGAGCCGTCCTCTTTGGCTAACTTGTACGTTCCTGGCTTCAGCACCTTGACCACGATGAACGGACCTTCCCAAGGAGGAGTCAGCTTGTGGCGCCCCTTGTTATCTTGGCGTCGACGGAGCACGAGATCGCCGACCTTGAAATCCCTCTTGCGCACATTCTTTTCGTGATACTGTCGTAGCTTCTGTTGGTAGCGCGCAGAGTGTAGGAGCGCCGTGTCTCGAGCCTCTTCTGCTTGGTCGATGGCGTTTGCCGGCCTTTCCCCGATTAGTCTCGCTCGTTGTAGGCCTTGAGTCGAGGGGACCCGTGCGGAGGTCGGTGGGGAGGACGGCCTCGGACCCATAGACCAAGAAGAACGGGGTGAACCCGGTGGCTCGACTCTCGGTCGTCCGCGAGACTTCACGGGACGGATGGGAGTTCAGCTACCCATTTGTTGCCGTGTTTGTTCAAGCGTTTGAAAATCCTTGGCTTTAGACCTTGCAAGATCATGCCATTTGCGCGCTCGACTTGGCCATTAGTTCGAGGGTAGGCGACCGGACCGTTCACACGGATGTGGTACCGATCGCGAAGTCCAAGAACTTTTTGCCTGTGAACTGGGTGCCATTGTCAGTAATGATGACGTTGGGGACTCCAAAGCGATGGATGATGTCGGTAAAGAACTCGACCGCTCGCTCCGAGCGGATGTTAGTGATGGGCTTGGCCTCGATCCACTTGGTAAACTTATCGATGGCCACGAGCAAGTGGGTGTGGCCTCCCATCGTCTTTTTGAGGGGTCCAACCAGATCGAGCCCCCAGACCGCAAATGGCCACGTGAGGGGGATCATCTGGAGTGCGTGTGCTGGAAGATGCGTTTGCTTGGCGTAGAATTGGCATCCCTCACACGCTCGAACAAGCTTGATGGCGTCAGCAGTTGCAGTGGGCCAGTAAAAGCCTCGACGGAATGTGTTCCCGACAAGGGTTCTTGGTGCAGCGTGGTGGCCACAAGCCCCCAAGTGCATGTCTCTGAGCAGTTTCTTGCCCTCCTCGATCGAGATGCACCGCTGGAGTACACCAGTTGGGCTCCGGCGGTAGAGCTCTCTGTCGTCCCCGTAAAGGACGTAAGTTTTGGCTCGACGAGCTAGTCGCCTTGCCTCCGTTCGATCTTCTGGTAACTCCCCTCGAATGAGATACTCGAGGAATGGTGCACGCCAGTCGGTTGGTGGGCTCGTAGCCTGGTCGATCTCCATGACCGTGGCCCCCGTCGAGGGGGGTGCGGTCGTGGGAGCAGGCTCAACGGCTGGTCCTGCCCCAGCCCCCGAGTCCCACTTCACGGATGGCTCGTGAAGGTCTTTCGAGAAGACGTCTGGGGGTATTGGCGCTCGAGATGAAGCGATTTTGGCCGGTTCGTCCGCGGCCTCGTTGAAGCGCCTTGGGATGTGGTTGAGCTCGAGACCATGGAAGCGGCTTCCAACTTGCGCACCTCATTGCGATGCACGCTTCCATCTTTTCGTCATGGCAGCTCGAGGCTTTCATCACTTGGTCGATAACGAGCCGCGAGTCGCCTCGAGCATCGAGGCGTCGGACCCCAAGCTCGATGGCAATGCGCAACCCGGTAACGAGCGCCTCATACTCGCCATGTTGTTCGAGGCGGCAAAGTGGATGCGCACCACGTAACGCATGTGTACTCCGAGGGCGAGATGAAGAGTAGGCCCGCGCCCTCGCTCCTGTCTTCATAAGTGACCCGTCGAAATACATGGTCCACACTCGACTGAATCTGGACAGGGGGAGTTGGACGTCGGTCCACTCGGCGACAAAGTCAGCCAAAGACTTGGGATTTGATAGCCTTTCGTGGAGCGTAAGTGATGGTCTCGCCCATGAGCTCGACCGACCACTTGGCGATTCGACCCACGACTTCCCGGTTCTGGATAATTTCCCCAAGTGGGAATGATGTTACCACCGTTACCGGGTGGCTAAGAAAGTAGTGCTGGAGTTTTCGACGGGTGAGCACGATTGCGTAGAGCAGCTTTTGGATATGGGGGTATCGAATTTTGGCATCTAAGAGCACCTCACTGATGAAATACACCGGCCGCTGGACGGGGAGCGCGTGCCCTTCTTCCTGCCTCTCAACCACTATGACCGCGCTGGCCACTTGTGTGGTTGCAGCAATATAGAGGAGGAGTGGCTCGGCGGGTTGATCTGGTGTAGCTGGTCGAGGTGGCACGAGCACGGGAGGGGAGGAGAGCACGCTCTTCAGCCTCGAGAGGGCTTCCTCCGCCTCGGGTGTCCATGTGAAATGCTCGGATTTTTTGAGGAGTCGATACAGAGGCAAAGCTTTTTCTCCCAAGCGTGCGATGAATCGGCTAAGGGCGGCCAAACATCCCGTGATCTTCTGAACCCCTTTCAGATCTCGAATCAGCCCCATCCGCATGATGGCCGTAACCTTCTCGGGGTTGGCCTCGATCCCCCGCTGGGAGACGATGTAGCCTAGCAGCATGCCTCGAGGCACTCCAAAGACACACTTCTCGGGGTTCAGTTTGATGTTCTTAGCCCTGAGGCACCCGAACGTCAACTTGAGGTCCTCGACAAGGTTTTCGACTTTGCGTGTCTTGACAACGATGTCATCCACGTATGCCTCAACCGTCTCTCCTATATGTGTGCCAAAAACATGAAGCATGCAGCGCTGATATGTTGCCCCGGCGTTTCGAAGGCCGAAAGGCATCGTGACATAACAGTACATGCCCATAGGGGTGATGAAAGAAGTCGTGAGCTGGTCGGACTCCTTCATCTTGATTTGGTGATAACCAGAGTCGGCGTCGAGAAAGGAAAGCACTTCACAACCCGCAGTGGAATCAACAATTTGATCTATTCGTGGTAAAGGAAATGGGACTTTGGGACATGCTTTATTTAAACTAGTGTAATCTACACACATCCTCATTTTCCCATTCTTTTTCTCTACCAATACAGGATTAGCTAACCACTCGGGATGATGTACCTCCTTGATGAATCCGGCTTTCTCGAGCTTCTCGACCTCCTCGTGGATGATCCTGCGCTTCTCCTCGTCGAAGCGGCGCAGGCGTTGCTTGACAGGTCTCGAACCGGGACGGATCTCCAAGGCGTGCTCGGCGACATCCCTCGGTATGCCGGGCATGTCCGAGGGACTCCACGCAAACATGTCAGCGTTTGCACGGAGAAAGTCGACGAGCACTGCTTCCTATTTGCTATCGAGGGAGGTGCTGATGACCAGCGTCTTCTCCCCCGAGGAGCTCGGATCGAGCGGGATCTTCTTGGTGTCTTCAGCGGGCTCGAAGTTGCCGGCCTGTCGCTTGGGTGTCGGGGCAGAGGCCTCAGCCGCCATGTGATCGAGCATCATGGCTAGGTCTTCAGATGTTCCCAGCACGTTCGTCAGTGATTCCCCGTACTCGACGCACTCCACATCGCAGTGGTAGGCGTGCTCGTACGTGGAGTTGACAGTGATGACTCCTTTTGGTCCCGGCATCTTGAGCTTGAGGTAGGCATAGCTGGGGATCGCCATGAACTTTGTGTAGCACGGCCTGCCCAGGATGGCGTGGTACGTCCCCTCGAAACTGGGCACGTCGAAAGTTAAGACCTCTCGACGAAAGTTCGAGCGTGTCCCAAAGACGACGGGGAGGTCGATGCGGCCGATCGTGAGCGCTTTCTTGCCAGGGACCACTCCGTGGAAGCCCCCGGCGCTCGGCTGGAGGTCAGCTCTTGTGAGGCCGAGCAACGTGAGGGTCTCCATGTAGATGATGTTGAGGCTGCTGCCTCCATCCATGAGAACTTTGGTGAAGCGGGCGTTGAGGATGATCGGGGTGACGACGAGAGGGTACGAGCCGGGATTGGTGACGTGGTCTAGATGATCATCACGGTCGAACATGGTGGGAGCATCCGACCAGTCGAGGAATTGAGGCGTGGCGGGTTTTATGGCGAAAACCTCCCTGCGCTCGGCTTTCCGCTCTCGACGTGTCATCTGGGTGGTCGGGCCGCCGTAGACCATGTAGCACTCGGTGATGGGCGGATACCCATCGTCGTCGTTGTCGTTGGCTCGGTCCTCGCCACCCTTATCCTTCTTGCCATCGTCCTTGTCGAGGCCAAATTTCTTGAAGTAACCTCGAAGCATACGGCAGTCCTCGAGGTTATGCTTGACCGGCTCCTTGTGGTAGGGGCACGGCTGCTTAAGCATTTTGTCGAAGACGCCCCCATCCGGAGGGGGTCTAGGCTTCTTGCGCTCGGCTGCGGCCACCTCGTCTTCCACGACCGCGCGCTTGCCTTGCTGGTTGCCTTTCTTCTTCTTCCCGTTCTACTTCTGGGCCTTGCTCGAGCCCTCACCGCCTCCTGGGGATGGCGCGGGCTTGTTCCCAGCCCCACCAAAGAAGGCCCCCACGGCCTCGTCGCCGGCAGCGTAGTCGGCGACGACGTCCATGAGCTTGTTCACCGTCTTTGGGCGGTTGCGCCCGAGCTCTCGCACGAGCTCTTTGCACGTGGTGCCTGAGACAAACGCCAGGATGACGTCGTGGTCTGGGATGTGCGGCAGCTCGGTGCGCAGCTTGGAGAAACGTCGAGCAAAATCCCGGAGAGATTCCGTGGTATTTTGCTTGCGACGGAGATCCCACGAGTTGCCGGGTCGGATGTATGTGCCCTTGAAGTTCCCCTCGAAAATGGACCCAGTCGCCCCAATCGTAGATCCGATGGGGGAAGCTCCTCGAGCCACCGTCGAGCGGTGTCGGAGAGAAACAGAGGAGCCGACGTATGATCGCCTTATCCTCTCGAGCCCTCCCGCCGGGCCAGGCCGCCGGAAGTCGGCCAGCCAGAGCTCTGGCTTGGTCTCCCCGTTGTACTTGACCACGCTCGTGGGGGGTCGAAACGGGTTTGGCAATGGCGTGTTGCGGATGGCTCGACTGAAGACTCGAGGGCCCGGCGGCTCGGGAGCCTGCCGGTCCTCGTCGCTGTCGTAGCGTCCCCCTCGATGGGCCTTGTAGCCACGGTCCTCGGCACCCGCTGCCTTGTGTCGTCGATTGTCGTTGATGTCATGACGCGTATCTTGGGGGGCGCGGTTGTCGATGATGCGTTCTCGAGCAGGGGCTCTTCCCCCTCGAGGGGGTGCCTCTTGGTGGACGGAACCCTCCCGCTCATGACGTGGTTGTTCTGGGGCTGCCTCTCGCTGTCTCGAGGCCGAGCTCTCGGCCTGCTGGACGGCCGCGACTTGGAGGAGCCCTTGGATCTCATCTCGTATCCGTAATGCATGCGGATTCGAGGGCGCCGGCATGTCCCGCGGCATAGGATAGCCGCCGCAAGTACATTCCCCGGGCTTGCTCGAGGGAAGTGGGCGGCTCGGGTGGCGCTTCCGGTCGCCCGTCGTTGACGATGCGGTTGAAGACGTCTCGGGCCTTTCCTCGAGCGCCAAGAGGTCGAGGTGGAGGGAGCGGCTTAGCTCAAGGGTCCTCTTGAGCAAGTCCAAGTTCGCGCGCTCCGCCTCCATCTTGGTCTCGATTTCCCGGATCCGGGGCCCATTGAGCCGCCCGAGGCGTCGTCTTCGGGTCGTCGATTGTCTTGAGCCCGTGGCGGCGGTCCACGCGGCTCGATCACTGCGGGGCTCCGCTGCCGATGTCCCGACCGGCCGGGGTCACGTCCCGCCCGTTGGCTGCGGGGACGGCCATGGCGGCGCCATCTCGGTCTCCTCATCCGACGGACGTCGTCGTTGAGATGAAAACACTCGCGAGCCGGGTCATAGCACCCTGAATCCGAGTCATCGGAGTCTGGGTTAGCGCTGGACGGCGTCCAGGGCCTCCCCGTGCTCTCCTCCTCGATCCAGCGGCGCATATTCCCGACCGTGTTGCGGCGTTGTGAGCCCGGTGCTCTGTCAAATCCGCGGTTCACCGACGTCGGCCACACGATCTCCAAGTTCATAGTGGCACGCAGGAGGGGGCCGGGGCTCTCCTCCCGCGGTCCTATGACTGACCGGATCTCATTGGCATACGTGGTGGCGGCGTTGGTGAGCCCAAACGGGAGCCTGCGCCGAGCTCGGTATAGCCCGTGTGGCAACAGGTTGGGCGACGTCGGTCGTGCGAGCGCTCGAGGCGACACGCCAGGCTCTCTCAGCGAGCGCATGGCGAACGTGAAGCCAGGGTCCACGTCAAGGACTCCCTGTCCATGTGCCACCTCCTGCCGCACACTTGGCACCCCGGCTGGGTGCATCGTGGCGTCTGGCCGGGAGGGCACACGAGCAGGGTGCCCAAGGCCCTGTGCCTGCTGGTGGTGATGCCGATGCTGGTGGCGTCGGCGACGTGGTGGCGAGCCGTGGTGGCGCGGTCGGCGCGCGGCCCCACCAGCGCGTGGGGGTGACGAGCGTCCCCCTCCTGGTTCTTCAATTGAGAGTAGAGCCATGTCGTGGCTGGGCCGAGCGACACGAACTCTAGACTCCCAAACCAGATCACCATGGCGAACGGAAACGAAGGAGTGGGCGATGCCATCCGGAAAATGGCGGGAATCGGGCGAAAACACGCAGTTCCCCTACCTGGCGCGCCAACTGTCGGTGTTTCGTACCCCGGGGTATAACACCAACGAGTAAATTTCTATGCGTGCTCCTAATCCGGATGGTGATGCAAGATGGACACAAGCGTTTATCCTGGTTCAGGCAACGAATGCCCTACGTCCAGCAGTGGGGAGAGATTTGTATTATCTTGCACCGGGGTGCTTGTACAGGGGTGAGTACAAGGTAGTCCTGAGACTTAGTGAGTGAGTGTGAGTGAAGGCGTAATACGTCAAAACGTTGTCCTAGACTAGGTCCTGGCATCCCCTTTTATAGGCCAAGAGGAGGCTCAGGAGTACAGAGTAGATAGGGCTGTCGTGGGCGTGACGTCGAGGTACATGCGCCATGTCGAGTCGTCGAGACTGTAGACGCTCCCTTTGGTCGGGCTCGAGCCTGTAGCGGTATGGTCAATGATGGCCTGCTCGTCCTTCTCGGTCGTGGGCTGACGTAGTTGAGGTGCGGTGCTGGCGTGGCCGAGCACGTGCGTCCGGGAACCCCGCTGTATGGCCGTCGAGGTGGGAAAGACAGGACACTGCTTGCTCCGTACGCCAATCGCGTCTGCCGTCATTTCCTCGAGCGCCTGGAGGCCGGCTCGAGGGGTCGACGTCTCGTGCGATGGGACTGTGCAGCGGGTTAGACGGCGCGGAGAGTTGACAACGGTGTTCCGAGAGGGTGCCGCACATGGCATAGTGCCAGGTATGGTGCAATAGTGGCGCCTGCCATCCTCGAATCCAGGGGATGGGCAGCGTGATGGTGGAAATGACCGGCGTACGATCCACTATTGCGGGCCCTGTAGCCATGGAGTTAGGCGGGGCAGGCGTACTACGACGCTGTTTGAGCCCTGTAGCCATGTGCGTACCATGGTTGGCAATTATTGCAGGCATACTCGAGCGGTCGCTCGCTCGAGCGCTTTCCGCCACTGTCTCGAGCGGTCGTTCGTTCGAGTAGTTTCCGTTACCGTTTCGAACGGTCGCTCGCTCGAGCTGTTTCCGTACTTCTTCCTCTAGCGGGCAGGTGGTTGCTGCTCGAGCAAGTGGGTTTTGTGGCCTTGTGGGCCTAATTCGTACGCTGGCCCAACAGGAGTAGGATTTGGGATTTCCTCGGTTAATTCTTGGGAGAGTTAGAGGTGAAATGGGCTGGATTATTTTCCTCTAATCTACCTGATTTAGGACCCCCTAATCCAGGTACCCGACATAGGCCATGCGTGCTCCAGGGTCCTCCCCTTCCAAGGACAAGACGAGGTGGTGTTGCCGCCGCCCCAGCCGAGGTGCCCGACCTCGAGACCCGGGAAAGGCCCTCTTGGATCTTCCGATGCGCCATGGATGGAGGTGGAGTCGTCCCCCCGCATCAACCTTGGCCGAGGTGCCATCTCGAGGCCCAGGGAAGCTGAGGATGTGTGGCGCGTCGGATCCGGAGCCACGGCGGCGCGGAAGGGCCCGTCGTCGAAACCCTAGCCAAGGTCCCCTGACCTCAAGGCCAGGCTAGGCGACGCAGGCCCCCGGGGCGAAGATCCGGCTACGTGGGGCCGGATCTGGCCGCGCCGCCACCAGCCGGCCGCCGGCGCTGGAGGGGAGGAAAGGGGAGGGGAGAGCAGAGAAGGGTGCGGTGGAAACACGAGTGAGCCTAGTGAAGGTAGCTGGTCGGCACGGCCCGTCGCCGTCGCCGACACCCCAAGGGCCAGCCCCGTCCGTCACCCACCACCGCCTGTGGGGAGGATGGGTGTCGCTGCGCGCACCGCCAAAGCCCGCCGGCGTAGGAGGCCGCTGCCTCCATAGCACCGCTGAGGCGCCGCCACGGTGCAGGTGAGCTGAGGGGAGGGTCGGCCGGCCGGGCCCGTCGCTGCCACAGTCAACCCAAGGCCCAGGAGGGCCACCGTCGGCCAAACCAGCCAGCCCGGCCGCGAAGAGGCAAGATCTGGCTAAGGACGGGGCAGGTCTGCCACCCCGTCGGCCAGCCGGCGCCGGAGAGGAAAGGAGGAGGGCGAAGCCCTCCCCGCTGGCCACCGACGGTGGCGGCAAGGAGCAGCGATGGCAGCCCAGTCGACGGCGAGGAGGTGGTGCGAGAGGCGGCAGCGTGGGGGTCCTCAAGTCGCCTCCCGGGGGAGACGACGCGAGGGAGCGGGGGGTGCTTGTGTATATGAGCATCTACATCTGTAGTGGTAACATAAAAAAAAAACTTACTGTCAAGCTCCGGCGAAACTTCTAATGTTGACCACTTATTATACTGATGATCACTGAAGAATTATTTCTTGCTACAGTGATCTGCGCATTTGGACGGACTAATTTTCACTTTCACGCTGGAGTTTGGTTGTGGTGATTTCAGCTCGAACCAATAAATGTATGAACCAACTATAAAAAAGGGTACAACACCAAGAAATAACCTCTGGTGTGTCGTTAGTTCGATCGGTATTTTGTTTCAACGGAGGTCATCATGTTATTTATTTTCTACCTCAACAGTTAGTTCAATTTAGGTTTTAATATTCATTTTATGCTAAAATACAAGATACCCAATACCCAAGCGATTTTCACACAAAGTAAAAAGCTTGTTAAAAAACCATCTTGCACTCACCGGTCAAAAAGGAGAGTAGTTCAATTGTTATTTCCACTAGAGTAAAATGTACGGACGGCCCTTAAACTTGTGTCGTTGTGCCATTTAGGTCCACGAACTTGCAAACGCGAAGTCTGGGCCCTTAAACTTGTCCCACTGTGCCACTTAATTAGGTTCACGAACTTACAAATACAAAAACTTGGCACTTAAACTTGTCACGTTGTGCCACTTAGGTCCACAAACTTACAAACGCGAAATCTAGGCCCCTAAAGTGTCTAGTTGTGTCACTTAGGTCCAAAACCCCCTAAACAAATGCGATATTCTAACCTCGAGCTAAGTGGACTTACAAAACAGAACTGATAAAAATATATTTAGGGAATCTATAAAATGCCATATCTTAATTATTAATCTTAGTTATTAATTAGTTCTAAATTGGAAGTTCCACTTAGAAAAAATACTAGAATTTAATAAAGATAAAGTTATCTTGATATGCTTAACTAAATAAAATTCTTAAATAGAATTATAGAATTTATTGAACTTTCTTTTTATTTCACTAATTCGCAGATGGATTTTCTAATAGAATCTATTTCAAATTCTATATTAAATTTGATTTCAGATATTTTTAGTTTGATATATGTCTCGACGAATATCTAATACATAAAAAGAAGAATATATATGAATAATATAATAAAGAGAAAATGTCAATCTCTTGGCATTTTTATTTGATCAAATATATATATTTTTGAGATATTTTATTTTTATTTGTTAATAATTTAAGGATAAATAGTTCACTAAAGAGAAGATAGAATCGTAGCAAATGAAATTTCTAGTTCATCTTAGAAAAATAACGAATATCAAGCGTTATAGTATGATTTTGAATACTCTGAAAAGGAAGGAGGGAGGTGGGAGAGAGAAAAACTTTTGGATATATTCATTCTGATTGAATTGCAAATATTTCGATGATAAAATCAATTCAATTCTGCGTCCTCGCGTGCGGCTCACCTACGCTTAGCATCCACGCCGGCACAGCCACGTCGAACGAAATCGCAACCCAGGGATTTTGAACCTAAGTGGCACAACTAGATAAGTTTAGGGGCCCAGATTTCGTGTTTCCTAGCTCGTGGACCTAAGTGGCACAGCGAGAAAATTTTAAAGGCCCGGATTTCGCGTTTGCAAGTTCGTGTATCTAAGTGGCACAACGAGACAAGTTTAAAAGGCTAGATTTTATGTTTGTAAGTTCGTGTATCTAAGTGACACAACGAGACAAGTTTAAGGGCCATCCGTGCGTTTTACTCTTTCCACTATCTGATTTAGTTGACACCAAGTTTAAAAGGAATATTAATATTTCATGCTGAAAAGATGGGAGAGATAGGGTTAAACATCTAAAACAACTTATATATATTTTGGTATGAATTTTGGACTCTAGATTATATTTTAGGGTGGAGTGAGTAATCTTATGTAAGCAAATGGTGTCCAGTACTATGGGGCCGGGGGACACTTATAGGTCCTCTTTGTCCTTTTTAAACTTTTTCTGTTTTCTTTTTACTTTTCAGATTCCCTTTGAATTGTAGGAATGCACAAAGCGTAAAGACATATACAGAAACAAAAAACATAAAATTATGATACAAATCCATATGTAAAACAGAAAATGAAAAAAGTATAGGAATTTTGCTGCAGATGTTTAGACAAACCCCAAGAAACATATAGGAATCTACTTTTTTTGAGGGGAGACATAGGAATCTACTTGATCCTGCACAATAGGGGAACAAAGAGTTTAGAGTGGATTCTTTTTTTACTATACTTCTTCTCTAAAATTAATTGCAAAGAAAAATTTTCTCTTTTATTCCTTTGCCCCAATCCTTATTATAAACCAAAGAATGAACAACAAATTTTCTATAGAAATCCTCCTATGATTTTTCCTTTGCTTTCTCCACTAATACATAAAGCATAAACGACCTTTTGTCGATAGCCAAACATATCTGATCCCGCTTTAAAATTGCAACCGAGGCTAAAGAAAGATGTCAACCTTAATTAGTTTCGGTTTTGTAATTAATATATATATATAACTGGACTGCAGCTACACGTTGTGCTTCGGTGCCTGGATGGAGAAAAAGCCGACCAGCAGGACATTATGCAACGTGCGACACGCTTGCGAGCAGGACATTATGCAACGTGCGACACGCTTGCGCAGTGTGCAGAGACACAGCAACGTGCGGACAAGGGCAGAGGCGTGCATGGACCGCCGAGCGCCCTCGTCGTGCTATGCAACATTGACTAATTAATGTTTTCAAACTGTGACCGTTTGGTCTTTCATGTGGAAGTCTCCGTTGCTCTATACTATGTATACTATATGTACCCAGGTATGCACAACGACGTCGGCCTCTTTAGATTCCATGGTCTAAAGTTTAACTACTAATTTTAGTTCTTGAGGCAGGAAACAAGACATCTACAGTGTTGTTTAAGTGTAGATCACCTTACAAGAACTTTAGACCATAGAAATGCGCTAAATGATCTTAACTTTTAGTCCTCAATTTTAGTCACCAAACTTTAGACCAGAGAATGTGAATAGTCAGTTTGCTTCACAATTTAGGTATCCACAATCGCATTGTTTCAAAATTTGCATTTTCCATTCTCTCATATGTTCAGTTTCTTTTTTCTTCTTTGAGCAAACCTCAATCATCAGCATGACTGAAGGTTATGCATAACTAATAAGGAGTTTGTGTGCCGCTTAGACCAGTCTCAATGAAAGTTTTATGGACATTAAATATATTGACATGATATTATATTAATGACCTCACATTTGTATTTCTGTTGCTTCGGTAATAGAAATGGAGGGGGTCCTTCGGTTCAAAGAAAATATTATATTAATGACGAGAGAGATAATGATAGTTTCATGTCAGTAGGAGTTTATGCCACCAAATCATTCTGTGACAATAGGATATAATACCATGCACATTCTTTCATTGTAAGTGGAGTCAATTGTTCATAGCAGTAGGATGGGCCTATTTGGGTGAGCTCCACCGGTGAAAAAAAGGGATCAAAATATGGGATTCACCGTTGCTCAAAAAAATCTGGGATTTACCTAGATCCACCGTGGAGATCTGGGATTCACCATAGTGTTTGGTACAACCTATGCCCCCACTTCCCTCTCTAACTCATTGTCAACCTAGACCCACACATTAGGAGAAAAAGATAAAAAAAAATTGCACGGGTTCTTCCTCTTTAGCAAGAGGGTTGGCTAGGTCGGGGGCAGGCGCGGGGGCAATGTGTGCTCGGCCCATGGTGGCACCGGCGCGAGGAGGTGTTGGCAAGAAGCCAGGCAGATCAGCTGGCTCGCATTTGGCCGACCGAGAGGGTGGCATATGGCACAGTGGGGATCAAGACTGGCGGTGGAGCGTGGAGGCGCCAGAGACCAGTGATCGAGCCCACGGCCAGTGCTCACGGCCGGGCGGGCAGCCATGGCGAACTCAAGTCCAGTCTGCCGGCGGCAGCCAGGACTGCCTTGGAGGAGCGGTGGCGCATGCATGGTGAGGGCGGCGGCCAGACCCTCCATGGCGCTGTGGCAAGGTAAAATTCATAATAACCATCGAATTCAAAAAATTCACAATAACCATGGTAGTGCATGGTTCCTCTATGTCGTGAATCGTGATCCTCTTTGGTACACATTGAGTTCCCTGCCCATAAACCAGCATGCACCTTAGCAACACTAAACTTCGACAACAATGATCGTTAGCATGGTCTCCATAGATAATTTCACGTACCCTTACACAAGGAAACATTATAAGAGGATCGCCCCACCATTAGCAAGTGTCAAGTTTCAGTTGAAATGCGAACCATGGTGTTCTCATCATGGGCAGCGGCAGGCGGCAAGCAACCACAACATCTTTATTTGTTGCCTGCCTACCGCAATGACAATTTCAAATATATTTAGGCATATATATTTAGGCATAAATGAAACATATCTTTTATATCACGTTCCAGAAAATATATATATCGTTCCCATACAAACACATACACATATTCAATAAATACATTCACATAATGCTAAGCCATGCTATCTACTGTGATTACAGGTAAATCATTCATAACACTGAAATAGTACTTGAGACATTACAAAACAACACGTATCTATTATTGTGATTCCAAATTACATAAAGACAAGACAATATACCTGGCAGCAGGCAGCAGAAAAGACAGTCACAACACATGCGTGCCGTCCTTTGAGTATGAATATTACGTTGGCATATTTATTCACGAGTTGGTACGAAATATCTATATCTTATTACTAACTAAAACCCAGGATAGGAGCTTACAGAAACAACAATTAACAGAGAGACTTAACTGGCTCAAATCATTTTCATCCCCTAGCTAGAGCCCCTCGTCCCCATCCTCCATATCTCGAAAAGTTAGGAGAGATTCAAAGGGAGGAGGCTCTATTGTGGCGAAGGCACTAGGAGGACATGGGACAGGACGATAACATTCCTTGTTTGACAGGCAACACTCTAGTGGTGAGGCGCGGCTGTCTTTTATCATCAAATCCCTGGCGAAGGCTATGGTGGACACAGCATGTAGCGCCGTGATGACCAAGAGGATCAGAGTGAGGAGCAAGAGGAACGCAGGTGACCTACCGGCCATCCTGTTTGCTGCCGACGATTCTCCTCTCGCCGCCATATCCGACCGTGGGCTAAGTGGGTAATCTGGCAGGCACGGGTTTTGCTGGCTGGTGTGGCATGTATATATAGAGAGAAATTGAAGGCAGCGAGAACGTATATAGGCTTGCTCTGCTACTTGCCTAACGGTAACGACGCTGGCCATTTGGCTGTAGTGTTGGTCCCAGAATGATTCACAAAACATATTTTACTCTTGGCATAAATGGTCATTTCAAACGTGCACGAGAGGAGCCGGCGGCGGGCATGTCATGATCGCCGGGTGGGGAAGGGGAGGGGATGATGGGAGCTGGTGGTCTCGGTGGCTTGGCTCGTCGTGCTCGTCATTTTTTTCAATTTCAGAAACTACTTTACAGGCATGCAAGTGACCCGTCCGTGTTGGATGTCGGATGTGTTGACTGCCTTTGTGAAACTGGCCATCACTACCAGCAGTGGACAAGTGGCTAAGCAATGGTACACATGCATCACAATATATTATGACAATTTCAAGCACAAAACTCATGACCAGGATATTAACGACTGACGATCGAAGCGTAACTGGCTACCCTCCTTGATACGTGGTTTTTGAGTCACAAACCCTTGCCCCTATTTGTTGCGAGGGTGATTATATTACAGTTTGGAAGTAACTAATTTTTACGCGACCCATTGCCATCCTTAGTGAAAATGAAAATGTGAAAGGAATCGACTTGTAGGGGATTACTACGCTCGGCTCGATAACCGCTCTCGCCGCCGGGGCGGCCCCGCGCCTAGCGCCCGCCGTCCCGCTCCTCCCGCCGACGTCCCTCGCCGCCGTCCTTCGCCCGTCTTCGTCATCGTCGCCGCTCTCGATCCCCCTCCCCCGCCTTCCTCAGATCTCCGCGTTCCTCTCCGTCGGGCCTTCCTCTTCGTTGACGGGGGTGATCTTTGCCGAGCGCGATCCGGCGCTAGTGTCGCCATCGCTCTGGGATCTCCGTCGGGCCTTCCTCTTCGTTGACGGGGTCATCTTCGCCGAGCGCGATCCGGCGCTCGTGTCGCCATCGCTCTGGGATTGAGTGGTCTTCTCCTCAGATCTTCGTCGACGCCACTGCCTTAAAGGTCTTCGATCTCGTGTTCATTGCTGCGGGTCAGTCCTCTTTCCCCAACCCTGTTATTACTTCTTCCATAGAGCTCCATGGTCTGAATTTTAGGCCAGGACGGGTTGTCGAAGCTGAGATTCATAGAAAATTTGGCACTAGTGTTAGTCCAAACTCCATTCAATTGCAGCCTTTTTCTTTTGGTGGTTTCTTTTGGGCGATGTCGCTATCGCCTTACTACTCATTCTGTCGTTTAATTCTTCAGTCGGTTATTGGTGGTTTGCATCATAATTTTCATGTCTCATTTTTGTCTGATCGTGTCTTTAGTTTTCGGGTTTCTTCTCCTCAAGTGGGCTTTCATATTTTCAAATTGCGTGCTTTTGAATGCGCTCAATTTAAACTTTTCTTTCACCTCTGGAATGGTGGTGGACCTAATCACTTAATTGAATACCACAATTGGCTAGCTGAAGAATCTGCCTCTTGGAGTGATGTTGTGTGGCATCGATCCGTCAAAACTCAGGATCAATTGCTCACTGGGGCTAATGCTGTCCCCTTGAGGAATCCGAGATCCATCCCTTCCAATCTTTCAAACGGTAACATTAATTCGCGCCATGTTCTTCGCCCCTCTATCCGTTCAAATTTTAAACCCTCTATTCCTGAACTTTCGGCCTTCTTTCAAACTGCTGCCACTATCTCCAAACCCAAATCTTTTGGCCCACCAACCCAGCCTGCAGCTCTTGGCAAGCAGATGGCTTACAAAGCCCATTCGCGTCCTACTTGCTTGTGCTACTTGTCCTCCTCAGCCCACTCGCTCGGTTGGCTTCGGCCCAAAACCTTTTGCGCCTGGAATTTTGGGAAAGAGACCGGCCCGAATCACCCACCTCAACCCCGGCCCCATAGAAATAAACCCCGGCTCAACAACGCACCTACGAAACCCCCGCCTAGATCCTCACGATACTTTGCCCCTCGCCCAAACAGATTTCTCGCCCCTTCCAATTCTAGGCCACTGACTGGTGGACCCCGCCGGTGGATTTTTTTCCTCTTATGGAGCAGAGCCGAACCAAGTTACCAACTTGCCCCTGCCGCCCCCCAAAAATCAGTCCCATCAAGCCGCCCCTGGCAAATTAGTGCGCCTGACTTTTGAAAGCTCCGGTTTGGTTTTGGTAATTAATGACACTCAACGTTGCTAATGCTTTGCTCTAAGTATGGTTAGACACATAGCAACGTGACGATGGATGATGGAGCATGGCGATCACGGTGATGAACATGATGGATGTGATGTGATCGAGCTCCGACGGAGGCCCATGGAGATCAAGGCAAAGGTATACTTGATAGGGCTTTCCGGTTTAGTGGTCGAGACACTTAGCGAGTGTGACCACATTTAGGATCGATAACCGACTATCAAGAGGGGTTTCCTCGGTTCATTTGCGGTCCTAAGTGCCTCTAGTTGTGACTTTGCATGATGCATGAGAGGCTAACTAGAGTGCTAACACTTATCGACGTGGTCATGAGATGATACGCTAACTCCGGTGCTTGAGTTGTGATCTACTCTGTGGAGTTAGCACCTAAGACAAGTGGTTTGGACCTTGGATCGACGACGGTGCGACATCGAAGATCAAAACAACAAGTGGAGGAGTTCTCTGGGCGCCAGACGCAGGTGCCGGACGCCGGGCCAGGCGGGCCGGATGCGTCCGGTGCGTTGTGGGCTACCTCTGGCGGCTGGCAGGGCGTGGCTGAGCGCCGGATGCCGTGGAGGCGCGTCCGGCGGGCGCCGGACTCGCACCAGAAAGTTCTGGGGTGAGTGCCGCGCGCGCGCCAGGGATCGTCGGACGGGTCCGCCGGGGAGCGCCGGACGCGGCGGTGGGACGCGTGACGTCAGCATCATTTGAAGCCAACGGTCGACTGCGGCGGCGAGCGAGGAGGCGCCGGACGCGTCCGGCGGCCTCGACCAGACGCATACGGCGCGTGTTGTGGCTCCAGCCCGAGGGGGTAACGGCTCTATTTCGAGTGGGCTCTATAAATAGACCATTGGCCGGCCTTGGGCAGCTCTCTTCGCCATTTCTTCATACCTGAGCATACTTTGAGCAAGAGAGACACTCCCCCACTCATCTCTTTGATTCCTTTGCTAATCTTGAGAGAGATTTGAGTGAGAACAAGTGATTTGCATTGAGAGTTGCATCTAGAGGCACTTGTTCATCGAGTGAGCTACGGATTCTTGTTACTCTTCGGTGATTCCCGTCACCGTAGACGGTTTAGAGCAGCGGGTGGTGGTTGAGCTCGACTTGGTGATTGTTCGAGGCCACACCGGGTTCTTGTGAGGGGTTCTTGATCCTTCCCGCGGGAGTTCACGAAAGGATACTCTAGTGGATTGCTCGTGGCTTGTGGATCTTTGTCTTGTGTGGAGATTGCGGCTCCCCATTGGGGTCTTTGGCACCGAGCCAATTGAGCGGGCAACTCACCAAGCAAGTGCATCGCCACAACGAGGACTAGCTTGCCGGGAAGCAAGTGAACCTCGGTAAAAAATCATTGTGTCGATTTGTGATTGCCGGGGCTTCGACCTCCTTGTGCTTGTGCTTGAGCATCTCTAGGTGATTGGCTTCTACACCGATGATTGGCTATCTTCTACTCTTCGCGGCGGTATAAACTTCCATCATCTCTTTACTTTCCGCAAAGTAGAATTGCTTGTTGTGGTCGGTCGGGAACCACTCTTTGAGTAGTTTAAATCCCGTGGGTAGAATTACTTGTTGTGGTCGGTCGGGAACCACTCATTGTGTAGAGTAAATCCCGTGGGTAGAATTGTTTGGTCGGTATTGGTGAACTGACATTGTGTAGCTTGATCACCGTTGTTGAGTGTGCAATTTAATTGAGTAGCCTTGTTTTGGTTAGGGAGGCTTGCATAGAGTAGTCGAAGCATTAGCTTTGCACATTTGCCGCCTAGCTATCTAATTGGGTTGTCTAGTGTTCTTGCTAGAATTTTTATTAGACTATTCACCCCCCTCTAGCCATTGTGACCTTTCAACTTTGAAGATGACGACGGCGACGGCGAGGTGGCAACCTCGACGGCGACGACGTCGGTGAACACCGCCATTGCTGCTCCACCTGCTCGTCGCGACTCCAACTTCTCCTCCCTAGGTGAGTATGCGGCTGCCTGTCTCCAAGGTTCACAGATTCGTCTCCCAACGACTCATGTTCTTTGGCAAGATAACCCCACCCTTCCCAATCCCAATCTTCCGTAGTCGCAAATGGCGTTTTGCATGGTGGATCCTGCCCCGTTCATGCCCCCAGGAGCACAGCGTATGATGGTTCATGGGCACCCAGTCATGCGCCGTGTGATCACTGGCCATGTTGTTGAGCGCAACAATGACCTTGCCATTGCCAACTTCCTCTCGGCGCCGCAGGGTCACCTCAACTTTATGATGATCAGAGACCAAATTGAAGCTTTCCTCAATCAGCATCACATTGGCTATCTCTCCATCCAGCCATGCCCTTTTGGTCAGGCATATGTCTGATTCACTTCCATTTTTGAGAGGGACATGTTGGTTCATGCTGGGCCACAACAGATGGAGAATGGTGACTCTGTTTTCTTCACTCCACACAACCGTGCCTGGAACAATAGGACTGCTGTTATGACTCATGAGGTTTGGATCTTGCTGCTTGGCTTGAACCTTGATCTCTGGTCAGAGGCTCTCATTGAGAAAGCGGTGTCTTCTTTTGGTCGACTCTTGGTCTGGCAGGAAGACATGTTTCACATGGCCAGAGCTGTTGTGTGCATTAGAGTGTCAAGCCTAGAAGACATACCCTGGTTCTTTGTCTTTACAGAAGGCACTCAATTTGAATCAAACAGCTGGTGTGTGCAGTGTGAGATTCTTCAAGTTGCTATGCTAGGAGTTGGTCCCCAGGATGAAGATCATCCACCACCCAATGATGATGATTTCAACCCCAACCACTTTCACTTCCAAGGATTTGGTCAAGCTGTCAACATTCCTCCACCTATTGTGCCAGCTGTCCATCAGTTTGTTCCAAACCAGAACCTGCTTCAGGAACTTGGGATTCAGAACTGGCCTCAGGATGGGGAGGCTGTGCATGCTCCTCCTGAAATCATTCCTCAGCTAATCCTAATTCCCCAGCAAAACAATGATCATCCAGTGGAAGAGGTTATTCAAGCCCAGGATGTTGTTCATCCACCTCCTATTCCCCACCAAAATGAAAAAGTTCTTGCAATGGATGACTTGACAGAATCTTCAGATGATGAAATGCCACCTCTAATGGATGATGATGATGACATAGAAATGGCCCAACAACCAAATATGGAGAACCTGCAGCCCCTTGTTGTGGAGGAAGTGCAGTTAAATGAACTTGTCCCTTTTGAGGAATTGGCACCAAATCAAGATCAAGACTTTCAACTTGGGCCTGTTGGTATTCACCTTGGATTAGTACACACCTACTTTCAAGCTCCAGATCCAACACTGCACCTCAAATTTGGATTGTATGACCTATTCCAAATGTGTGCTCCAAATGAGCCCAGCCTCTTCCCTGCTGGCCCTATCCCTGAAGTTGGGCAGTAGCTCCTCCCAAGTACTTGTCCTGGCCCAACCATGAACAAATAGCCTGCTCTTCCTGATGATGATCTCCTCGATGCCAATGAGCCCTTCACTAGTGAAAGTAGTTCTTCTTTCAGCCCAAGCCCAGATGCTGTTAGATTGTGGGCAAAATTCTTCAGCAGTATTCATCAAACCCAGCTCAATGTCTTAGTCCCAACCTATTGGATGAATTTCTTCACCATGTTGCTGCTCAAAGAATCCTCCTTTGATTGGGCTAAGAATTTTTTGCAATCTCCTGCAGGGCAAATCAACTCTGGTGCTGCTGCTGAAAACTCAGGTTACTCCTTTTCAATTCCTAATTCTAGGCCCTCTGTCTCTATTTCTAAAATTTCTTGTTCTGAGGATAATGAAATCATACCCAGTGATTTGCCCAACTTTATAGGCCAGCTGGAACCTGATGATCAGGTAACCTCTGTTGACACCAGATGTGGCAAACGGGATTACCGCAAGCGGACGGGTAGTCAATGTAGCACTTCACCGGGAGTATTCCAGGTATCGTATTTTCCACAGGGAACGAGAAGTGGACTAACTAGGCCAAGGTATGCCGTCAGGCAATGATCAAGGGCTTAGGATGGGATAGAGAGGTAATTCTAGTATTTGGGTTCTAACCGAGTTATCTTAAGGATACGTGAGAGCTAACTCTATCTTTCTGCTGTGGCCGATGGGCGAGACAGGTTGCTAAATAACACCCCCTGAAGCGGCCACCAGTGCAGGCCTACAATCTAACCTAACAACACTCACAGGAGAACTCCAAGGTCCCAATGGAAGGCTGTCACACTTCACTCTGGGTGTTCCTGGGTGCAGCCAGACGTTCACACCGGCAGATCTAGTCTAGACACTGTGCCTACACTATCTCTACTACTCTAAACAGGGCTAAGGTTTAGAGCACTTCACTCAAGAGCCTAACATACGCTCGCTCAGGAGAGAGCAATGTGCCAGCAAAAAGGATGTATACTTACGATAAACTAAGACAGAAAGTAAATGCGAAAGTACTCGAGATGAAAACAACTAGAAAGTAAACTTACTAGAAGACAAGCATCCGCGAGGCGCTCTGGAAGAAGACTCCCGACAAAGGGACTCCTCCGTGGAACTCCTCACTCTCTTCCCTCTATTCTCACACTATAGCTAATAGAAGCTCTTCCTATGATACATGGTGCACTTTGGACTAAGCTCTAGGGGGGTATTTATAGGGGAGATGGAGTAGCCCCTACTCTAGTGCCACGTCAGCGATCCGCATGACATCACTTCTCTACCCTTGGATCAAACCGACTTGGAATGGACGTCTGGCAGCAGAGGACACGTGGAGGTCATGCAGGAAGTTGGTGGGAGGCAACCGACCTTCAATGGGCCCACATGTCATGGTCGGCCGACCTGGGGTTTGCCCTGGGGCTGACACGTGGCATCTTCTAGAAGGTCCAGGAGGTCGGTGGAGGCGGTCCGACAGTGGGTCCCACCAACCCTTGGTCGGCCGACCAGGGTCTGGTCAGGTGGGCCCACCAGCCTTGTTCCACCGATGTTCCTACGTGTCCTAGAGTGTGTTGCTTGCTCATTTGAAGTTTGGTCAAATTTGCTCCATTCACGCTTGTTCAGGCTTGATTAGTAGCTGTTTGTACCTGCATCCAAATAGTGACATGTACATGTGGAACCTAGTGAAATGCACCTATATCACTACTTGTTTGCTGGGTGTAACTTTAGAATGTGACTAATGTTGACGGCTTTCATGGGATGAAAATAGGGTCTAAATGTCGTCAACAAGATCCCCCACACTTAAGTCTTTGCTTGTCCTCAAGCAAAGTTTAGAGAGAAAGATATAATATGACATTGTTGAGATATCAGCAATTACTAAGTTTACTCAGGCAGAAATCATTCATGTGGGTTATGTGGTACTGTCTAACATAAATCCTTCAGTTGTTGAAACAAATGGAATAGTTCTCAAGGCACAGTTCTCTACTTATTTCATATCCTTAGTACTTAGAGTTTTTTTTATAAATTTTTGAAAAGAAAGCACATGTGTCATTCCTACTCCTCATAAGATATCTCTGGTCACTCAAGTGGTGTATGAATCCTAACCAAGGCACATCATGTACTTGCCTTTGAAAACATCCTATCTCTAATAAGGCTTTATATGGAGCTTGAATAGGTATGTCAAGGAATAGCATACTTGCAGTGCATATGTTGTCTTAGTTAAGAAAGAAAAGTCTTGGACCACAGCAGAGACTCATCATACCCCCAGATCAAGATGTAAAGTGGATTGAAAGAATGTAATGGATGATGAAAAGGAATTGGATGTATGGAGGATGAGGTTGCTCTTTCTTTTGATGCTATCTCTCTTTCTACTTCTATTGAGACAAGGCTAGCTCTTTCTTATCAATCTCTTTTTTTTCTTTTTTTTTTGCTCTATCTCAATAGATGCCTAGCCTTTTTGGGATGTGTCTCACCTAACAAATGATAACTTGAGAGAGAGTTTCTGACTTTGGAGCATGGAGCAACCTATATGATGGAGATGGTGTGTACTTCCAGTGTAGAAGTAGCACAAGAATGGTGGTATGAATGATGATGCGTGCCCCCAGGGTAGGAGTAGCATAATGATAGTAGTGAGGTGCATACTCTCAGGGTAAGAGTAGCATGTTTGCGTGCTTCCGGATCAGTAACAGCATATTTGGGTGGTAAGTGGAACTTGATCTTGGGGCCATGACAAACCTCTAACACAGGTTCTACAAGTCTTAACCAAACTCACTGCAAGCAAGTAGCTTATGTAGAAGGCTTTTGGATATTTAATGTATATGGCCGTGGTGGGCATTTCAACACTATTGAGGAGTAGTGACACTATGGTTTTATGACATTTTTCAAAGATAAACCTCTAAGTACTTTAGATAGAAAGGTATGAAGCATGAGCCGAGAATTATATCACATTCATCAACAACCTAGTCAATATGATGATCCTATCATGAATTTTTGGCCCACAAGCATGATCATGTGCAGGAGTAAAGATTAGCAAAACTTCTATCTCTAAATGTCATAGATTAAAGCAATTGTTAAGTTTTAGATGCAAGTCTTCATTTTATTTTTATTTAAAGCCAATAAGTAAAAAGAATAAGGAAAACTGAAAGAAAGAGAAAGGAGTAGGAGGGACATACCAGACAGCGAAGTGTTTGCTGCGTAGAGGCTGGCTGTCAGTGTTTCGTACCCCGGGGGGTTTCACACCAACAAGTATATTTCTAAGCATGCTCCCTAATCCGGATGGTGATGCAAGAAGAACACAAAAATTTATCCTGGTTCGGGCAAAGGAGGCCCTACGTCCAGCGGGGAGGGGGAGATTTTGTATTATCTTGCACCGAAGTGCTTGTACAGGGGTGAGTACAAGAGTGTCTTGGGACTTAGCGCGTGGCGTTGTGTGTGTGTGGTAGCTGTGAAAGCCTGTCTACGTGAAGGCATGAAAGCGTGCCCTAAACTAGGCCCTGGCGTCCCCTTTTATAGGCCAAGGGGAGGCTCAGGGTCACATGAGAAATAGGGCGGTCGTAAGCATGACGTCGAGGTACGGGCGTCGGGTCGAGTCGCCGGAACTGTGGACGCCTTCCTTAAGCCGGTTTGAGCCTGTGGATCCATGCTTTTATCCGGTTCGAGCCTGTAGCAGCATGGGCAATGATGTCCTACCTGTCCTTGCCTGACGCAAGCTGACGCATTCGAGGTGTGGGCGATGATGGCTTGCCCGGGAACTCCGTCGAGCGGCTGTCGAGGTGGGATGGACGGGTCACTGCGCGCCCCGTACTCCGGTCATGTCCACCATCATTCTTCGAGCGGCTGGAGGCCGCCCTGAGGGGTCGAGGACCCGAGCGATGGGACTGAGCGGCGGTTTTAGTGGTACGGAGAGTTGACAATGGTGTTTGAAGGGGGTGCCGTACGTGGCACAGTGCGTGGCATGGTGTCACAGTGGCGCCTGCCATCCTCAAATCTGGGGCATGGGCAGCGTAATGGTGGAAGTGACTGGTGTACGATCCACTATTACGGGCCCTGTAGCCATGGAGTTAGGCGGGGTTGGTGTACTGAGGCACTGTTTCGAGCCCTGTAGCCATGCGCGCGCCCTGAAAAAGCAATCATGGGAGGCGGACTCGAGCGGTTGCTCGCTCGAGCGGTTTCCGCCACCGTCTCGAGCGGTCACTCGCTCGAGCGGTTTCCGTCACCGTCTCGAGCGCTCGCTCGGTCGAGCGGTTTCCGTCACCTTTCCTCGAGCAGCCGAGCGGCTGCGTCTCGAGTCGGCGGGTCTTGTGGCTTTGTTGGGCCTAATCTTGGGCCGGCCCATCATGAGGAGAATTGAGGATTTCTCTAGTTGGTTTTTGGGATTTAGGGAGAAGCAAGGCTGGTTTGCTCACTTCTAATCCACCTAGTTTAGGACCCCCTAATCTAGGTACCCGACAATAGCCCCCGAGCCCTTGCCTGATTGTGAAGAACTTCAGGCAAGGGATCATGAAGTGGAGTTGAAGTACCTAGACTTAGGGTTATGCTGTCCTATCTTGAGGGGTTGATTTCTCGTTTTTCCATGGGGGGCGCGCGAGCGTCCCCCGCGGGGGTAGCCCCCGAGGCCCCAGAGGAATGAGGCATTCCTCTGGGGGCTTTGAAATGAGCTGTTTCGCGCAGGAGTACTGTTAACTGGAGTTGTAGCGCCCGAGGCAGGAGTCCTCCTATGATTCCTCGAGCCCCCGAGTGCTTCCTGTTCTTCCCTTGTCGAGGGATTTCGTTTTACGTGACTTGAGCCCCCGAGCCTCGAAATGCTGGGGCTCCCGTGATCGTGATGAACGATCAAAAGGAGCTCGAGGCTCATACGGAGTCCGAGGAGCGCCGGCAGTGGCTCGAGAACACCCTGCGGGTCGCCCTGACGCTTGTCTCTGAGGATATGCCCCGACTGGCCGCCGTAAGTATTCTCGAGCGTAGTTGTTTTTCTGAACTGTCATAGTCTATGTCCTGACTTTTCTTTTTCGTGGTTTAGTCGGTGCAGAGCCACTCCTACGCCAAGTCCGTCCACCTCCACGCCCTCCATGAGAGCGAGAAAGAGATCAGGCGGCTCGTGCGTCTGGGTCAGAATGCCGAAGTGGAGCTGCACCGATCCGCCCGGCTTCTCCGAGAGGCTAACACCGCGCTGGACGCCATCAAAGAGGATGCCCAGAAGGCCCAGGACGAGCTTGCTCGAGCTGCGCAGGAGGCGGAGACAGCTCGACTGGAGAATGAGCGGCTGAAGGGGATCGCCGACCAGCTCAAGAAGGACGCGGCTACGGTGTCCACGGGCTTCAAGGTCAAGTGCCAACAAGTGGAGCAGCTCGAGAAGGAGAAGGCCGCGGTCGAGAGGGAGAAGGCTACCATCGAGAAGGAGAAGGCCGTGGCCGAGAGCTACACAAAGGACCTGCAGGCGGCCATCTCGCGAGAGACTGCTCTGAAGGTCGAGGAGAAGCGGCGGGCGGACGACTTCCAGGCAGAGGCGGCCAATCTTCGTCAGAAGGTGACGGAGAAAGACCTTGCCATCCAAGGCGCCGGCCAAGCCCTCGAGGAGTTGCGGGTGGAGAAGCGCGATCTCGGCCGCGCGCTCAAGTCGAAGGAGGCCGAGCTCTCGAGGGCACTCGAGCGTGAATAGGGGCTTTCGACCCGCTGCACCAGTAAGTACTCGAGGTGCCGACGTAACCTTTCTATGTGTGACTCTTGTGTGTCGTTCGAGCACTTAATCTTTGGCGTCCTTTCTCAGCTCTAGAGGTGGACCTGGCGACGGCGCGTGAGGACGCAAGGTTGGCCTACGTGTTGCTCGATGGCGAGATCTCGGCCAAGTCCCACATCACCAGCGCCATCGACACCCTCAGCGCTAACTGGGGCTTCGCGCCCGTGGTGGACATCGAGGGGCCGGACGCCGGCCGTGGCTACGCCAGCCGAGTCATCGAGTTCGACACTTCTCTGTGGGACCGTGTCTGGGAGGCCCTTGTCTTCACCGCGCGTCGGACACTGGCCATCTTCTACTCTGGGTTTGCTCTCTCGAGGGAGGAAACTCAGGCCGGGATGAAGGCCGTCTCCAGCGGCTTTACCTACACCGAGGACAAGCAGGAGGGGGGCGTAAACCCCCGGATCGAGCAGCTCAAGGTCGACGCCGAGGAGCCTGGGGCGCGTCTTGCCGAGAGCTTCGAGCCTGAAGTCCTTCCTCCTGATGTGCAGTAGCTTTTAGCCGGCCTGCGAGCCAAGATTTGGGCAACGAGGCCCTTGTAAGAAAAATATTCTGGTCGTGAAGTGGCCCAAGTGGCCTTTAAACATTATGTTTATGGTTCATGCAATATGTTTTAATTCTTTTCTGCGTTTTTGAACTTTCCTTTGTTCTTTGCCTAGAGTTCTCTCTTTTTGGCTAAGTGTTAGCATCGCGCTTCGAATGCCTCGAGGGGAGATGAGTTAGAGTTCCGTAGCTCGGGAGCGTAGGGAACCTTGTGCTCGATCGTCCCAGCTCTAGGAGCTCGAGGCGATGCTCGTCCTTAGTTTTTTGAGAGAGTTTCGAGGCGAGAAGGAAAAAGAAAGTGTCGAGCGCTTTCTGGAAAGACTACGGGTGTTTTTTCGAGGACTTCAGGGGGGCCCCCTGGTCTAGCCCCCGAGGGGGCTTGACTTTGTGAAGACAAAGTCGAGCCCACCTTGTATACGAACGAAAAAGGTATGAAGCTAGTTTGCAAAGCCTTTATTCATTCATACTAGCGGTACATTTATACGGAAGAATGTACAAGGCATCAAGGCCTAAGGAAAAAAGCGACGTAGCTGTTCGATGTTCCACGCGTTGGTGAGGATCGAGCCGTCCTCATCAGCCAGCTTGTAGGTTCCTGGTTTCAGCACTTCGACTACGATGAACGGGCCTTCCCAGGGGGGAGTGAGCTTGTGGCGCCCCTTGTTGTCTTGGCGTCGACGGAGTATGAGGTCGCCGACCTCGAAATCCCTTTTCCACACGTTCTTCTCGTGGTATTGCCGCAACTTCTGCTGGTAACGCACGGAGGGTAGGAGCACCATGTCTCGAGTTTCTTCGACCTGGTCGACGACATTAGCTAGCCTTTCCTCGTTGGTTTGCTCGTTGTAGGCCTTGAGTCGAGGGGATCCGTATTTGAGGTCAGTGGGGAGGATGGCCTCTGACCCATAGACCAGGAAAAACGGAGTGAACCCAGTGGCTCAGCTCTCAGTCGTTCGCAGACTCCACAGAACTGATGGGAGCTCGGCCACCCATTTCTTGCCGTGCTTGTTGAGGCGGTCGAAGATCCTTGGCTTTAGCCCCTGCAAAATCATGCCGTTGGCGCGTTCGACTTGGCCATTGGTTCGAGGGTGGGCAACTGCCGACCAGTTCACACGGATGTGGTGCCGATCGCAGAAATCCAAGAATTTTTTGCCCGTCGGTGAAGAACTCGACCGCTCGCTCCGAGCGGATGTTGGTGATGGGCTTGGCCTCGATCCACTTGGTGAATTTATCAATGGCGACGAGCAAGTGGGTGTAGCCTCCTGTCGTTTTCTTGAGGGGCCCGACCAGATCGAGCCCCCAGACCGCAAATGGCCATGTGAGTGGGATCATCTGGAGCGCATGTGCCGGGAGGTGAGTTTGCTTGGCGTAGAACTGGCACCCTTCACACGCTCGAACGAGGTTGATGGCGTCAGCGGTAGCCGTGGGCCAATAGAAGCCTCGACGGAAAGCGTTTCCGACAAGGGTCCTCGGCGCAGCGTGGTGGCCACAAGCCCTCGAGTGCATGTCCCTGAGTAATTTTCTACCCTCCTCGAGCAAGATGCATCGTTGGAGTATGCCAGTCGGGCTGCATCAGTAGAGCTTTTTGTCGTCTCCGTAGAGGACGTATGTTTTGGCTCGTGGAGCTAGGCTTCTTGCTTCTGTTCGATCCTCAGGTAGTTCTCCTCGAATAAGGTATTCGAGGAAGGGCGCACGCCAATCCGTGGGTGGGCTCGAGGACCCGTCGATCTCCATGACCTCAGCCCCCGTCGAAGGGAGCGCAGTTGTAGGAGCGGGCTCGACGGGCGACTCGAGGCCAGCCCCCGAGTCCCATTTTACGGATGGCTTGTGTAGATCTTTTGAGAAGACGTCTAGGGGAACCGTCGCTCGAGATGACGCGATCTTGGCCAGCTCATCCGCAGCTTCATTGAAGCGTCGCGGGACGTGGTTGAGCTCGAGGCCGTGGAAGTTTGCTTCTAACTTGCGCACCTCATTGCAGTATGCTTCCATTTTTCGTCATGGCAGCTCGAGGCTTTCATCACTTGGTCGATGACAAGCTGCGAGTCACCTCGAGCGTCGAGGCGTCGAACCCCGAGCTCGATAGCGATACGCAACCCGGTAACGAGCGCCTCATACTCTGCCATGTTGTTTGAGGCCGCGAAGTGGATCCGAACTACGTAGCGCATGTGTTCTCCACGGGGCGAAATGAAGAGTAGGCCCGCGCCTGCCCCTGTTTTCATGAGCGACCCGTCGAAATACATGGTCCACAGCTCGGCTTGGATCTGTGTTGGGGGGAGTTGGACGTCGGTCCACTCATCGACAAAATCAGCCAACACTTGGGATTTTATAGCTTTTCGTGGGGCGTAAGTGATGGTCTCGCCCATGAGCTCGACCGACCACTTAGCGATCCGACCTACTACTTCCCGGTTCTGGATGATCTCCCCGAGCGGAAATGATGAGACCACAGTCACCGGGTGGCTAAGAAAGTAGTGCTGGAGTTTTCGACGCGTGAGCACGATCGCGTAGAGCAGCTTTTGGATTTGGGGGTATCGAGTCTTGGCATCCGAGAGCACCTCACTAACAAAGTAAACCGGCCGTTGGACGGGGAGTGCGTGCCCCTCTTCCTGCCTCTCAACCACTATGACTGCGCTAACCACCTGAGTGGTTGCGGCAATGTAGAGGAGGAGTGGCTCGGCGGGTTTATCCGGTGTAGCTGGTCGAGGTGGCACGAGCACGGGAGGGGAGGTGAGCATGCTCTTCAGCCTCGAGAGGGCTTCCTCCACCTCGGGTGTCCACGCAAAGTGCTCGGATTTTTTGAGGAGTCGATACAAAGGCAAGGCTTTCTCTCCCAAGCGAGGTATGAATCGGCTAAGGGCGGCTAGGCACCCTATGATTTTTTGCACTCCTTTCAGGTCTCGAATTGGCCCCATTCTCATGATGGCCGTGACCTTCTCAGGATTGGCCTCGATCCCGCGCTGGGAGACGATGTAGCCTAGCAACATGCCTCGAGGTACACCAAAGACACACTTTTCAGGGTTCCATTTGATGTTCTTGGCCTCAAGGCACCTGAACGTCAACTTGAGGTCCTCGACAAGGTTTTCGACCTTACGCGTTTTGACAACGATGTCATCTACATACGCCTCGACCGTTTCTCCTATGTGTTTTCCAAAAACATGAAGCATGCAGCGCTGATATGTAGCCCCGGCATTTCGAAGGCCGAAGGGCATCGTGACATAACAGTACATGCCCACAGGGGTGATGAATGAAGTCGCGAGCTGGTCGGACTCCTTCATTTTGATTTGGTGATAGCCAGAGTAAGCATCGAGAAAAGAAAGTACTTCACAACCCGCAGTGGAATCAACGATTTGATCTATTCGAGGCAAAGAAAATGGAACTTTGGGACATGCTTTATTTAAACTAGTGTAGTCTACGCACATCCTCATTTTCCCATTCTTTTTCTCTACTAACACAGGATTAGCTAACCACTCGGGATGATGTACCTCCTTGATGAATCCGGCCTTCTCAAGCTTCTCGATCTCCTCGTGGATGATCCTGCGCTTCTCCTCGTCGAAGCGGCGCAGGCGTTGCTGATAGGTCTCGAACCGGGACGGATCTCCAAGGCGTGCTCGGCGACATCCCTCGGTATGCCAGGCAAGTCCGAGGGACTCCACGCAAACATATCAGCGTTTGTGCGGAGAAAGTCGACGAGCACTGCTTCCTGATCAGTGCCTTCTCGTTCGAGGAGCTCGGATCGAGCGGGATCTTCTTGGTGTCCTCGGCGGGCTCGAAATTGCCGGCCTGCCGCTTGGGCGCTGGTGCGGCGGCCTCGGCTGCCAGGCAATCGAGCGTCTTGGCTAGCTCCTTGGACGCTGTCAGGGATTCCCCGTACTCGACGCATTCCACATCACAGCAGTATGCGTGCTCGTACGTGGAGTCGACAGTGATGATCCCTTTGGGCCCCGGCATCTTGAGCTTGAGGTAGGCGTAGTTGGGGATCGCCATGAACTGGGCGTAGCACGGGCGGCCCAGGATGGCGTGGTAAGTCCCCTCGAAACCAGGTACGTCAAAAGTAAGGACCTCTCAACGGAAGTTCGAGCGCAAGCCAAAGTAGACGGGGAGGTCGATGCGGCCGATCGTGAGCGCCTTCTTGCCGGGGACGACACCGTGGAAGCCCCCAGCGCTCGGCTTGAGCTGCGCCCTCGTGATGCCGAGCAGCGTGAGTGTTTCCATGTAAATGATGTTGAGGCTACTGCCTCCATCCATGAGGACCTTGGTGAAGCGGGCGTCGAGGATGATCGGGTCGACGACGAGGGGGTAGGCGCCCGGGTTGGTGACGTGGTCCGGATGGTCGTCACGATCGAATGTGATGGGCGCATCCGACCAGTCAAGGAATCGAGTAGAGGCGGGCTTCACAGAGAAGACCTCCCTACGTTCCTGCTTCCGCTCCCGGCGCGTCATCTGGGTAGTAGGGCCGCCGTAGATCATGTAGCAATTGGCAATGGGCGGGAACCCATTGTCTTCGTTGTCATTGGCCCGGTCGTCACCGTCCTTATCCTTTTTGTCATCGTCCTTGCCAATACCGAACCTCTTGAAGTAGCCTCGAAGCATACGGCAGTCCTCGAGGTTATGCTTGGCCGGCTCTTTATGGTACGGGCATGGCTGTTTCAGCATCTTGTCGAAGATGGCCCCATCTGGAGGGGGTCGAGGCTTCTTGCGCTCGGCCGCAGCGACCTCGTCCTCGACGACCACGCGCTTGCCTTGCTGATTGCCCTTCTTCTTCTTCCCATTCTTCTTCTGGCCCTTGCTCGTGCCCTCCCCGTCGTCGGGCGGCGGCTTGGGCTTGCTCCCGTCCCCGCCAAAGAATGCTCCCACGGCCTCGTCGCCGGCGGCGTAATCGGCGACGACGTCCATGAGCTCATCGACGGTTTTTGGGCAGTTGCGCCCGAGCTCCCGCACGAGCTCTTTGCACGTGGTGCCCGAGATGAACGCTAGGATGACGTCGTGGTCGGGGATGTGCGGCAGCTCGGTGCGCAGTTTGGAGAAGCGTCGAGCAAAGTCTCGGAGAGACTCCCCGGTATGCTGCTTGCAGTTCCGGAGGTCCCACGAGTTGCCAGGTCGAATATAGGTGCCCTTAAAGTTCCCCTCGAAAATCCGGACCAGATCGGTCCAGTCGTAGATCTGATTAGGGGGGAGCTCCTCGAGCCATCGTCGAGCGGTATCAGAGAGAAACAGAGGGAGTTGGTGTATGATTGCCTTATCCTCTCGAGCCCTTCCCAGCTGGCAGGCCAGCCGGAAGTCGGCAAGCCAGTGTTCTGGCTTGGTTTCCCCGTTATATTTGGCCAAGCTCGTGGGAGGTCGAAACGGGTTGGGCAGCGGCGTGTTGTGGATGGCTCGGCCGAAGACTCGAGGGCCCGGCGGCTCGGGAGCTGCGGTCCCTCGTCGGGCCGTCGTAGCACCCTCCTCGATGGGCGTTGTAGCCACGGTCCTCAGCTCCCGCGGCCTTGCGCCGTCGGTTGTCGTTGATGTCGTGATGCGCATCTTGAGGCTCGCAGTTGTCTAGGATGTGATCACGGACGGGGGCCCTACCAGCTCGAGGGAGTGCCTCTTGGTGGACCGAGCCCTCTCGCTCGTGCCGTGGCGGGTTGGCCGGCTGTTCTGACTCTGCCTCGCGCAATCTCGAGGCCGAGCTCTCGGCTTGCTAGGCGGCCGCGACTTGGAGGAGTCTCTGGACCTCATCCCGTATCCGCAATGCCTGCGGATTCGAGGGCGCGGGCATGTCTCGCAGTAGCATGGCAGCTACGAGGACATTCTGGCTTGCTCGTGGGAAGCGGGCTGCCTCGATTGGTGCTTCTGGCCGCCCGTCGTTGACGATGCGGTCGAAGACACCCCGTGCCTTTCCTCGAGCACCAGGAGCTCGAGGTGGAGGGAGTTGGTTCTACTCAAGGACTCGCTTGAGCAGCTCCAGGTTTGCGCGCTCGGCGTCCATCTTGGCCTCGATTTCCCGGAGCTGAGCCCATTGTGCGGCCCGGGCGTCCTCTTCAGGTCATGGGTTGACGTGTCCTTGCGGTCGTTCCTCGTGGGGGGGAATCACCTGCAAGGCTCCTGCGGCCGGCGTTCCAACTGCCGGCGTTCCGGCTGGCCGGTTGGCTGCGGCGGCGTCGTCTCTGGTTTCTGAATCTGACGGGACGTCATCTTCAAGGTGAAAACACTCACGAGCCGGGTCATAGCACCCTGAATCTGAGTCATCGGAGTCAGGGTCGGTGCCAGACGGTGTCCAAGGCCTCCCCGTGCTCTCCTCCTCGATCCAACGGCGCATATTCCCGATCATTACGCTGCGTTGCGTGCCAGGTGCCCTGTCGAACCCGCGGTCCACCGATGCTGGCCACACGATTTCCACGTTCATGGCGGCGCGCAGGAGGGGGCCAGGGCTCTCCTCTTGCAGCCCCATAGCTGACTGGATCTCGTTGGCGTACGTGGTGGCGGCGTTGGTGAGTCCGAAAGGGAGCCTGCGACGAGCTCGATAGAGCCCGTGCGGCAAGAAGTTGGGCGACGTCGGCCGTGCGCGCGCTCGAGGTGCCACGCCGGGCTCTCTCGGCGAACGCATGGCGAACATGAAGTCGGGGTTTGCATCGAGAGCCACCTGCCTACGTGCCACCCCCTGTCGTGCGCTTGGCATCCCAGCTGGGTGTGCTATGGCGTCCGGCTGGGATGGCACGTGAGTGGCGTGCTCAGGACCCTGCGTGGGCAGGCGATGAAACTGGTGGTGGTGGCGCCTGCGCCTCGGCGGCGAGCCGTGATGGTGTGGCCTGCGCACAACTCCGCCAGCGTGTGGGGGTGAAGTACGCCCCCCGCTTGGTTCACCGATCGAGAGCAGAGCCATGTCATAGCCCGTACCGAGCGACACGAACTCCAAACTCCCAAACCAGATCACCGTGGCGAACGAAAGCGATGAAGTGGGAGATGCCATCCGGAAAATGGCGGGAAATCGAGCGAAAACACGCAGTACCCCTACCTGGTGCGCCAACTGTCGGTGTTTCGTACCCCGGGGGGTTTCACACCAAGAAGTATATTTCTAAGCGTGCTCCCTAATCCGGATGGTGATGCAAGAAGAACACAAAGATTTATCCTGGTTCGGGCAAAGGAGGCCCTACGTCCAGTGGGGAGGGGGAGATTTTGTATTATCTTGCACCGAAGTGCTTGTACAGGGGTGAGTACAAGGGTGTCTTTGGACTTAGCGCGTGGCGTTGTGTGTGTGTGGTAGCTGTGAAAGCCTGTCTATGTGAAGGCATGAAAGCGTGCCCTAAACTAGGCCCTGGCGTCCCCTTTCATAGGCCAAGGGGAGGCTCAGGGTCACATGAGAAATAGGGCGGTCGTAAGCATGACGTCGAGGTACGGGCGTCGGGTCGAGTCGCCGGAACTGTGGACGCCTTCCTTAATCCGGTTCGAGCCTGTGGATCCATGCTTTTATCCGGTTCGAGCCTATAGCAGCGTGGGCAATGATGTCCTGCCTGTCCTTGCCCGACGCAAGCTGACGCATTCGAGGTGTGGGCAATGATGGCCTGCCTGTCCTTGCCTGACGCAAGCTGACGCATTCGAGGTGTGGGCGATGATGGCTTGCCCGGAACTCCGTCGAGCGGCTGTCGACGTGGGATGGACGGGTCACTGCGCGCCCCATACTTCGGTCATGTCCACCATCATTCTTTGAGCGGCTGGAGGCCGCCCTGAGGGGTCGAGGACCCGAGCGATGGGACTGAGCGGCGGTTTTAGTGGTACGGAGAGTTGACAATGGCATTTGAAGGGGGTGCCGTACGTGGCACAGTGCGTGGCATGGTGTCACAGTGGCGCCTGCCATCCTCGAATCCGGGGCATGGGCAGCGTAATGGTGGAAGTGACTGGTGTACGATCCACTATTACGGGCCCTGTAGCCATGGAGTTAGGCGGGGTTGGTGTACTGAGGCACTGTTTCGAGCCCTGTAGCCATGCGCGTGCACTGAAAAAGCAATCATGGGATGCGGACTCGAGCGGTTGCTCGCTCGAGCGGTTTCCGCCACCGTCTCGAGCGGTCGCTCGCTCGAGCGGTTTCCATCACCGTCTCGAGCGCTCGCTCGCTCGAGCGGTTTCCGTCACCTTTCCTCGAGCGGCCGAGCGGCTGCGTCTCGAGTCGGCGGGTCTTGTGGCTTTGTTGGGCATGATCGTGGGCCGGCCCATCATGAGGAGAATTGAGGATTTCTCTAGTTGGTTTTTGGGATTTAGGGAGAAGCAAGGCTGGTTTGCTCACTTCTAATCCACCTAGTTTAGGACCCCCTAATCTAGGTACCCGACACTGGCTGGTGGGCCAGGGGCCAACAGGTCAGGTCGGCCGACCTGAACCTGGGCTCCGTGGCCTGGATTCCGACTCCACTCGATCTGCTGATTGGTGCGGTGTACTTGGTTTGCCAAGTTGGCACGAAGTCCAGGTCGACCGACCGGTTGTTTGGGTCACCCTTCGTCGTGTCAACTTGCAGGACCTTCAGTACCTCGAATCCGTGCCTATTTCACAATTTTTTTCGTGTTTCTGGGGAGTCGGCAGACTCCCCCACACTTGGCCTTTGTGCACTATGAAAATGACACAGCGAAACAAAGTGAAAAGTACATACCCTGCTGGTGGCAAAGTGCACCAACAGGGTTAAACAATCTTTTTATTTCTTTTCAAATCCTCTTTTTCTATTATAAAATCAAATTTCTAGGCACTATTACAAATTGTAGGAAATTAAAATTCGAAAAGGGAAATAACTAAGGAATTTAAAATAAAAGTGCCTAGTCTTCTAAAAACTACTTTATTCTAAGGAGAGGGGATCTCTAGCAGATCCTCCCTGCCGATTGCCCTTGCAATCCTCTTGACCTTCGCATTGTTGCTAATGCGTAGGTCACGGAATGCATCCAACATATCCATGTGGGCAATCCGATATTCTGCCATGGTCTCCATGAGGGTTTCATTCTTCTCCCTTAGGTTCGCCGTGACACGGAGAAGTCTCTCCACGTCGCTCGTTCCTTCCTCCCCCTCAAACTGCCCAGGTGGGCCTCTGATGGTAGGTGGAGACATGTGCCTACGAACGGAGGCGCTGGTGGAGTCGTTCGACTCCCTCAGTGCCATCCGCTCGTCGGAGTCCAATGGTGGGATGAGGGTCTTCCTCATCCCCGGTCCCGCTCCCTTGATCCGGCGGAAGTGAGGCGTGTGAGACGGCTCGAAGCTCGAGCTGCCCCCGGTGTTGGCGGAGACGACGATCGGGGCTTCCCGAGCCCCTATAGGCGACTTGTCCTTCAACGCCAATTGACCCATGGTGGGTCGCCTTGGCATGGTGGATCTCGCGGGGGATTTCCCGAGAGTCCTCTTGGGAGTCAGCGAGCGCGACGAAGGTCCCGACTGGGCAGGACGCTGGGGAGTGGTCGGGCGACCACGCCTTGGGTCGGTCGACCCAAAATGTTGGTCGGCCGACCAGGGGTTTTTCCCCAGCAGCCCTCCAGTCGGTGGCACCATGGCCAGAGGCTCTGCCTCCATCACGTGCACCGCCAAGGCGCGTTCCATGTCGGTAGTGAGTGATCGCGGAGGCATGGGTGAATCTGGGCGAGGGATGATTTGGTGGTTTCTCGTTGGTGGTGCCTTGGCAAGGTGGAGAGTGATCAAGGATGGCTCAAGGGGGCAATGGAGGTGATGAACTCGGGCTAGAAGGCTGTGGGAAGAGAGGAGAGTCCTAGGGGGCTTTTAAAGACAAGGTTGAGGAGGAGGGTTCAGTGATTTTTGAAGGGATTCGAAAGGGAGCGTCCTGGGGGACGTCTCTCCACCGTTCCTGCTCCTCCGCCGAGTTCGAATCGTCAAAAAGCCTGGTCGGCCGACCGGCGAATTTTCGCCGTTCGAGTTCAAATTTGAACTACAGGCTCCCCTAGCCGTTCCAAACATTTCTGCGAATTCAAATCACGAAAATGCTGGTCGGTCGACCGGACCCTGGTTGGGTCTAGTCGACCAAGTGTTGGCAAATCTTAGCATATGCAAATAACATCGCAAGCGCACGAAGTACCATTGTAGCTTTCACCCGGGAGTATTCCAAGGTATCGTATTTATCCACAGGGAACGTGAAGTGTTCTAATCTAAAGCCAGGTAGTCCAAGGTTGGTGAAGGAAAGATAGATAGGTCCTTGGATAGTGGACTAAGGTTCTATAGATAACTGAGCAAAGAGCGATCACTAAAGCCTCTACTTCGGGCGCCTGGGACTACCCCACTCAAGAGAGCAGGCCAGCCCACTCCTAGGTCCTACAGAGCAGAACTAACGTGGTGGAATACGTAGGCCGGATAGGGCTGTCACCACCTGCCAGCTACCACTGTGATCCGTTGAACTGAATGCAGACCAGGGTAATCAATAGTCTAGACCCCACATCTACACTATCAATCACTACTCTACCCCGTGCACAAAGTAAAGCACTCACACTAATATATACTAAGCAGTAAGTAAATACTGAATAATAAATACTAAGCAGTAAGCAAGGAACAAAGTAAAGACTTTAATAATATAACTGAATGCTCAATTAAATATTCGAACCTGAGCTGAACTTACAAGTCCTGGAGAGGAAGAAGGCAGGAGAGACTCCGACACACCCGGATCTCCTCCCGAACTCGCCTCTCTACAACTGGAGGAGAAACTCCGCTAGAGGGACACTACTACTGATAATGAGGAGTATAATATGTGTAGGTGTGTGTTACAAATGAGGTAGAGGGGGTATTTATAGTGGAGAGGTGGAGTAGGTGGAGTAGGGGCTACTCCACCGCCACGTCATCGATCCGTGTGACCCTCCACCATGCGCCGTTGGATCCACCGACCTCCAAACCGACTTGAATGGACGTCGTGATGACTCCGCCAACGTCGGTGGGATGCAACCGACCAAAGGTGGGCCCACATCCCAGGTCGGCCGACCTGGGTTTGACTACCAGGTGGGCCCCACCAACCTTCTAGAAGATCCTGAGGTCGGTGGGATGCTTGGCAAGGTGAAATCCCACCAAAGTCCGGTCGGCCGACCGGACTTCTGTCACGTGGGCCCACTAGCCTTGCTCTACTGCTGTCCCCACATGTCATAGAGTGTGTCTCCCAGATTTGAGCTCATTTGGACTCTTGGTTGCTTCCATGTGGACCTATGGATCCATGTGGTACGATATTGGTCTTTGCGAGGAAGAACACTTGTGATCCAAAGGTGGCACTTGCTTGGGACTGTATTGGGGTGACTCTGGTGTTCTGGTAGTGTCTGAGATGGTCCCAAAGCTTGGTCGGTCGACCTACCTTTGGTGGAACCAAATGGCCATCTTTTGCAACCATGCAATTCTAAGCACAATGGTGGTATTGGACCCACAAATGTCAGGTCGGCCGACCTGACCCTTGTGCTCATATTTTGCACACTTCCTTCAGAGGTCAGGACATTGATGAATGTGAAGTTGGTTTGTCCATTGGCCATCTTGGTTGGTGGTTCTATCTTCATTTGGAGCTTCCGGACACTGGGAAGTACCTGTTTTGAGTGCTGCACCCAAATACTGACATGTACATGTGGAACCAAGTTATTTGTACCTATGTCACTACTTGTTTGGTGGTTTCCTTCCAGAAAGAACACTTTGTTGATAGTTGTAATGGGGTAAAAACTTGCAATAATTACTGTCAACAAGATCCCCCAAGCTTCCCGAGCAAACAACCAGACTTGGCTTTGGTGGATTAGGTGTTATCACTAAGTTAACATCTCAATAGTACTAAGTGCACAAAGAAAGAACTTCACTTTGAATGGAAAAATTAGCAATGCTAACGCACCAATATTACTCTAGCACTCATGGGGCTTATGGCATTAACTTGGTCTTGGGATGTTGGAAGACAGAACAGCATTGACTAGAGCATCTACTTTTCTCATTCTTTTAGCAAGTTTCATGCCAGAGGTTTTTGATAAGTTTTTCAAAAGAAGTATTAATGTTCCTCAAATGGTTTCTCTCAAGTCACTCAAGTGGTGTATGAATCCTGACCAAGGCATATCATGTGTTTGCCTTTCAAAAACATCCTACCTCTAATAAGGCTTTATGTGGAGCTTAAGTAGGTATGTCAAGGAACAGCATACTTGCAATACATATGTTGTCTAGTTAAGAAAACTTGGACCACAGAACAGACTCGTCATACTCCTAGATCAAGATGTAAAATAATATGAAATGAATGAAGGAATGTGATGGATGGTAAGGTAATGGAGGAAAGGTAGATGTATGATGGATGAGGTTGCTCCTTTATTTGATTCTATCTCTCTTTCTACTTCTATTGAGACAAGGCTAGCTCTCTCTTTCTCTCTCTTTTTTTTCTTTTCTTTTTCTTTCTTTTCTTTTCTTTTTTTTTTTTCTTTTCTTTTTTTTTCTTTTCTTTTTTTTTTGGATTTATCTCAATAGATTCCTAGCCTTTTTGGGATGTGTCTCACCTAACAAATGATAACTGAGAGAGAATTTCTAACTTTGGAGCATGGAGCAACCTATATGATGGAAATGGTAAAGGTGCGTACTTCCAGGGTAGAAGCAGCACAAGAATGGTGATATGGATGATGATGCGTGCTCCCAGGGTAGGAGTAGCATAATAATGGTGGTAAGATGCGTACTCCCAGGGTAGGAGTAGCGTAATAATGGTGGTATGAGAATGCGTACTCCCAGTGTAGGAGTAGCATAAGAATGGTTGCGTACTTCCGGATTAGAAGCAACATATTTGGTGGTATGTGGATCTTGATCTTAGGGGCATGAAAAACCTCTAACACAGGTTTTACATGTCTTAACCAAACTCAATGCAAGCAAGTAGCTTATGTAGAAGGCTCTTTGGATATATAAGTATATATGGCCGTGGTAGGAAATTCAACACCATTGAGGAACAATTAAGTTTTTTTTATTTTCAAAATAAATTCTCTGGCAATCATGCGTGCTTAGAACAATAGTATAGAGCTCTTATCTCAACTATATCATATCTCACAACAACTTAGACTTTGTTATAGCACTTGCAACCCACTAAGTGATCAAGTTTATGATGGTTTAAAAATGCTAAGTGATCCATGCTTAGAGAAATACTAAGTTGTGAACTAGCACTAGTGAAATATTAACTAGCAATTTCATCATCATTTTCATAGGAAGAATAGCACATATGAAGCATGAGGGAGATCGATAAGAATTATAATCAAATTTTTTTTTATTTATAATGCAATAAAGTAAATAAAAGAAATGCAAGATAGAAGACTTACCTTAGTGGGGGAGAGAATCTCCCCCAAGCTTGGCTCTTGCTCACTGTGATGGCGGGTAGAGTTGGAACCATGCGTTCCATCAGCTCGCATTCTTCACTTCTATTGCCTCCGTCTTTGGTTGGCGCTTGCCATGCCCCATGGGCAAGGAGTGCAAGCTCCTGATGTGTGCTCATGACGGGAGGCATTCCCATGGACCCCATGTCCCTGGAGTTCACCTATTCGTCCCCAGAAAAGGGGTTTTCCCAAACCTTCACTATTAGAGGTGGGCGAAGCTCATAGCGATCAGCCAGAATGGCTTTGAATGATTTAGGTAGCTCTAAACTATCGCCCTTTGGGGCACCATATTCAAAAAGGGGTTGGTTTGTGGTATGAATAATGGAAGGGGTAGAGGATGGATGAATGGTTTGATGAACTACTGGACCACTAGGTTCCAGATCAAGAACAGCTACCGTTCCCCGGCAACGGCGCCAGAAAGCTTGTTGGCAAATCTTAGCGTATGCAAATAACATCGCAAGCGCACGAAGTACCATTGTAGCTTTCACCCGGGAGTATTCCAAGGTATCGTATTTATCCACAGGGAACGTGAAGTGTTCTAATCTAAAGCCAGGTAGTCCAAGGTTGGTGAAGGAAAGATAGATAGGTCCTTGGATAGTGGACTAAGGTTCTATATATAACTGAGCAAAGAGCGATCACTAAAGCCTCTACTTCGGGCGTCTGGGATCACCCCACTCAAGAGAGTAGGCCAGCCCACTCCTAGGTCCTACAGAGCAGAACTAACGTGGTGGAATACGTAGGCCGGACAGGGCTATCACCACCTGCCGGCTACCACTGCGATCCGTTGAACTGAATGCAGACCAGGGTAATCAATAGTCTAGACTCCACGTCCACACTATCAATCACTACTCTACCCCGTGCACAAAGTAAAGCGCTCACACTAATATATACTAAGCAGTAAGTAAATACTGAATAATAAATACTAAGCAGTAAGCAAGGAACAAAGTAAAGACTTTAATAATATAACTGAATGCTCAATTAAATATTCGAACTTGAGCTGAACTTACAAGACCTGGAGAGGAAGAAGGCAGGAGAGACTCTGACACGCCCGGATCTCCTCCCGAACTCGCCTCTCTACAACTGGAGGAGAAACTCCGCCAGAGGGACACTACTACTAATAATGAGGAGTATAATATGTGTAGGTGTGTGTTACAAATAAGGTAGAGGGGGTATTTATAGTGGAGAGGTGGAGTAGGGGCTACTCCACCGCCACGTCATCGATCCGTGTGCCCCTCCACCATGCGCCGTTGGATCCACCGACCTCCAAACCGACTTGAATGGACGTCAGGGATGACCTGCCAACGTCGGTGGGATGCAACCGACCAAAGGTGGGCCCACATCCCAGGTCGGCCGACCTGGGTTTGACTGCCAGGTGGGCCCCACCAACCTTCTAGAAGATCCTGAGGTCGGTGGGATGCTTGGCAAGGTGAAATCCCACCAAAGTCCGGTCGGTCGACCGGACTTCTATCACGTGGGCCCACCAGCCTTGCTCCACTGCTGTCCCCACATGTCATAGAGTGTGTCTCCCAGATTTGAGCTCATTTGGACTCTTGGTTGCTTCCATGTGGACCTATGGATCCATGTGGTACGATATTGGTCTTTGTGAGGAAGAACACTTATGATCCAAAGGTGGCACTTGCTTAGGACTGTATTGGGGTGACTCTGGTGTTCTGGCAGTGTCTGAGATGGTCCCAAACTTGGTCGGTCGACCTACCTTTGGTGGAACCAAATGGCCATCTTTTGCAACCATGCAATTCTAAGCACAATGGTGGTATTGGACCCACAAATGTCAGGTCGGCCGACCTGACCCTTGTGCTCACATTTTGCACACTTCCTTCAGAGGTCAGGACATTGATGAATGTGAAGTGGGTTTGTCCATTGGCCATCTTGGTTGGTGGTTCTATCTTCATTTGGAGCTTCCGACACCGGGAAGTACTGTTTTGAGTGCTGCACCCAAATACTGACATGTACATGTGGAACCAAGTTATTTGTACCTATGTCACTACTTGTTTGGTGGTTTCCTTCCAGAAAGAACACTTTGTTGATAGTTGTAATGGGGTAAAAACTTGCAATAATTACTGTCAACACCAGGCTGAGGTCCTGGTTTGGCTGCACCACCCTGGGTCCGAGTGGGTGCCAAATCAGGTCGGTCGACCTACACTTGGTTCCTAGGGACTAGCAAATTGGCATACAGTTTCAGAAATGTAAAGTATTAAAGCTAGCATGTCAATGAAGTAAACATGTAGATTTTAGTGATTAGGATGTAAGGTAAAATCTATCATGTCTAATACTTCTTGTACGGAATCATGTTCATAAAAGAGTTTAAGGCGATGGCCATTTACCTTGATGACGTTGCCGTCGTCGTCCTGCAGCATCACAGCTCCATGCGTCGCGGCGTCGACCACCAGGTACGGGCCTTCCCATTTGCTTCTTAACTTTCCATGGCCAAAACATTTGACCCTGGAGTTGAACATGAGTACCTTGTTCCCCGGATGGAACTCTTTTTGCTTGATTCGCTTATCATGCCATCTTTTGGTTTTCTCCTTCTAAATTCTGGCATTGTGATAAGCTCGTTCTCTCCATTCCTCCAACTCTGAGATCTGGATCTTCCGATGTTTGCCGGCTGAGGGCAGATCCATATTCCACCTCTTTATGGCCCAATGTGCCCTATGCTCCAGCTCGACGGGCAACTGGCATGTCTTTCCGTATACAAGCTGGTATGGGGTCATACCAATAGGAGTCTTGTATGCGGTCCGGTATGCCCAGAGTGCATCAGAAAGTCTATATTTCAATGCCGATCCCATCTCATTGATAGTCTTCTGTAGAATATTCTTGATTTGCTTGTTCGAAGTTTCTACTTGTCCGCTTGTCTGGGGGTGGTATGGTGTACCCACATTGTGCCTTATCCCCATTCCCTTCAGAAACTCGTGGAATCTCTTGTCAATGAAGTGGCTGCCTCCGTCACTGATGACTAGCCTTGGGGTGCCAAATCTTGGGAGGATGGTGTCATGAAACATTGCCTTGGCGTGCTTTGAGTCTGCTGACTTACACGACATTGCTTCGACCCACTTGGATACATAGTCCACTGCCACCAGTATGTATTCATATCCTTGTGATGGTGGGAATGGACCCATGTAATCTATCCCCCAGACATCAAAGAGTTCCACTTGAAGGTTGTTTGTGAGGGGCATGGCGTCACGGGTATTGATATTCCTGTGTCGTTGGCACCTCTCACACCTTCTGATGAAGTCCTTGGTGTCACCATATATGGCAGGCCAGTAGAATCCACTTTGCCAGATCTTGGCATGGGTTCTGAATGCACCATAATGGCCTCCATATTTAGCCCCATGGCATTTACTGATAATCTGGATGCCTTCTTCTGTTGGAACACACCGCCTCAGCACCCCATCTTGGCAGACCCTGTAGAGGTAAGGGTCGTCCCATAGATGTGCCTTGCTCTCCTTGATCAGCTTCTTCTTATCTACCCCCGGTGGTACATAGCCAGAGACCATGTAGTTGACGATATTTGAGTACCAAGGGTGAGCAGCTGACACCTTGAGAAGTGTGTCATCCCGAAGATAATCGTTGATAGGCAAATTCTGTTTGTCTTCAACCTGCATACTAGAAAGGTGGTCTGCGACCGAGTTTTCTACTCCCTTTTTATCTTTTATTTCTAAGTCAAATTCTTGGAGTAGCAAGATCCACCTTATTAATCTTGGTTTAGCATCTTTCTTAGTGAATAAATATTTCAGAGCAGCGTGATCGGTGTAAATGATTACTTTTGCTCCTACCAGATAAGACCTAAACTTGTCTATAGCAAACACTACGGCCAACAGCTCTTTTTCAGTGGTTGCATAGTTTAGCTGAGCTCCGATTAGTGTTTTACTAGCATAACAGATAGCATGATGCTTTTTATCTCTACTCTGTCCTAAGATAGCCCCTACAGCATAATCACTAACATCACACATTATCTCAAAGTGGAGCGACCAATCAGGGGGTTGTATGATTGGCGCAGAGACAAGTGCTTTCTTTAGGTAGTAAAATGCATCTAAGCACTCATCATTAAAATTAAAGGGTGCGACTTTAGCTAGCAGGTTTGTTAAAGGCCTAGCGATTTGCGAAAAATCTTGTATAAACCTTCTATAAAAACCAGCGTGACCAAGGAAACTGCGCACTCCTCTAACGTTCGTGGGAGGTGGGAGCTGTTCTATGACCTCTATCTTAGCTTTATCTACCTCTATTCCACGCTCGGACACTCTATGTCCTAACACTATCCCTTCCCTAACCATGAAGTGACATTTTTCCCAGTTTAGGATCAAGTGTTTTTCTTCGCATCTTTGTAAGACGCGTTCCAGGTTCTCAAGACATCCGTCAAAAGTCTTGCCATAGATGGAGAAGTCGTCCATGAAGACTTCCGTGATTTCTTCAATCATGTCTGAGAAAATGGACATCATGCACCTTTGGAAGGAAGCGGGAGCATTGCATAGGCCAAAAGACATTCGCCTATATGCATATGTCCCGTAAGGGCATGTAAATGTCGTCTTACTTTGGTCGTTGGGATGGATTGGGATTTGATGATAACCTGAATACCCGTCAAGGAAACAGAAGAAAGAGTGTTTCGCCACCGTTCCAGCATCTCATCGATGAATGGTAACGGAAAGTGATCTTTCTTTGTAGCCTTGTTGAGTTTTCGGTAATCTATGCACATCCTCCATCCCGTGATGGTTCGTTGTGGGATAAGTTCGTTATTGTCATTTTTAACGACCGTCATTCCTCCTTTCTTAGGTACTACTTGTACGGGGCTGACCCACTCACTATTTGGAATAGGGTAGATTATGCCCGCGTGCAAGAGCTTCAAGACCTCCTTCTTTACTACTTCTCTCATCGCATTATTTAGCCTCCTCTGAGGCTCTCTCGAGGGTATAGCTTCGGGTTCTATTGGGATGCGATGCGTGCAAAGAGCGGGGCTAATCCCCTTAAGATCTTGGAGGGAGTACCCTAAGACAGAGCGATACTTCTCTAGTACGGCTATGAGTCTAGTGGTCTCCTCTTCTGAGAGTTGATCACTAATAATGATAGGTTTGTCTCTATCGCCGTTAAGGAAGGCATACTTAAGCCCAGAAGGAAGTGGCTTAAGTTCTATGGAGGGTTTAGGTTGTGGTTCGGATTCATCTAGCTCTAATGGCTCATCTAAGTCAGGGTTTGTTTCTGGCTCTTCGATGTAATCCTCAGTCTCCTCTTCTACATCAGGCATTGATGCCTCTACATGGGCTGCCACCATTACCCCCTCTATTGGGTCAATTTTGGGATGTGGTTCTGATTTGTTATTAACTGAACCGACAAAGGGGACCGAAAGGTTTGTGCTTTTCCCGAGTTGACCCTTAATGTACCCGCTCTAAAAGCCATTCAGAAATCTGAGGAGCGGGTACCCAATTAACAAGTCAATGTCCTCTACATCAAAGATGTAGAAATTTAGGAGGACATTTACTTTGTTAATGGTGATTGGTATGTTTCGTGCAAGACCACAACTCTTGACTAGTTCCCCAGACGGTATCTTGAGGAATTTGTCATTAGGAGTTAACGTTTCCTCACCGAGGAGTGTTAGTGCTAAGGTTTTAGACATTACATTTGCTCCTACGGCTGGGTCGTAAAGAGATTCGATAGAGATCCTACCTATGGTACAGGGAATGGTTGCGAAACAGGATAGAAGTCTGATGATATCAGACGACACCTCTGATTCTTTCAGCCGTTCGCTGCTCATGATAGACATGAGCTCTTGGGCAGTTGCCTTAAGGTAAGAGGCCTCTAAGCGTGAAGAGATGTGCCTATTTGGGTCTCTATTCGGTTTCTTTTGCACGAGTTGTTTCGAGACATTGCCAAAATCGGCAAAAAGGTTTGTCTCGATGTTCAAGGGATATTCCAAGGGGTGAATTACTTCTTCCCCTGGAGGTGTTTGTGGTTCAGGCTCGTCAGCTTGGGTTGTGGTATTGGCTGTCGAGGTTTCATCCCTAGGGGTTTGGTCTTCCTCAGGGGCTTCACTATGATCATCTGTGTAGGGGGTGTTGTCTAGTATGGTTGCTAGGACTACCTTACCCTCACTAATGGGTAAATGAAGGAATGCTCCCTTCGAGGCTAGATCAAGCAATTGTGCAAAACTTTGCCTAAGGCCGAGATAAAAGTGTTGCATTAGTGTTGGCTCGGGTATGGCTAAGTTTGGACCAGAGGACATTAAGTCCATGATTCGTGTCCATGCCGCACCTAGAGATTCCTTCTCTTCTTGTTTGAAGTTTAGGATATCTCTGCGGAGACGGGCTACATGGGAGATAGGGAAATAGGTAAGGCAAAATTTGGCTTGTAGCTTCTCCCACTCTCCGTCTACACTACCTACGTAACGAGAGTACCAGCGTCTAGCTTTTTCCATTAAAGAGAATGGAAAGAGCTTCCACTTAAGGGTAACTCGTCTCATCCCTTGGATGTGAATGCACGAGCAAAGTTGCTCGAAATCACGTAGGTGGGTGTAAGGGTTTTCATCTCCTTCTCCTGAAAAGGGATTATCCTGAACCATCGCTATGAGACTCGGGCGAAGTTCATAGCGGGCGGCTAAAATAGCCTGAGAAGAACTAGGCGGCTCCAACTCAGCGCCGTTGGAGCCGCATAATCAAAAAGGGTTGTTTGATCCATTGGATAGGTAAAAAGGATTCTAATCTAACAAGGATAATTTGACGACTATGGCTCTAGCTAACCAGCTACCGTTCCCCGGCAACGGCGCCAGAAATGCTTGTTGACACCAGATGTGGCAAACGGGATTACCACAAGCGGACGGGTAGTCAATGTAGCACTTCACCGGGAGTATTCCAGGTATCGTATTTTCCACAGGGAACGAGAAGTGGACTAACTAGGCCAAGGTATGCCATCAGGCAATGATCAAGGGCTTAGGATGGGATAGAGAGGTAATTCTAGTATTTGGGTTCTAATCTAGTTATCTTAAGGATACATGAGAGCTAACTCTATCTTTCTGGCGCAGCCGATGGGCGAGACAAAGGTTGCTAAATAACACCCCCGAAGCGGCCACCGGTGCGGGCCTACAATCTAACCTAACAACACTCACAGAGAACTCCAAGGTCCCAACGGAAGGCATCACACTTCACTCGGGCGTTCCTCGGGTGTAGCCGGCGACGTTCACACCGGCAGATCTAGTCTAGACACCGCGCCTACACTATCTCTACTACTCTAAACAGGGCCAAGGTTTAGAGCACTTCACTCAAGAGCCTAACATACACTCGCTCAGGAGAGAGCAATGTGCCAGCAGAAAGGATGTATACTTACGATAAACTAAGACAGAAAGTAAATACTGAAAGTACTCAGATGAAAACAACTAGAAAGTAAACTTACTAGAAGACAAGCATCCGCTGAGGCGCTCCCGGAAGAAGACTCCGACAGTAGGGACTCCTCCGCCGGAACTCCTCACTCTCTTCCCTCTATTCTCACACTATAGCTAATAGAAGCTCTTCCTATGATACATGGTGCACTTTGGACTAAGCTCTAGGGGGTATTTATAGGGGAGATGGAGTAGCCCCTACTCTAGTGCCACGTCAGCGATCCGCGTGACATCACTTCTCCACCCTTGGATCAAACCGACTTGGAATGGACGTCTGGCAGCAGAGGACACGTGGAGGTCATGCAGGAAGTCGGTGGGAGGCAACCGACCTTCAATGGGCCCACATGTCATGGTCGGCCGACCTGGGGTTTGCCCTGGGGCTGACACGTGGCATCTTCTAGAAGGTCCAGGAGGTCGGTGGAGCTGGTCTGACAGGTGGGTCCCACCAACCCTTGGTCGGCCGACCAGGGTCTGGTCAGGTGGGCCCACCAGCCTTGTTCCACCGATGTTCCTATGTGTCCTGGAGTGTGTTGCTTGCTCATTTGAAGTTTGGTCAAATTTGCTCCATTCACGCTTGTTCAGGCTTGATTAGTAGCTGTTTGTACCTGCATCCAAATAGTGACATGTACATGTGGAACCAAGTGAAATGCACCTATATCACTACTTGTTTGCTGGGTGTAACTTTAGAATGTGACTAATGTTGACGGCTTTCATGGGATGAAAACAGGGTCTAAATGCCGTCAACAACCTCCTCTGAAGCCCCTGCAATGCAAGCTGATACTTCACCTACTAGGACCGAGAACCAATCCACACCCCCCACCAAGCTTGCTCCCTCCTCCCCTCCTCGGGCTACAAAAGGTAAGCATCTCCATATCTCTAATGATGGCCTACGGCGCAGCCGTAGGTTGCATAATGTTAACAAAGGCTTCAAATCACCTTCATGTCGTGAAAAATGATGTCTATATTGTGTTTCTGAACCTTCTGAGCTCTCTTCTTCTGTAGTTCGTGAACTGGGCACCTCCTTCTGCAATCTCAAGCTAGACCAAGTAGCACAAGAGAAGTTGCTGTCCAAGCCCACCCCCAAGACCCGTGCAGTTGGCCGGCCCAGAAAGGCCAAGGAGAATGATGCCCAAGACCCTTCTCTGGACAAGACTGATGGGCCAAAGGGCCACAAGTCCAAGAAGTGACTCTTTCTTCACTCTTTTAGTTATCTAATTGAGTCTCTTTTGCTTCCAATCCAGTTAGTTCATAAATGACAGTAAAACTTTGGAAAGTCTTATGTTGGAATATTCGTGGGATAAACTCGGAGAAGAAATGGAATGCCATCAGGGATAGAGTGGCAGAAACCTCCTGTGATGTAATTTGTCTCCAGGAGACTAAGTGTGATGCTTTTGATCAAACCTTTTTAAGACTCTTTTTCCCTCCCATGTTTGACTCTTTCAACTTTGTACCTTCCATTGGTGCTTCTGGAGGTACCATAGTTGTTTGGAAGAGTTCTGTTTTTCATGGACAATGTATCTTCCAAAATGAGTATGCTGCCTCAATTTTGTTTTCCTCGGTCCATGATAATTCGTGTTGGATTATGGCAAATATTTATGCACCTTGTACTGATCAAGGCAAATCAGCTTTCATCAACTGGTTTAAACACATTTCCATGCCTGAGACAATAGATTGGCTTGTCGTAGGAGACTTTAATCTTTATAGAAATCCTGAAGATAGAAACCGTGCAGGTGCCAATTACCCAAATATGCTTATGTTCAATGATGCTATTAGCTCTCTTGGCCTAGTTGAGCTTCCTCTTAAAGGTCAACGCTTCACTTGGACCAATAAACAAGATCCACCTCTCTTAGAACGCTTAGATTGGTTTTTCACTTCAGCGAGTTGGACTACCTCCTATCCCAACACTGTTGTCTCTACTCTCACCATGGAAACTTCTGATCACGTCCCCTGTCTAATTTCTATCTCTACCTCCATACCTAAAGGTTCCATTTTTAGATGTGAAAATTTTTGGCTTGATCACGATGATTTCATCAATCAAGTCCAAAATGGTTGGTTCTCTCCTTCTTTCCAGTCAGATTCTGCTAAAAACATCACAGCTAGATTCAAAAACCTGAGAGGAGCTCTTAGAACTTGGAGACAATCCATTTCTAACCTTAGTATCACTATCCAAAATGTCAAATTAATTCTCTCTCTACTAAATTTCTTAGAAGAATCTAGGGATTTGAGCCTTGTGGAATGGAATTTTAGAAAAATTCTAGAAGAAAAGCTCATCTCCCTTCTTCAACAACAAAGGACATATTGGAAGCAAAGAGGGTCCATTAAATGGATCACTCTAGGTGATGCCAACATTAAGTTCTTCCATGCAAATGCCACAACAACTTTCAGAAGAAATCATATAACCCAACTTGTGGATAATAATGGGGTAGTCCTCACTGATCATCAAGACAAAGCCAATCTCATTTGCCTCACTTTCAAAGAAAGATTAGGATCTTCCACTTTCACATCTATAGGTTTTGATCTTTCTAATTTTCTTTCCCCACACCCTAATCTTAATCCACTCATTCAACCTTTCTCTAAAACTGAAATTGATTTGGTAATTAAAGCTCTGCCCTCTGATAAATCCCCAGGTCCTGATGGGTTCAACACCGACTTTGTTAAAAAATGTTGGCCTATAATCTGCACTGACTTTTACAACCTTTGTGATGACTTCTTCTCTGATAGTTCCTCTCTATGTCTGCAAAGTATCAATGGATCATATATTACCCTAATTCCTAAGAAGGATGATGCCATCAAAGTTGGGGATTTTAGACCAATCTCTTTATTAAATTGCTCAATCAAAATCCTAACAAAACTTCTAGCTAATAGGCTACAGCTTTCTTTGCCTGACCTTCTCCATAAGAATCAATATGGTTTTATTAAGAAAAGGACCATACAAGACTACATTGCTTGGGCACTTGAATATTTACATTCTTGCAAACAATCCAAAAAAGAACTCTTGATTCTAAAGTTGGACTTTGAAAAAACTTTTGATAAAGTTGAACATGAGTTTATGATCCAAATAATGCAACACAAGGGCTTTTCCCCAAATGGATTCAGTGGATGAAATCAATTTTTAACTCAGGTACCTCTTCGGTTATTCTTAATGGTTTGCCTGGCAAGGTTTTCCATTGTAAAAGAGGGGTGAGGCGGGGTGACCCTCTCTCCCCCTTCTTTTTGTTTTAGCAAATGATTTTCTTCAAACCCTTCTAAACCATGCCAAAAGTTCTGGTTCCTTAACTCTTCCTATTAACATTCATGACCAAGACTTTCCAATCTTACAATATGCCGATGACACTCTCATCTTCTTGAAAGCTTGCCCCAATGAGCTGAACCACCTAAAAGATATCCTCTCTTCTTTTGCTGAATCTTCTGGTTTAAAAGTGAACTATAGTAAATCTTTGATGGTACCTCTTAATGTCCCTCCAGATCAAGCCTCTACTTTGACTGCTGTGTTAGGTTGCACTTTAGGAACCCTACCTTTTACTTATCTAGGATTGCCTTTGACTCTAACTAAGCCCTATGTTGCTGACTTCTGGCCTTTGTCCACTAAGTGTGAAAGGAGATTGGTTGCCTTCTCTTCTTTTCTAAATGAAGCTGGTAGACTGCAACTCACAAATGCAGTTCTAACAGCTTTACCTATGTTTGCTATGTGCAGCTACCTTCTTCCTAAAGTGATTATAGATCAAATTGATAAGTTTAGGCGCCATTGTCTTTGGCGGGGATCAAACATTAACTCTAAGAAGCCCCCAAAAGCAGCCTGGCCTGTGTGTTGCCTACCCAAAGCAGAAGGTGGCCTTGGTATCCTAAACATTAGGACCCAAAATAAAAGTCACCTAATCAAGCATCTACATAAATTCTTTAATCATGATTCCACCCCCTGGGTCACTCTTGTTTGGGACAAGTACTACACAGGCACCAAACTCCCTGTCACTGAAACTAACTTCGGGGGATCGTTTTGGTGGCGTGATATCCTTAAATTGTTAGACAACTTCAAACACTTAGCTTCGATAAATATTAATAATGGTTTATCTTGTCTTTTATGGTTTGACTCTTGGCTTAATGCTCCTCTTTGTTTGCGGACCCTGAATTATTTTCTTTTGCCAAAAACAAAAGGATTTCTGTTGCCACAGCTGCATCTGTTATGGATTTTCACTCTTTATTTCACTTGCGTCTTACTCCTGAGGCTTTTCAACAATACACATGCATCTTGATTTATATGAGTCCGTTCTTTGTTGAAGAAACTTTTGAACATTTGTTCCTCCAAACTCGTCCCTTTGCGAGAGCAATGAAGATTCACTTCAAGTTTTGGGGGTAAGTAAACGCTTCGGTTGTTTGAGACATAGCCTAGTTTCCCTCATCGGAGAAATTTTTATTTATTAGCACTCATTCAACTATTCAACCCCCTGACCGTCTGCTCATCCTTCAATATTTTTATTGCTTTTCCATGTCAAGGGGCCAATTTGAACATTGAAGCGACATGAGAAGCTTTGTGCCAAGGACTAGGGTTTTTTAAGATCGTGCCAAGCACTAGGTACCATGGAAATTAAGTCAAGTAAATGTTTTTTGTCTCCAATTTTGTTGTCCTCTCACATTGCCGGCCAAGTCTGGTCCACATGACGATCCCATCCGGGTCTCCCATAATCCGTCATTATTTAATATTTATAGCAAGGAGAAGTATACATGTCCATCCCATTGGGACAAGTATAAGGAGGAGCAACGATAGAGCGTGGAAGACTTCATCATCCCTACTTGCTGGTACCACAAAAGAAAGACATAATATATTCCTCTTCAGTCACAGCGGAGAATAAACGTTTCTACGAGTTTGCCTGCATCTACTGGGCGACGTTTGAGTAATCCCCGATCGATGGCCAACCTTTCACCTACTCGGCAAAAAATAATAGCGGCGATGTCTTGGTAGCATTCGATATATATTCAATGGCCGATAATAGGAACTTTAATATAGGAAGTCAGATCTGCGGTATTCAATTGGCTGCCCAGCTTTTTTAGACAAATTGGCTGCCTAGCTGGAACCATCGTCATGTGCAGCTTGGTCTTCCCCTATTGTCATCTTGCGGTAAGTTAAATATAAGTATCTACTCGGATGATGCGGACTTGCGAGGCATACCAAGTTAAGTTGATTCACATGCGTACTTGTGGGAATAATATTCTTATAAAAGGAAAAATATGCATCATGATTCATATGAGTCTGTTCTTTTACATGTCATGGGGCCAATTTGAACACTGAAGCGACGTGTGAAGGTTCATGCCAAGGACTAGGGTTTTTTTTTTAAGATGGTGCCAAGCACTAGGTACCATGGAAATTAAGTCAAGTAAATGTTTTTTGTCTCCAATTTCGTTGTCCTCTCACATTGCCGGCCAACTCTAGTCCACATGACGATCCCATCCGGTCTCCATAATCCGTCATTATTTAATATTTATTGCACCAACTAGCCCGTTTGGCCAAGTATACGAGAAAGCAACGATAGAGCGTGGAATACTTCATCATCCCTGTTTTCCGGTACCACAAAAGAAAGACACAATATATTCCTCTTCGATCGCAAAGGGAGAATAAACGTTTCTGTGAGTGTGCCTGCATCCACTGGGTGACGTTTAAGTAATCTCTGATCTATGGCCAACCTTTCACCTACTGGCAAAAATAATATCGGCGATGTTTTGGTAGCATTCGATATATATTCAATAGCCGATAATAGGAACTTTAATATAGGAAGTCAGATCTGTAGTATTCATTGGCTACCCAACTTTTTTTGGACAAATTGGCTGCCTAGCTGGAACCATCGTCATGTGCAGCTTGGTCTTTGGATTCCCCTATTGTCATCTTGCGGTAAGTTAAATATAAGTATCTACTCGGATGATGCAGACTTGTGGGCATATCAAGTTAAGTTGATTCATATGCGGACTTGTGGGAATAATATTCTTATAAAAGGAAAAATATGCATCTTGATTTATATGAGTCCGTTCTTTGTTGAAGAAACTTTTGAACATTTGTTCCTCCAAACTGTCCCTTTGCGAGAGCAATGAAGATTCACTTCGAAGTTTTGGGGGGTAAGTAAACGCTTCGGTTGTTTGAGACATAGCCTAGTTTCCCTCATCGGAGAAATTTTTATTTATTAGCACTCATTCAACTATTCAACCCCCGACCGTCTCGCTCATCCTTCAATATTTTTATTGCTTTTCCATGTCAAGGGGCCAATTTGAACATTGAAGCGACATGAGAAGCTTTGTGCCAAGGACTAGGGTTTTTTAAGATCGTGCCAAGCACTAGGTACCATGGAAATTAAGTCAAGTAAATGTTTTTTGTCTCCAATTTTGTTGTCCTCTCACATTGCCGGCCAAGTCTCGGTCCACATGACGATCCCATCCGGTCTCCCATAATCCGTCATTATTTAATATTTATAGCAAGGAGAAGTATACATGTCCATCCCATTGGGACAAGTATAAGGAGGAGCAACGATAGAGCGTGGAAGACTTCATCATCCCTACTTGCTGGTACCACAAAAGAAAGACATAATATATTCCTCTTCAGTCACAGCGGAGAATAAACGTTTCTACGAGTTTGCCTGCATCTACTGGGCGACGTTTGAGTAATCCCTGATCGATGGCCAACCTTTCACCTACTGGCAAAAATAATAGCGGCGATGTCTTGGTAGCATTCGATATATATTCAATGGCCGATAATAGGAACTTTAATATAGGAAGTCAGATCTGCGGTATTCAATTGGCTGCCCAGCTTTTTTAGACAAATTGGCTGCCTAGCTGGAACCATCGTCATGTGCAGCTTGGTCTTCCCCTATTGTCATCTTGCAGTAAGTTAAATATAAGTATCTACTCGGATGATGCGGACTTGCAGGCATACCAAGTTAAGTTGATTCACATGCGTACTTGTGGGAATAATATTCTTATAAAAGGAAAAATATGCATCATGATTCATATGAGTCTGTTCTTTTACATGTCATGGGGCCAATTTGAACACCGAAGCGACGTGTGAAGGTTCATGCCAAGGACTAGGGTTTTTTTTTAAGATGGTGCCAAGCACTAGGTACCATGGAAATTAAGTCAAGTAAATGTTTTTTGTCTCCAATTTCGTTGTCCTCTCACATTGCCGGCCAACTCTAGTCCACATGACGATCCCATCCGGGTCTCCATAATCCGTCATTATTTAATATTTATTGCACCAACTAGCCCGTTTGGCCAAGTATACGGAGAAGCAACGATAGAGCGTGGAATACTTCATCATCCCTGTTTTCTGGTACCACAAAAGAAAGACACAATATATTCCTCTTCAGTCGCAGTGGAGAATAAACGTTTCTGTGAGTGTGCCTGCATCCACTGGGTGACGTTTAAGTAATCTCGATCTATGGCCAACCTTTCACCTACTGGCAAAAATAATATCGGCGATGTTTTGGTAGCATTCGATATATATTCAATAGCCGATAATAGGAACTTTAATATAGGAAGTCAGATCTGTAGTATTCATTGGCTACCCAACTTTTTTGGACAAATTGGCTGCCTAGCTGGAACCATCGTCATGTGCAGCTTGGTCTTTGGATTCCCCTATTGTCATCTTGCGGTAAGTTAAATATAAGTATCTACTCGGATGATGCAGACTTGTGGGCATATCAAGTTAAGTTGATTCATATGCGGACTTGTGGGAATAATATTCTTATAAAAGGAAAAATATGCATCTTGATTTATATGAGTCCGTTCTTTGTTGAAGAAACTTTTGAACATTTGTTCCTCCAAACTGTCCCTTTGCGAGAGCAATGAAGATTCACTTCGAAGTTTTGGGGGTAAGTAAACGCTTCGGTTGTTTGAGACATAGCCTAGTTTCCCTCATCGGAGAAATTTTTATTTATTAGCACTCATTCAACTATTCAACCCCTCGACCGTCTGCTCATCCTTCAATATTTTTATTGCTTTTCCATGTCAAGGGGCCAATTTGAACATTGAAGCGACATGAGAAGCTTTGTGCCAAGGACTAGGGTTTTTAAGATCGTGCCAAGCACTAGGTACCATGGAAATTAAGTCAAGTAAATGTTTTTTGTCTCCAATTTTGTTGTCCTCTCACATTGCCGGCCAAGTCGGTCCACATGACGATCCCATCCGGTCTCCCATAATCCGTCATTATTTAATATTTATAGCAAGGAGAAGTATACATGTCCATCCCATTGGGACAAGTATAAGGAGGAGCAACGATAGAGCGTGGAAGACTTCATCATCCCTACTTGCTGGTACCACAAAAGAAAGACATAATATATTCCTCTTCGATCCACGGAGAATAAACGTTTCTACGAGTTTGCCCGCATCTGCGGGCGACGTTTGAGTAATCCCCGATCGATGGCCAACCTTTCACCTACGGCAAAAACAATAGCGGCGATGTTTTGGTAGCATTCGATATATATTCAATGGCCGATAATACGAACTTTAATATAGGACGTCAGATCTGCGGTATTCAATTGGCTGCCCAGCTTTTTTAGACAAATTGGCTGCCTAGCTGGAACCATCGTCATGTGCAGCTTGGTCTTCCCCTATTGTCATCTTGCAGTAAGTTAAATATAAGTATCTACTCGGATGATGCGGACTTGCGGGCATACCAAGTTAAGTTGATTCACATGCGGACTTGTGGGAATAATATTCTTATAAAAGGAAAAATATGCATCATGATTCATATGAGTCTGTTCTTTTACATGTCATGGGGCCAATTTGAACACTGAAGCGACGTGTGAAGGTTCATGCCAAGGACTAGGGTTTTTTTTTTAAGATGGTGCCAAGCACTAGGTACCATGGAAATTAAGTCAAGTAAATGTTTTTGTCTCCAATTTCGTTGTCCTCTCACATTGCCGGCCAACTCTAGTCCACATGACGATCCCATCCGGTCTCCATAATCCGTCATTATTTAATATTTATTGCACCAACTAGCCCGTTTGGCCAAGTATACGGAGAAGCAACGATAGAGCGTGGAATACTTCATCATCCCTGTTTTCGGGTACCACAAAAGAAAGACACAATATATTCCTCTTCAAATCGCAAAGTGGAGAATAAATGTTTTACGTGAGTGTGCCTCGCATCCACCGGTGACGTTTAAGTAATCTCTAATCTATGGCCAACCTTTCACCTATCGGCAAAAATAATATCGGCGATGTTTTGGTAGCATTCGATATATATTCAATAGCCGATAATAGGAACTTTAATATAGAAAGTCAGATCTGTAGTATTCATTGGCTGCCCAACTTTTTTTAGACAAATTGGCTGCCTAGCTCGAACCATTGTCATGTGCCGCTTGGTCTTTGGATTCCCCTATTGTCATCTTGCGGTAAGTTAAATATAAGTATCTATTCGGATGATGCGAGACTTGCGGGCATATCAAGTTAAGTTGATTCATATGCGGACTTGCGGAATAATATTCTTATAAAAGGAAAAATATGTGTCACAAACCCGACCAATTTACATAAGCATAAGTATGAATATCAATGCCAGGGCGTCGAAGAACACACTTAAGCCCATGTAAACTCGGCAGTCATCCAAAATCCCGAAGGATTTTAAACTTTTTTCGGTAAGCCAGGAATCGTAATAAGTTCAACGTTCATCATACATCACACAAAGTTCGCACATAAATATTACATCGGAGTTTATGTACCATTATTACAAACCATGGTAGTATGAAGTTTGCGGACGCTACATAGTAAGTCTTACAAACCACTAGAGTTTATACAGTGCCTTGTCCAAAACCAAGTCCAACCAAAAGCAACATAAGGAGAGAAGGATAAACGACTGTGCCCATAGTCTAGTCATCACCCTAAGCTAGATAGTAGCAGGTCTCGCAGTATCCATAAAACATCTCCCCATCTACAACAACATGGGAATAAAACCCAGAGTACGTGGGGTACTCAGCTAGACTTACCCGTATTAAACCCGAAAATAAGGACTCTTATAAGCATATGCAAGGCCATATGGTGGTTTGGTTGACCCTTTCTTGCATAAACGACTTGAGCTTATATTATCTTCATTAGGTGAACTACACTAAGCTTATCAACTTAAGTAATTCTTGCACATGCTAGGTTTTGCTCATAGACTATAACAATATCAAGTAGAAGTATAAAGCAATCATCCTTTCACATGGTTGATCATAACAATATCCATAACCGTCCGGCATCATAACCCCATTACCAATTTTCCCATTTATGCCCCGTATTGCATGTATTCAAATCAAGTTATCCACTATCCGGGGACGATGGCGATTATAACCGATTCCTACTCAGTGAGGGTAAATTTCTCACACAAACCCCACTCACCCACTAAAGTGAGTGGTCGGTCACCGTTCGGTATTCGGAATCGGGATCGGCGGAACATCTCGTGCCCGGCCTTCAACGGCTGCATCTAGTCGGGTACCAACATCGATCTTAATGCCGCAACCTTTCCCACCCCAACACCAGCACAGAAGGTCCCAGCATGGTCGAAACCCGACCCAAACATGACTACTAAGCTTCGGGTCCCATAAGACCACCTAAATGTGAGAAGCTATTCAAAATGACCGAAGGTCGGAACAATACTTGTGTTCGCTTATTTCTCGTTTGGGTATGTGCCGATTTCCTATTTTGATCCAACCATATCATGTGAAAAATTCCCTAACCTCGCAGATGATTTACCAACCACCCGACTTCTACTACTTAATCAAGCCAGGCTAAGCAATAACGTCCTATACTTAATCAGGGTAGGTATATCAAGTGGTCAAGGTAGGGTAATGCACCAAAGGTGTCAATCAACGCCTACCACGTAATGCAACATAAACAGTAAGAGACGCACGTTAGTTTTGGCAAACCGTAGGAGAAATGCTCCAGGGCTTGCCTTTCTCGAAAGAGATAGGGTAGTGGTTCGGGCACTCTGGTAGCTCAGCATCCGACTCCTCCCCGACTGCTACTTGCTCCTCCGGCTCCAGCTGGTGTACCCCTTCCTGCTCCGCGGGTACCAGCTACTGGGCGTCGTTCAGTGATCCTATCATGATGCAATGCGTGATTGAGTAACTCATAATGAGTTACTTACTAATGCCGATGATCGATGCAAGTGCATGACATAAGTTGATCATAGCAAAACCACAACGACTAGCACATGACCGACCTTAACGACCCTAGACGTACCACGTCGACGTGGGACGAATGGGTTACGTCCATGAGTCGCTAACCCTCGACCAAACATGACCAAAGCCAAACATGACATTGGTCAAGACCTGACCCATACATGATCATTGCTCAAACATGGCATTACTAAGATCATTTGGAATGATCATCATGATCATGACCCATAAATCAAGCATAATTACCACTAAACATGGATTAGAGCATAACAGCAACCCATCTTTTGACATACCCTAAAATCCTGGAAACATTATAGTAGCATCATCAAGTTGACCATAGCCTACTGTCCAAATTTCATCCCATTTGGACCTATGATCAAGGCTACACAAAAATCACAAGTTGACAACCATTTATGGCCAAATAATGGACCAAAAATAGTTTGCACTATGAAACATGTCAAACACCAGATTAGGCTTCACCAATGGTTTCACATCGTGAAGAACCATCACACAAAATTTACCAAAGCCTAATCCTTCCTAGATTAAGCTCTACAAATTAATTTGCTAGCACTAAACACAAACACACTCTAAAGCAACTCTAATTCCTACCACATAACATAAGCATGTTAATTCAACATCACAAGGTACACTAAACATGATGATTTTAGGAACCTGGATCACCATTTTTGGACCATCCAAGAATTAGTTATGAATTTTCAAAGTTAAATCCAAAACCCCTTTTTTTACCCTCCTATAACTCCCAAACTAGGCCGAATTTGGAAAAACTCCCAACATAGAAAATGATCCCCTCAAGGAGTAGATCATTTCATCTTTAGAAAGTTTTGTCAAATTCCCAAACTATTTTTGAAATAGAAATTTCCAAAGAAAATAACTTGGAAAATCAATCAATTAGAAAATCAGCCCCTATGCTGAACTTCAACCCCCAAAACATATTGCTTACACTCATTTTGAAGCAAAGTGGTCATCGAGTTTTAATCCTCATGAAAAACTTTTACTAAAACCTTTATACCCCAAAATCATTTGGAGTTTCAAACACTTTCGATGACTCTAGACAGCAAACTCCAAAATAGACCAAGTCTAAAAGCATAGTTAAATTACCTATGGTCATGAGCATGACCCCTAATCAAATTTAAGTCATCCTCATGTCTAGGTGAATTTAGTGAGCATCACATCAAGCACTTGGTATTAGCAAACATCAACACTCAAGCTAGATTTATCAAACAAGTTTAACTAATTAATGCAAATGCTCATGACGAAATGCAAAGTGAAAGTGCATTGGGATTTTGGAAAGCGCTCAAAAATCCCAGATGTGACAATATGCATCTTGATTCATATGAGTCTGTTCTTTGTTGAAGAAACTTTTGAACATTTGTTCCTCAAAACTGTCCCTTTGCTAGAGCAATAAAGATTCACTTCGAAGGTTTGGGGTATGTAAACACTTCGGTTGTTTGAGACATAGCCGAGTTTCCCTCATTTTAGAAATTTTTATTTATTAGCACTCATTCAACTATTCAACCACCTGACCGTCTGCTCGTCCTTCAAAATTTTTATTGCTTTTACATGTCATGGGGCCAATTTGAACACCGAAGCGACGTGAGAAGGTTCGTGCCAAGGACTAGGGTTTTTTTAAGATCGTGCCAAGCACTAGGTACCATGGAAATTAAGTCAAGTAAATGTTTTTTGTCTCCAATTTCGTTGTCCTCTCAAATTGCCGGCCAACTACGGTCCACATGACGATTCGATCCGGGTCTCCCATAATCCGTCATTATTTAATATTTATATCGGGGAGAAGTATACATGTCCATCCCATTTGGCCAAGTATAAGGAGGAGCAACGATAGAGCGTGGAAGACTTCATCATCCCCGCTTGCCGGTACCACAAAAGAAAGACACAATATATTCCTCTTCATTTGCAGCGGAGAATAAACGTTTCTACGAGTTTGCCTCGCATCCACTGGCGACGTTTGAGTAATCTCGATCGATGGCCAACCTTTCACCTACGGCAAAAAATAATAGCGGTGATGTTTTGGTAGCATTCGATATATATTCAACAGCCGATAATAGGAACTTTAATATAGGAAGTCAGATCTGCGGTATTCATTGGCTGCCCAGCTTTTTTTAGACAAATTGGCTGCCTAGCTGGAACCAACGTCTTGTGCAGCTTGGTCTTTGGATTCCCCTGTTGTCATCTTGCGGTAAGTTAAATATAAGTATCTACTCGGATGTTGCAGATTTGCGGGCATATCAAGTTGATTCATATGCGGGCTTGGGAACAATATTCTTATAAAAGGAAAAACATGCATCTTGATTCGTATGAGTCTGTGCTTTGTTGAAGAAACTTTTTGAACATTTGTTCCTCAAAAATGTCCCTTTGCAAGAGCAAGGAAGATTCACATCGTAGTTTTGGGGGTATGTAAATGCTTCGGTTGTTTGAGACATAGCCTAATTTCCCTCATTGGAGAAATTTTTATTTATTAGCACTCATTCAACTATTCAACCCCCTGCCCCCTCTGCTCGTCGTTCAACATTCTTATTGCTTTTCCTTGTCATGGGGCCAATTTGAATGCTAAAGCGACGTGAGAAGGTTCGTACCAAGGACTAGGATTTTTTAAGATCGTGCCAAGCACTAGGTACCATGGAATTTAAGTCAAGTAAATGTTTTTTGTCTCCAATTTCGTTGTCCTCTCACATTGCCAGCCAAGTCTGGTCCACATGACTGGCCGATCCGGGTCTCCCATAATCCGTCATTATTTAATACTAGTTAACATGCACGTGCGACACATACATGCTTAGAAGATATTTAGAGTTTGTTTTTTTCATTTTCTAGCATGCTTGGTGTTATCTTATTATCTTAGTATTTTAACTTTTTTAAACCTTCATTTTTTGATACTCACGTCTATAAGTTTTGTTGTATTTATATCCTAGAGCATTTGCTTGCTAATACAATTTTAATCTAATATTTTCACGTTTTTCATATCAACATTTTTTATACTTATATCAAACAAGTGGTGATCTGAAAAGGTCCTTCAAGGCGAGGCAAAGAATAATGATGCGGCCATGAAGCCAATATAATTATAATAATGCAAAGAATGTGGAAAACTAAAACTAAAGAACCAAATTGATTTCTAACATAAATTAAAAGCAAACAAATTAAATAGAAAAATAAGGAGGTCCCAAACCTTACTTAATGGCCTGCATAATTGTCCATTGCCTCCACCACGTATCGCGGTTACCAGCATTTTCAAACTTGAGTATGTAGCCCTCCAGATTGAGAAAATATATTTGCATCTCATATTTGAACTTTGATATCTCCTGAACAAAAAACAGCACCAAATCTAATAGAAACATAACATTAGTTTGGTCAGAAGAGATCTTTGCTGGTCCGCATTGTAATAAGTTAAATGAAAAACAACTCATACACAAGAATATTAATAGGAAGCAGGTGCAGAAGAGAGAGTGAAGATACCAGTGGCCATGGCTAAAAGGAAATTACTTTCAGGCGTCTATGCAAAGAATTAATGTGAAAACCTAAAGAACCAAATTGAGTTTTTAATTTAATATATAAGTTCAAAGCAAACAAATTAAAAAGAAAAAAGGAGGTCCCAAATCTTACGTACATGGCCTGCAATGCCTATTACCTCAACCACGTATAGCGGTTACTAACATCGTCAAACTTAAATATGAGCCATCTCAATTCAGTATCAAGATGGTACCTGCCTTGATTTAAAATAGCAATACTTCCCTACTTGACGGTCTCTACCCAACTTGCAACTCCCTGCAGATTCTACACGCAACCACAATTGGGATGCCTAGAGTAGAGTTTCTTGCTAACATATCGTCCCTTGATCAGTGACGGAAGATTGGGTGCATGGCTATGGAGTGGAAGAGCAGTGCATGCATGCGAAATCAGTGGTTTCGTAGATGTATATATGTCGTCCAGTATCTTGCACGTAGCTTCCCTGCACCGGTCTCGTAGTCGTACATGCATATGTGCCGTCCAATATCTTGCACGTAGCTTCCCTGCGCCAGATGCATGCCCGGATCCATCGCCGGCCCTCTCGCAGTCGTACATGCATATGTCCCGGCGAGAGGCCTCTCGTGAGGGCCCCTCTCCATGGTGTTGTGTGACCCCTCCCTGTAAGGTGTGGCCTCGCGTGTGCTTCCCTCTGCGGCGACGACGCGAGAAAGTTCCACCGCCTGCAGCAGCAGCGAGCCTACGGCATCCGCGCCGCCCGCCGGGGTGCCGTCATGGGCTCCTCGCTGAAGGTTTTGGGATTTGATTTTGCGTGTGGTTGTCTTTGACTAGGAGCCAGCGAGAAACCTAGACGCGATTGCTGCGGGTACAGGCCGGGCGGCTACGTTGACGCGGGTGAAAAAAGATCGGACGCTGAAGCAGCCTACAATGGCAGGAACGCGTAAGATGGGGGTGTAAGATGCGTGAGACGGATGTGGCCCACGATATGGACCTGCGCGGTGCTGGGATGCTGTTGAATGAAATGCATGGCGTGCATGGTTGGGCCTGGGCCCCCCACATTGTCTCAACGTCTTTGCTTCTTGTTGTGTTTGGAAATGCATCTCGTGCATTTTGATGCACCCAACTAGTCGTGCACTATTTGTGGACGACGAGTCAACGAGGCAGGGCAGCTTGTGTACGTGATTTGTTTAGGGAGTCCTCTACAACGTGTTGCATTAGGCCATCAGCAGCTAATGCAACCATGCAAATTCACTTCTTGCCTTGTAACTCTTGTCCTCAAATGCATGTATATTATATGCATATAGATACTCCCCATGTATATGTGTATATAAATCTTTGAATGTTGATTAATTAAATCTTTTTCAATGTGTATTTGCACCACGATGGTAGCTCCTTCATATAATACCTTATAACGTACATTTTTGTCATGTCCTGCAAAATAACTTAGAGCCACCAAAACTCGTGGAACTTGATAAATAAAATAATATTTTATCATAGAATGTAGTCATTTTGATGTAGTTTGGCGGGCAAAATATATGCAATAAGGAGCGCCAATATGCACTTAGATTTGCCAAGCAGAATGATTTATCCGCTGAAGTGTACCATGATCTCATGATGGACGCTGCTATACAAGGGGCGCCTTTTTGTTCTAGACGCCTCAGCGCTTTGGCCGCGTTTGCTGCAGGAGGCACATGGCAGCCATGAAGGGGGCAAAAGACTTTACACCTGTTCCGGGCCTCATTCTTCAATGCTAATGTCCATCGTCTGGTCCGTGACTACGTTCGAGGCTGTGTTGTTTGTCAACAGAACAAAACGGAGCATTTACATCCGGCTAGGTTGCTGCAGCCTTTGCCTGTTCCGGAACATGTGTGGAGCGACATTGCCATGGATTTTGTGGAGGGCTTTCCGCGAGTAGGCGGGAAATCAGTAGTCCTTACTGTGGTGGATCGGTTTTCCAAGATGGCTCACTTCATCGCCTTGAGTCATCCATATTCGGCAAGCTCGGTGGCCCGTGCCTTCTTTGATAATATTGTACGGCTGCATGGGTTTCCCTGCTCCATTGTTAGTGACCATGACACGGTGTTCACCAGCCATTTCTGGGAAGAACTATTTCAGTTGGCCAATGTCAAGTTACTGCACAGTTCCGCGTTTCATCCACAAACAGATGGGCAGTAAGAGGTGACTAACCGCATCATTGTCATCTATTTGCGGTGTTTGGCTGGTGATCGGCCGCGTTCTTGGCTTCAATGGTTACCATGGGCAGAGTACAGTTACAATACTTGTTTCCAGTCCGCCCTTCGTGCTTCTCCCTTTGAGGTGGTTTATGGTAGAACACCACCGGCCATGGTTTCTTATTGTCTTGGTTCGGCCAGGGTGGCTGCAGTGGATCGTCAGCTTCGTGATCGCGATATCTTCCTGGCTGAAATTCGTGACAGACTGCGTTTGGCTCAGGATGTGATGAAAGAGCAGCAAGATAAGAAACGTAGGCTGGTTGAGTTTGCTGTGGGTGATTGGGAACTGCTGCGACTCCACCATCGCACGGCTGTTGGCATCACTACTGCTTCATCATCCAAGCTGGGACCTCGCTTCTTTGGACCATATCAGGTGCTTGAGCGCATTGGAGCAGTGGCATATCGTCTTCGACTTCCTCCCAAGGCGCGTATTCATGACGTTTTTCATGTCGCTCTCTTGAAGAAGTTTGAGGGGGAACCACCGACAACCTTAGTTCCATTGCCTTCAATTCTCCATGGTCGGGTGGTTCCTACTCCAGTTGCTGTGATCCGGGCTCGCCTCAACCGTGGTCATTGGCAGCTGCTTGTTCATTGGGAGGGTCGCACTTCTGCTGATGCTACTTGGGAAGCTGTAGACGACTTCAAGGATCGCTATCCTGCATTTCAGCTCGCGGACGAGCTGTTTGTCCGGAGGAAGGAAGTGTTGTGGACTCGTTTGTGGGTCGCCATTATAGGCGTCACCCCAAACAAGGCCCACAAAGGCTTAGTTCAAGCCGTGGCTAGGAGACTCAGCCATGGGCTGATTAGGAAAGGAGGGATTACGGGAGGAGTTAATAGATTAGTTTTATTAATAGATTGGTCTTGTTATGGAAGTGCACCTGGACTATAAAGGGGCATCTTAGGAGATTGTAATTGGCATCAAAGAAGTAATAAACCTCCCTATAGTATCGGGGTGGGGTTTATCCTTCGACGGTGGCGTCGTGCGTTTCAGCCGACGACACCGCAGAAGCTCCCACCGCCGAGGTTCCTCGGTATCCCCCGCGTTCTAACTCTCAATCTGCTCTACTCCTCCACTCTCCCCTCGATCACCTCACCGGCGCCGTATCAAATTAGAATTGTGTGTCTTCATGGTAGTTGTAGGCCTTGTTTAATAGTTTCTGAATATGTATTTACTTATTCTCATTATTTTGTATATTTAAATATATATAAATATCAAGAAGCTACGCCGCTGTTATCGAACATAGGGAAGACAGACATCTTAACATGTTCTTGGTTTTAGAAAATTTCTTCTGGATAATGAAGTGGTGAGCCTTGATGCCCCTTTTCATACAGAGTTGGGTGACTACTTCTTTAATTGGCTTAAATGATTTAGGGTTTTACACTAGAATAATGTCATCTTATGCTACATAGGTGTGAAACACAATTGTCATGTAAGAGAAGTTTCTAGTTGTGTTGTAGGTGTATTGTGGAGTGAGCTCTTGTTGATTGAGACATGGTGTCTAACACTCTGTGCATGATGTGTGTTGGCTTATGTTTAAAGTGTTTTCTTAATGCCTAAGAGGCCATGTTTTCTTTAATGTTCCTATTTTGTTCTAAGGGATAATGGCCTTAAAGGCTACCTTTTGCTTTTGAGCAGTTTTAGATCAAGTTAGCCGAGTGGAGTAGGAATGGACTATAGATGTAGCAGTCATGATATTGTTAATTAAATATACACAGCGTCACTTTGTTGACATGTTTTTGTGATGATCAAGGCTTGAATTGCAGTGCATAACGAAGACAGGTTCGTCCGTGGCAGGGTTTTCCATGGTCAGTAGATGAGTGCTTTTCTCTTTCATTTTTTTTTTTTGTTTACATGAAAGGAGAAGTTGAGGTTATATCTTCCCTTTTTGTCTTGGCTATTTGTTGTCTGCATTGGTGTTGTGTCAGTGTGAGTTTTTGGGGGTTGGTAAGTTAATCTCGAATTGTTAGATCTGTGTGGTTTTGGCTTAGTAGTGGGAGTAACTGTTGTAGGTATTGTTATGAAATTTCCTTTGGGGGTCCAATCTGTTCTCTATGTTAGGGCCCTCTTTAGTGATTTATTATACGCGTGAGCATCAACTATGGCTAAAATAACTTTGGAATATTTCAACTAGATTATTCAAGTTGGGGCGTGTTTGAACAACTCCTCCAAGTTTCATTGTTGAGATGTATGTTAAACTAAGTAGTACTAGTTGGTTGTTTTATATACTGGTTGGTCGATCTTTGAGTTTTTATTTTTCTTTTTCTTACCTCTTGCCATGGGGATTTCCATACTGAGACCTCGAATTTGAGCTCAAGATTAGTTCATGGAAGATTTAGATGTCCGAGTTGAGAATAGATAGGCGTTCTTCTGACTTGTCTTTGTAGTTGAATGCTTTATTGGTCAAATATTTGTTCCATGGAGAAGTCAAACAATTGTTGAAGTGTTTCATTTCTATAGTAGTATCTCTCGCTTTATACTAGGACGTCTGCTGTCCAAGCTGTTTGTTAAGTGTTGCCCATGATAACTCTTATAATTTTGTTTGCTTAAGTGCATTAATTCGGGGACGAATTCTTTAAAGGGGGAAGAATGTAATATCCAAAAAAAAAAAAAAGTACCTCATTTGTATTTGCGCCATGGGCTTAGAGAGAAAGCAAAGTCCTAATTATAGTCTAATTAGGGACGTTGAGTGGTCAGAAAACAAATGCCAAATTATAGTCCACCCATTAGGTGAGTTAAGGGGTTAGAAATTTCCACCGTAACTCTAGACTCCACCTCGTCTCCTAGACCTCCCGATCCTATCTTCCCGGTCTCGTGAGGGGATTGGAGGCGGCGCTCTACTCCCCATCGGTAGTGCCCAAGGTTTCAATCCTCCTCTCGAAATTCATCGCAAGAACTGGATCTTTGCTGCTGCTACTCATAGGTCCCTGTTGCCTTGTTAGAGATGCTGAACGTGTACATCAGGTTGATCCAGGTAAAGTACGTAGCAGTCCAGGGTGGGGTGACCAAAGGAAGGTCGTGGCTAGGTAATTATCAAGATCAAAAATTCGTTTTCCCCTACTGATCTGCAGGTGATTCGCCCTGATCCCATGGCTTCATCTCCCCTGAACTCTGAAGCCTGTTTTGCTATGGCAGTTTTTCTAGTGCCTCACGTACTGATCTATATAGAAGTGCTATGACCAGTTAGGGATCAAATCTTAGGAGATGGTGACATGATGCGGTAGTCAATTTAGTCCAACTTAACTATACATTTTTTTCTGAGTATCTGAACCCTCATCTTTTGGTTCAGTTGATCGACAGTTAGGTTTTCCCTTGATGTCGTTGAGCTGCAGTTTGGCAGGAAGACAGGATTACCTTGTGACTCAGTTTTAAAATAGTAGAAGGCCGAATTAAATTTTGTGATGAATATGAATATTGTAGAAAATTTTATGAAGATGCATTTACTGTTGTCGATCATATGTTTTGCTGCTCTATAAAAATAGTTATGAAAATAAGGCCTTGTTTAGTTCACCCCAAACTCCCAACTTTGGCACTATGCAAAAAGAAGATTCCCCATCACATCAAACTTGTGGTACATGCATGGAGTACTAAATATAGATGAAATTAAAAACTAATTGCACAGTTTTTGTTGTACTTTGTGAGACGAATCTTTTGAGTATAATTTATCAATATTTGACAATATTTCATAAATACAAACGAAATTGCTACAAAGCGCTACATTGTGAACGCCTGAATTCGGACTCCCAATTTTAGGATCTAAACAAGGCCTAACAAGTGTCTGCCCTGAAAATAGAGATGGTGCCGTTTGGCCATATTTATTTGTTACTTTAATGGTTTGTTTGGCAACTGGAAAACATGGGAGCGATCGATAAAGCGTAGAAACATGTATTTACTCTTTATTTGTTATAAATGATTTATTGAGTAGTTCTATATATTTATTTCTATCGGGGAAATGGGTCTCACAACCGTTCTTGATCGACGTGCTTGTCGCGGTTGCTTTCTTAGACAAAAAGGCAAGTAACGTAGGGGTGTGGCCAATGCTATGTCTATATTCATTGTCTTTGCTTGCCTGATTATATCTTGCTTGTGTATCTTATTCGTTGGAATGGATGCCGTTGTCGTTTGAATTAATGGTCGATATGGGTTGATGCTATATATATGCAAGTTGGAGTTATAATTTTCTTGTATCATTCACTTGCATACATATGCATTTTCATATGTCGATAAAGGCGGTCACCGCCATCATGCTGTGACTAGTACCGGTACATGGAGTTGCATGAGCGGTTGGCATCGTCCAGCACAAAGCTCTCCATGGAGTTGCATCATAGCATGCATACATCTTCTACTTGATGTTTTGGAGAATACATAAATGAGTTGATCGATACTCTAATCCTGTCGTAATAATGGAATATCGCTGCAGTGGAGTTGCATAATTTATTTATGTGTTACCTTTCTCCACTAGTTATGGACGCCCATATGTTTTCAAACCTAATAACTCAACATTTGTGAGATGAGTTTATATTCATAGCCGTTACTTGCTGAGTTTATCTTACCCCTTTAATTCTTTACAGTGCATAATTATATTTGTCAGGCATGATGGGCCCGATTTTGCTCATAAAAGCTGTGTCAATATTCTTCTTATTAATATATCGGAACATGTCTATTCCTGGATCTTAAAAAAAAAAAAAAAAAAGTAAATGGCTGTGAGCTGGGAGACGGTGTGGCGCAACCCAGCTGGGGGAGACGGTGTGGCGCAACCCGGACAGTAACATGGCCAGCTGGTTTCGCTGCCACTTTATTGTCACCGGCAAGCGGCAAGCTCTTTCCCCTGAACACATTCTCAACTTCATTCACGGTGGAGACTTTATGGTGCCGGTCTTGGAGGAAAGCTGCACAAAGGTATTGAAAAGACCAAGTGCCGGTCTTGGAGGAAAGCAGCGCACAATGGTATTGAAAAGACCAACGGGCAACACAAAGTTGCGGCTATTATGGAGTACATTACTATGTACTATATGTACTACTAGGATTCTAGGATATTAGTAACTGGACAAAATGATTGTGACAGGATGGAAACAAAGAGAAACGCAATTGCAGTGCACATGCATGCAGTGCGCCTAATCTGTCTGGCAAATAATTACATAGGCGCCTAATCAAAAGGCACCACTACACCAGTCACATGTGCATTTGTATGGGGGTTGGTGGCATACTAAACTAGGACACGGAATATATGCTTTCCCTCCACTGGTTTAGTCGTAAATGAAAAACTAATAAAATCCGTTCATTTGTCGGACATAAGTAGTGTCGGACTTTGAGTAAAGAGCACGCGGATCCCTAAAAAGGGGAGGAGGGATTGGACGGAAAGCTGTTTGAACCAAACCCGACCACACACATCAACGTGCTGTTATATGATGGCGAAGGATTGTAAGCTCGGAGGTTTCCTCTAGTCGATGTTCTTTCGGTGGATATAAATATTAATTAATCTCGTTGTTAGCAGCCAGTGATTTTTGGTCTTCAAAAAGCCTTGCTTTGTGAGGGTGTTTACAGCTGTCCCTTTTCTTTTGCTGTATTCACAGTGCGACCTTCAAACTCTGGCAAGAAGTAGACGTTCAAAGGAACAAACGACTCACTTGGTCTTCGATGTGCTATTCACCCCAAAGAATAATGGTGAGCCGTTGAGAGGACCTGGTGAAGGGAAAGGATAAGATGTGCGCATTCTAGTCTTTTGCGTGGGTGCCTTTGTTTTCACTTGTTTTGTGTCAGAAGCTCGAGATCTAGCGGTGTTGTCGTAGTGCGCGAAATCAATCCGGCTCGTGCGTCCATGAGCCAATAGCCCCTAGGCCCGGGTCCACGGAGCCCACAACATGTGCCCCGGCCTAACTCAACCCCAAATACTAGTCGATAGGTGAGTAGCCGTTGCCTTATACGTTTGCATTCCTCCACCATCAATTATCGATGTGGGACTAAACCCAACAATCTCCCCGTCACATTGGGCTAAACTCTTCACATCACACAACTCCATGTGATCTCCGAAGACGTTATTCAAAGGCCGAGTCCAACAATCATATCACACACAACCTCAACCCCATGTATACGTGTGACCACCGAGCGTTAACGGGCTCCCCGTCCGCAGGTGTGACCCCGAGATTTTCGGGTTTTTCGACCATGGGCTCCGATACCACTTGTTAGAGTGCGCGGCGGAATCCGGCCCGGCTCACATCGGTAATTGATGGTGAATGAGAATACAGAGTAAAGAACCCCTTCCAGTACTTTTTTGGGTTGAGTTAGACCTAAGGCTCGAATATGTTGTGGGCTTGGTGGATTCTGCCCGAGGGCTATTGGATTTCGACGACGCTTGCTGGCTTCCATCGCGCACTCTAACAAGCCGACAACCCATTAGTCCAGGTCCCACCGTAATAACATATTCGGGATAGCCCAATCAACCCAAAAGACTAGCCGATATGCGAGAAGCGTCTTCTTATATGTTGTGCTCCTCTCCACCATCAATTATCGATGTGGGACTAAACCTAATCAGGTGTTACGAGATGAGGGTAAACAGATACTTCATTTCAAAATCACAAAGTTTTAAAAAACATAGGTAAAATCACCATTGCAATCTAGAATAGGCCAGCTGGGGTAGAAACACCGAAATGCCTACAACAAATTGGGATCGGTGGAGGCTTGTCTACGGAAATTGTTTGGTCGTCATCGACGAAAGCAGCACTAGATGCAGTATATCCTTATGTATGACTAGAATCTAAGGATAAATCAAATGATATATACTTCCTCCATACTCATAAAACAACACTTATTAGGTTGCAGTATGGTCTCCAAAACACAACTTTGACTTCGATTCTCTAAATCATTTATTAAAAAGTGATATATGTATACTTTAAAAAGTATTTTTCAAGACAAATTCATTGATATAATTTTCATATTTTCAAACTTAATAACTTAATATTTATTCATCATTTATATTCCTGGTTTGACTCAATCCTTGTCCAAAATAACTTGTCTTGCCTATGGAGGAGTATACTGTAAAATCTACAAGTGGACATACCGCATGTCGCAGGAAGGAAATTAGACAAAGAAACGCAAGTGTAGCACACATGCATGTCCGGCCATAACATGGGCGCTGTAAAGCTGTGCAAGGATCATTAAAAAAAAAATAAAGGATCCCAAATACCAACGAGTGCATCCAGAGAAGAAAACTACTCGTCCACACGATGCATGCATGCATTCATATTAATTGATGCATGCATGCATTCACAGTTAATTGATGCATGCATGCATTCACAGTTAATTGCTCGCCCACACGATTGCCTCACGCGAAGGGCTCAGCAGCTAGCGCCAATAAGAAAACAGCAACATGGAGGCCAGTCCCATGGTTTACGGTGCTCATATTTACTACTGTTGAGACTTAAGTAGACATTTGTCTTGGTATAGCTGCATGCCTATAGGAAAAACGAGAGAACGCCTAATAAAGCGGCCCGGAGGGTTTACTTCTCCACCGGCCACCCGAACAACAAGGCCAACTTGCAAACGAAAGGAATCTCAACTTTCATCAGGCTAGGAACAAAATCCTTGAGAGATACTAGTTTCGTAAAAAAAAAAAAAAAAACCTTAAGAGATAGTCCCGCATAGCTACGATGTATTCCTCTCTGACATCACGATATTCAGAATAGTCTCTTTACTATATGTGTTAGATTAGAGCTAGTGCTAGCTCATACCGTTGAAGGCGTTCTAACTATATTGATACTTCTTTCTATACATTGTTGTTATTTAGGCATCCTTAGAGCAAGTATTATAAGGTGATGTAAATGGGCTGTAGTTGCCATGTCACTTTGTGGCTGAGTTGGAAGAGAAAGAAGAGGAAAGAAACGAGGAGTGGGTGTTAGCTTACTTATTGATGATGCATGGTTCTAATGTATTCTGAGAGAAAGAGATGGGCTGATATTAATGATTCTCCTGTGCCTCGACCAAACCATTATACATGTGGTACAGCATTACCAGTGCATGACGTGGCGAACTCATACGCCCCCTTGCCATGCTCTTACTAAACTTGCTCTTAGTGGGGATTTCATGACTCGAATAACACACTAATATTTTGAAAATAGTGTAGAAGACTCTCTCTCTCCTGCTCCCACGAAACATCTCACTCTAGCTCTTCACTAATACAATGTTATGTCGGTATATTTAATGATGTCCACGAAACTCCTTGCATTGAGACCGACCCTACTCCTCTCATTCCACTTTGTCCGGTTCTAGCCACACGTGGAGCGCCAAAGTATTTGACGTCGCCTACTCGTGTCGTAGGTAGTAGCTATTTGTGCCAGACCGCATTGCGCCGAGACCAAGGCAGCCTTATCCTATCCCTCCCCCTCGCAGCCTCTCACACACGAAAAAAGGACACATGCATGCTGTACTCACGCTGATGTCACAAACCTTTATCCCTGGCCTGCCTTTCTGCTCCCAATGGAGCAGTATGTCTATATGGCAATTAACGAGACTCTGCGCGTTTCAAATCACATGCATGCAAATAGCTCGAGATGTTTGAGTATGTCATAAGCTAGCTGGAGAGATCTGCGATGTAGCTAGCTAGGAAATCACATGCATGTAAATAGCTCGAGATGTGTGAGTATGTCATAAGCTAGCTGGCAATTAACTCGAGATCTGCGACTGCGAGCCAGCAGGCCGACTAGCTAGCTAGGATATCACATGCATGCAAATAGCTC